>VXBO01006675.1:44511-63012 GCA_013400135.1 Rhinoptilus africanus | reverse complement strand
TCCCCGAGGCCAGCAGCGAGCACAGGCCCAGGGCCCAGCCAGAGAAGACCCACGCCCGACCCAGCCCGCCGCGCCCGGACGCTCCTGCCGCCGCCATCTTCCCCGATCCCGGCCTGCCTGCACCACCCGGAAGCGGAAGCCTCCCCGCCGCCATTTTGGGAGGGGGAGGCCCGGGCGGGCGGTGTGTGGCGGCCGCGCCGAGGGGCCGGGACGGGCCCCGGGGCGGCCGCGGCTGCTCCGCCCGCAAACCGGGCGGCCCCGGGTGGCTACCTGAGACGGCGCCGGCAGCCCGCCCCGCCCCGCGGCAGCCACAAGGCGATGGAGGCCGGAGCCAGGGGCTCCGCGTTGGGCCGCCGCGTACCGGCCGCCCCACGGACACGTATCCCGGCCCGGGACGCCCGGGCGCAAGGTTGGCTTTAAACGCCAACGAGCAGCGGGTGGAGGCGCGCAGAACGCCTTCATTAAAAAAGTACTGACACCTGCCGAAGCGTTTGCCAGGAGAGCTGGAGGAAAGGGCTTTCTGCCCAGATGGAACCGAAGCGTAGCTGCAGCTGCCCACAGTTAACGCCAGCTCCCTGAGGAGCCGCTCGCAGGTAGCTCTGAATAGCACAACACCCCTTCTTCCTTCTAAGGCTTTTCGCTGACACAGGNCGTTCCTGTGCCCCCTGCTCTGGGTGACCCTGCTCTGGCAGGGGGTTGGACTAGATGATCTATTAAGGTCCCTTCCAAGCCTATGATTCTGTGAAAATCTAAACGTTTCCTTTCCTCTGCCAGTTAATGGTAAATACTAACCCAGCAGCGGCAGCCCGTCTCCCAGTGCTCAGCGAGATCTAAAAGGTGCCAAATTCAAACGTGGGTCTGTTCAGCCTTTCTCAGTTTGCAAGCAACTGCAAGAGTTCAGCTTCTTGGGGACACCGGAGTTGCCAGAGCCTGTTTAACAGTAAACTTCTGCCTGTAACTCCAACCCGTTAAGTGGAAACAAGAAAAAAAGTTTACAAATGGTGTCATAGTGGTTAAACTAACACAAGGGTTAAGTTTCTCTCAGGATAAAGAACATATTCCCACAAGTATGACAGTTCCTTACTGCTGCCAGAGTTTTCACATCAGGCTTATTAGATATTTCACCCAAAAAAGCCCAGGCTGCTGCTCCAAGCCACTCTTGCTCTATCATAAGACAAATTTTATTGCACTGTCAACATCTAGGAGGTTGAATAAGACAATGAATGATTCATTTACACACAGTAATTCCCAAATAAGATGTATGACATGCAGCTTTTGCTGAATATTTAAATTGCTATCCAAAACTTTGCATTTAAAAGTTGAATTACTTAAAACTTGAATCAGTTGATGCAGTCTTGCTAAGATCTACGCGTTAGTGGCAAACAGCTCAATGCCTCTATAGCAATCTAAGGAGTAAGTCACTGAAACAAAAGGGTACCACAGTACTTTTTTACTAAGCCAACACAAAATGTTGCAGAGTAACTGGGAAACAATGAGCCAAACAAAATTACAAAATGAATTTATTCCAAAAGCGCAAGGGAACATTTACAATTCATCAACATGGCAAACAGGTGTCTCCACAAGAACTCACTGCATTAAAATTAAATATGAAACTGTGGGTGGGGGAATCTAACTACTTCTGAGGCCACAAGAACTTTGCACATCACCTCTGAAAAACAGGAGGCCCGTAAAGAAAACTTGCTCAAAATTCAGTGAGAAAATAAGCTGCTAGTACCTAGTTATTAGTCTAAATACAAGCTCTGTTTAGGCTTTGAGATTACATTTTTAAATGATAGCCACTAGTGCAAAATGTCTATTTTTTTCCCCCCAGTGGAAGCTTCTTACCCATCTAGTGCCTACTTTCAGAGTGACATTTTGATCTCCTGAATTTGTCCTTGAGAGCTCTTCACCAAGTTTGTTGGTTTTAGTGACAAATCTGAGTTTAGCAGCTGGCACGTAATCAGAAATACAAAGTCAGCTCACATGTCCTGGAATGTCCAAAGTCGTCTGCCTACTGCTCCGGAGTTAAGCAAAAATAGACTTCTAATTTAGCACTGACAATGTCTCTAACTTTGACATAGTTTCAGTATTCTGACCTTCTGACGGTAGTGCTAAATATCAGAGAGTGCTAATGAAGACACCCGAGTCAGATTCACAACCAAATACAAATGGAACTAGGTGCGGAAACATCACTGTCAGGCATGTCTATGTCTGTGGATGTCAAATGGCTGGACAAAGAAAAAAAGGAGGATAAGAAACAATCTTCATTCATCTAAAGCCTAAACTATTTTACATCAACACGCCCTGGAACCCTTATTAAAATTCCTTTCCTCTGTCTCAACTTCTTTTTACTATTTCCTAACTCCTTTACAACGTTGAGTGACCTGAGAAGTAAAAATTTTGATTGGTGAGAATTAAAAAAAAAAAAAAAAAGCATTGTGCTCTTACATTGTATTTTCTGGGTGTATACCAGTAAATAAGAATCCCAAGTTGCTATGGAAAAAAACAGCATGGAATCATTACCTTTTCCACCTAAATTGAACTACATAGCTGGTATTTTTCAATGTTACACAAAATACAATTTTATTTATATATTTTAAAATGTAACTGTATTGGTAAAAAAAACCAAAACCAAAAATAATCACAGAACAAAAAAACCCTCAAAACACAAAACCAACCCTCAAGTGCCAACTAATCCAGAAATCTGCAAAACATAGAAAAGAGCCAGGTACTGCTACGGTCCAGCTCCACCCTACAAAGCTTAATCACTGCATCAGTCTTTACCCATTTCTGGAATAACTTTAGTCATTTATTGTTTTGTTTTTCCTGTTCGTTTACTGAAATTTCATGGCATAGCTATATGCACATATTCATACTGAACATTAAAAATTCATTTGCAAAACATCACTTTTGCGTTACAATGCACGGAGAAGAGTAAGATGTGCAAACCAAGAAACACGACATTCTCCACATCTCTAAGTAAAAGCACTACTTCATGCTACAAGCAAAATAAATTGCCATCCGTATTGCAAACTTTTTTTTTTTTTTAAAAAAAACCAAACAGCATGTATCTCATTCAATTCCATTTAAAAAAGTAAATCAAAGCAAATTTAACAATGGTACTCTTCTCCACATATTGCAAAATATGGTTACAGATGAGGAAAGGACTACTTCAGCTGCTAAGCCTTATCTGACACTTATCTCTGTTACGTCATGCCTTTCCTGTCCATTACTTAATACATAAGCTCAATCGTATAGTTTTAGTTATGCAGTAGCTGATTTTTAGGTTAATATACAAACTGTCAAGATGTAGCTTTTGATAAAACATCTACGCTCTTTTCCATTTTTGAATAAATCCTGAAGACACTTCAAAAATAAGAACCCAAAACTGCTGACTGTAAGCATCCAAAAATACAGTTGTAGTTTCACTATGGACAAGTTGTAGTCCGTTAGAAAAGTAGATCATACATACAAAGGTATAAAGAACATTTAAGTCAGTCTCAGTGGAAGGCAGTCCTTGAAGGAAACAATACTCCAAGCAAACTTGCCGAGTATCACTTTCACTTTAGCCCTTCGGGGCCACGGAAGATTTAGTGGTTTACTCAGTAGATTCTTCCTCGGCTACGATTACCGCGTCCTCCCCAGCCTCTTCCTCTTCCACCCCGGAAACCACCTCTTTGCTCTGAAATAAAAGTCAAAACTTTTCATACACATCTTATGCTGGATACAGGTTAAAAGTAAATAGCAGTAACTGGAGGTACTGAAGTCTGACTGGAGTGTCTGAGGCTAATCCTGCTTACGTACCATAAAATCTTAGAGTTACGCTTTGATGGACAATGGACTCTACTAATTGTAAAAGGAGGTCAGGAGAACTAGCCTGTCTAAACTAAATCTAGTCTTTCTGCGTACTAGTACTATGATACGTAACCGTCACATTAATTTAGAACTATATTTGGGGAAATCCTCTGTCACAAAATTGAAAACTGGTCTGTGAGGAACTTCATTAGGGCACCTAGCTCATCCTTCTGTCCAATAACCCCATGTCGGTTTTGAGGAGCTTAGAATCATAGAATGGGTGAGGTTGGAAGGGACCTTTAAGATCATCAAGTCCAACCATTAACCCACCCTGACAAAAACCACTTCTAAACGATGTCCCTAAGCACCCCATCTACCCTTTTCTTAAACACCTCCAGGTGATAGTGAATCTACCACCTCCCTGGGCAGCCTATTCCAACGTTTAATAACCCTTTCAGTGTAAAAATGTTTCCTGACATCTAATCTAAACCTCCCCTGACATAGCTTGTCTGACTTGCTCCTAGTGATTTCATAAAATGACAGAAAAACACAAGTTCACCAGTCTATCCGTCCTTTTTTATCCTTAGCAATAAGTTATCACCAGCATACTTAAGTATTTTTACTGGGCTGGTATCTTAACTATATCCGATTAAAAAAAAATCTTAGACAGACAGATACCACACAAGCTGTGGAAAATGTTTCCTTCCATTTGTGAAGAACAAATCTGACTACAGCAAAAACCCCGCAAAATATTTTGTTAAAGTTTCACTGGATGCGTTTGAAAACTCTAATTCTCCTTCCAAAGCTGATCAGAGGCCTAAATGTCTCACTAACAAGAAACAGTAGCAAGCAATAAGACGTTTTTGGTTGAAAAGTTCCTAATTTTTAGAACCGTAGAACTAAAAGCTTATCTTAAAAGACACAGGTGCATCACCTGAAGTCTGCAGTAAGAAATTTGCAGATTTTAATCTTTGGCCCTTCTTTTGTATCTAAGCCAGTGCTTTGTATCATCTTTTCAATCTATAGGCATGGCTGTAATTTGTCACAGCAGCCGGTTTACTGGACAGGGGCAGGACTAACGGGCCTGCAGGGAAGACAAGGCTGGGTTGCTGCTGTTGTTGGGCCTATTCATCCAGGCTGCAACTGCTCGCACGTTTTACCCAGAAATACGACTTGCAGAGAGACAGCATCACTCTGAGCGGGAGCATGAGGACGTAACTGTCCGTATGCACAGTGACCCTGGCAATTCCCAGGAGTTCTGGATCAGGTCTGCAACATCAGCAGTGGCTGTAATAGGAACTCAGCACAGGTCCAGCCGTGTGACAGGAGGTGGCCCAGCTCTGCCACATGCAGAAACTAATCTGTCCAGTGGGAAATTTGGGGTGCGAGTGCTGTGTGCCGTAATAGAGAACATAACAGTTCAATTACTAACTCTATGTATTAAAACACTGCTAAAACTAACTTGCAAACGATGTACAGTTTATAGGCTGGTAACAAACACTGTAACAGATCAACAGCTACAAAGAGAACATTACACATAAAAATTGGTGACGGCATGATTTGATCTTCCAAGAATGTGATTGTAAATAGGTTTAATTTGTTTGTTCCCCTTGCCCCAAGGCATAACAGTCACTACACAAAGTTTTTCCGAGCTGCCTAACTTACCATAAGAAAAACTGCCCAGGTTACTGCTGTATTTTCCACTGGGAGGGTTATATATTTGCCTGGCATCCCTTTTTGGTCCTGCTGAAGCCTTCTTTGGGGGTGAACTTGAGGTTGTATCTTCACTTGCTCTTTTTTGACTGGCAGAAGAAAACAAAAACAGATCATTACATCCCTGTGGTGACAAGTACAGAAATAGCAGTTCAGCTTAAGATTAACCCCTGGAAGCTAGCAGCAGCTAACAAAGATGCCCCGAATAATACTTCAAAAGAGGAAGTAAGCTAGTCTCCAGTTGATTCAGTCTATTTTATCCCTAAAGCAAGACTAAGATTATCACTCCACAGCCTTAATTCCTTCCAGGATGGGTGTTATTTCTGGTTGTGAAGCTTTTAGCTATAACACATATATTATACACACACAGCTTGTGATCTTTATTTTGTAAACAGCAAAAACTAACACCGACATTTTCTTTTTTTTGTTTTTAATGAAAACCTCTTACCTTGCATCTGCCTTCTGTACCGGTTTCCAGGACAGCGTGACTGTACTTTTGTAAGAAGGAGGAATGTGAAAGAGATCCTATGGAGGCAAAATCGGACAGTTTATCGTACAGTTAAATTCATGTCAATCGCACTTCAAAATTCTAGCTACTTACCGAGACTCCAGAATAACAGTTACTTTCCAACAGTCTTAAATCTTTTCCGAAATCCCATGGCAGAGGGAGAAGGCAGCAGTAACTACCTACCTTATCTGGCTGCCATAGCCCACACTAGGACATTCAAATGGGATTTATATTAACAGAATAGTGTCTTATACTGACATAATATGCTTTCCCTTCCCCTACACACCTTAAGCGTCCCCTAATGAACTACAACGGCTCCTGCAGGGAGACATTCGATATCCCTGCTATGACGGTAAAAGATATACTTCTCAGTACTGTAGGCAAAGTTTTTGGTTTATCATGGCAATTGAGGGCGAGAGATGAGAAGTGAGGGAAGAAACGAAAAGGTGGTTAGAAGAAATCAGAATGGTTTCAAGGGCTCTGGATGGAAGTAATTTTCTGCAGCTCATCTCTCCTAGACTCTCTGGAGAAAAAGGTTCTGTGTAGCAGCGTGCTATTCCTCCTCCCTCCTTTACATCTCCTAGCACATCTTCAAACTGTTCTTTACCCCTCCCTGCCACTGCAGGAAAGGGAAATTACAAGGAAGAAGGCTCATCCAGAACCCAGAGATCCCTAAAGCAAGGTCTTTTCCTCCTGCAAAAAACTAGTGCTGCAAAAAAAGGGCCTCAACAGCAGCAACAGCAGCAGCTAAGCACCTTGCACAAACAGCAGATCTATGTCTCCTCAGAAACAGTGAAGAGGGCAGCAACCCTGAGCTGGCTAACACCGACCAACTTCCTAACACAATACAGCTCAGTTCAAATCTATTCCGTTTCTTCTGCACAGGTTACTCTACTGTGTGAATTTACTCCTTCGTAATGTGAGGACTTACCTTGATTAAAACATTAATGTTATTGGTTATTTTCAAGGCGACCACTTTAATCTTGTTCTGTAAAAAAAGAAACACTACTGAACGCCTATTCTAGTAGCTTTAAATTACGCTAACTGCATTTGATGAAGTTGCAACATTAAATTGACTGCTCTTCCTAGGGAATTGCTATAGCAATAGTAACAGTGTGCACACTTCTGAATTTTCATTACAACTATTTTTAGGCTTCTTGCGGTTTTACACTAACTAGCTGCTTTTAATGTTCCAGTGTGCTTCTCCCTAAAATTCTTCCCCCCTAATCTATGAAAATTTCCCCTTCAAAACAAAACACAAAGCAGGTACATCAAATGCACCTGGATGCAAAGAGTAACTAACAGTAGAAACTAAAATATCCTCTTAGCTTGCAAAACGCACCATCAGGTAAGATACGGTTGCGATACATGTTAGCAGTATTATTCCCTCCATCGATTTGCAGGCTTATAAGGGACTACAGCCTACTAATGTGTGCCACTGGTTATTTCGGTAGGCTCGATCACAACGATCAGAATTCCTGAACAATACTTACCTCCTCTGTTTTCAAGGCTTCTCCTGTTTTTCCTTGAAGTGCTAGACGAAGCTGTCGAATATACACCTGCAACCCTCGAGCAAAATACTGCAGTCTAAAAAAATTTAAAAGCAATCCGTTATTAAATTTTACATATTCCCTTAAAATAAAAGCGTAAGCAAAGTTGAGATGAAATCTCCCCTCCCCCCCTTTACGAAAAATGCCTGAAATAAGTCTTCTATCAATCTGACTTGTGCTTCTTTAGCATCCAGACCATAATAATTCACACTTGCTAACAGAACTCTAGCACTTGCCTCTAAATGCTTACCTGATTTTAAAGTCTTTCAATTTCTCTGCATTCAGCTTGGCTGTGAGGAAGTCTGGGAGTTTACGACCCAGCTGATGGAAGCTATACAATAAACACTCCACATAACTGAACTGCAACTTGGGCTCTTCATTGCCAGCATTCTCTCCATTCTCTGCTTCCTCTGGAGGAAGAGGCATATACTCCTAACGAACAGAAAGGAAAAAACTAACGAGTGAAACACATTTATGCAGACTGACTGTTCTTCTGTGGTGTTTGAACTGGAGGGTTTATTTATGCTGACAATCTAAGAAGTATCCCCCATCCCTATACGAGTGTGATGAGCTGCTGTGTGAAGACCTGGCGTAGGTGGTTTGCCTACACTTCCATGACTTGATTCCTCTGACTCAAAGGAAGTATTATGGTTGCACTGCTACCACAAGAACCAACAACATACTGCCACCAACGCTTCTGGAACAGTGTTGAATTTGCTTAGAATTGTCAGGGCAGATACAGCCTTTAATGAGATCAACATGAGCCTCTCATGACTATAAAATTTAAAAAGAATAAAACCACACGAGTTTACTGGATGAAAAGCATTACACAGGTAACAGCTCTCCATTTCTACAAAGGCTTTGAATTGCAAAACGGTATTTGACCTTATATCATGGACAGAGCTATCTTTGAAACAGCCACTTTAGAAAAAGGATAAATAGATTAATAAATAAAAATAACTTGTTTTGACGAAAACTTTTTTTAAAAGTGCCTTTTTTTCCCCCACATAAGTAAAAATTGAATTAGTCTTACCAGTAATTTATCAAACAGCTTCTTCAAATTTGATTCAAGCTTTTCCATATCGCCACAAAATGAACTCATTTCAGCAAGAAGCTTCAAAACCTACATGTAAGGATAGACGGGTTTTTGCGTGTTAACTGAAAAGCACCAAGACTTAACTTTCAACCTAAAAGCGATGATCACATCGCTATGGCTGGCACAGCAGAGGTCAGCTATTACAGTTAAACCCCTCCCAAACACCAGGAAAGAATACAAGGAGGAACAGGCCTAGTCTGTTTTTCACGTCCTCAGAAACACAGGTTTGCGCGTCTCATCCCAACAAGCATAATTAGTCAACAAGTAAACAGAACTCCATCTCCCACATCTGCAGCGCAGCTCACCCTCAAAGCGAGATTCAGAGACCTAACTGAAGCTGCAGCACTGATTAACATAAGCAGTTAAAAGACATTAAGCCACTCCCTTAGGGGGATAAATTAGCAGAAGTCATGCAACAATCATTTCAGTAAATGCTATGTGCCTAAAAAAAATGACAGTAATATAAAAATTTTTACAGTGATCTACTTATTCTAGCCTTGCCTCAAAAGCCTGGGACAAATGACACAGACTTTAAAAGGCAATGCTCAGTCCTGCCTCAATACAGCAAACTTCTTTTTTCTAGTGCAGCTAGTTTTCTTCCAAGCCACGAACTGAAAACCACTTAAGAAAGGAGTCAGTAATTTTTAAAATAGCTGTCTTTGCCCCAGATGCTTATTTTTTATGATTTGAAAGATATTTTAGCTTTTGCTTACCTCTAACTGGATATCAAGACCCTCCACTGGAGTAGTCAAAGCACTGAGGTTTGGCAGAACATGCTCACAGAAGTAAGTAACGAATTTTGTGGAATGAACATTTTTCTGCAAAAAACACCACACGTAATTCCTTCAAAGAGTAGCCTGAATAAAATGTTTTTCCCCCGTCACTCTACCACCCTTATATAGCTTTACTAAACTTCCCTCTAACTCCTAAAACACAAAGACCCTTCCACGTAGCTTAAGCTCAGAGGGCCTGCAAGAGAGGCTGAAGAGTTTGCCTATAACCTAAGAATAGGCCTTTAAGTGCTGAAATGCTCCATCCCTGGACTTGAAATAATCAAACTCACACAGGTATGAACCTAATGTGAGAATCTCATCAAAATTCACATCTTAAATGTTGAAGAGCAGAGAGTAACACAAAAGCTCTTTGTGTTTGGAGGCTTTAAGGATGTTTTCCAAAGACATTTTCCAGAGAGACCTGGGAGTCCTGGGGGACAACAGGATGCCAATGAGCCAGCGATGGGCCGTTGTGGCCAAGAAGGCCAATGGCATCCTGGGGGGCATCAAGCAGAGTGTGGGCAGCGGGTGGGGGGAGGTCATCCTCCCCCTCTGCTCTGCCCTGGGGAGGGCACATCTGGAGTGCTGGGGCCAGTGCTGGGCTCCCCGGGTCAAGAAGGACAGGGAACTGCTGGAGAGGGGACAGCAAAGGGCTACCAAGATGCTGAGGGGATGGAACACCTCTCTGATGGAGAAAGGCTGAGGGAATTGGGTCTCTTTAGTCTGGAAAAGAGATGGCTGAGGGGGGACCTTATCAATGCCTATAAACACTGACAGGGGGGTGTCAGGAGGATGGGGCCAGGCTCTTTTCAGTGGTGCCCAGGGACAGGACAAGAGGGAACGGGCACAAACTTGAGCACGGGAAGTTCCACCTAAACCTGAGGAGGAACTTCTTTCCCTTGAGGGTGGCAGAGCCCTGGCCCAGGCTGCCCAGGGAGGTGGGGGAGTCTCCGTCTCTGGAGACATCCCAAACCCGCCTGGAGGCGTTCCTGTGCCCCCTGCTCTGGGTGACCCTGCTCTGGCAGGGGACTGGACTGGGGGATCTCCAGAGGGCCCTTCCCACCCTATGATTCTACGATTCCAAGATTTTAACACGTTTGAAGCTGAAGGTGGAGAAGCACTGATATGATGTCCTTCTAACATAACCGCTGAGAATACTGAAGAGAAGCTACAACTATTAACTTTCCACAATATTCCTCACACATAGCAAATAAATACGCACCGAGAAGAGTGGCACTGCCTGCCGAGTACACTGCAGAAGTCTGTCCACACAATCCGGATCAGATGGATTGAATGTTTGTTCCAGGTCAGCTTGTTCAGCTACCAGCTCCACTAGCTGTTGCCTCCCACTAACTGTCTGTAAGCTTTTTAATCCAGACAATATTTTCATGAACAGAACAAATTCCTCGCCTGTTACATCTTCCAGCACCTAAACAGAAAAACAGAAAACATATTTCTATGGTGGTAGTTTGCAAACCTTCAAGTCAAACCTACTTGATTTGGAAAGGTAAAGTATGCAAATATTTAGCTTCTAGGGATTAAAACCCACAAGTTTAAAGGAACACATGAAAATATGCAGCATAATTGTATGCACCTCCAAATTAAAGTAACTGCCATCAAGTTGTGCACGGGAAACATCATTTTTCTTGAACTCTAATCTTAAGAACAAATTTCTTATCTAACAAAATCATACACTTCAGGCAGAATAAATGCTAAACGAGTATCTACTCATTATTGGTTGTTTTAATACTTTTGTATTTTTCTCAGCTTGGGGAATGTACAGGAATCTCATGAAATTCCACAAAGACAAATGCAAAGTCCTGCACCTGGGATGAACTAACTTCCCAGCGCAGCACGTGTTGGAGACTGACTGGCGGAGAACTGCCCTGCTGAAAAGACTCGGAGGGTTCTGGGGAACAGCAGGCTAAACATCAATGTCAGCAGCATTCCTTGGGTGATGAAAAGTGTCCCGGGCTGTGACAAGAGCACAGTCAGTAGACAAAGGGAAGCAAAGGGATTGAGGATTCTCCTTTGCTATGCCATCATTAGACCAAATCTGGAATACCGCACCTAGTGTTGGGCCCCCCTGTATGAGGAAGTTGTTGATAAGCTTTAAAAAGCCCATCCAACAAGGCGACCACTGTCTAGAGAACATGACCTGTGAGGAGAACCTAAAGAAACCGGTCTTTTTCACCATAAAGGAAAAAACTCCTAAGGATGTGAGATGACCTTACACTAATCGTCCAATATTTAAGAGCAAGTCACCAAGAGTAGGAGCCAGGTT
This sequence comes from Rhinoptilus africanus, assembly GCA_013400135.1. Taxonomy (NCBI): domain Eukaryota; kingdom Metazoa; phylum Chordata; class Aves; order Charadriiformes; family Glareolidae; genus Rhinoptilus; species Rhinoptilus africanus. Next base: position 51,293 of record VXBO01006675.1, on the reverse strand, counting down.
CTTTACAGGATGAGAATAAGACAATGACACAAAACTGAAAGCGGACGTTCCAACTGGATAAAGGGGAAAAAAAATCACGTTGAGGATAAGTAAACATTGAGACTGGTTGCCCAGACAGTACAGGAAATCCTTAAGAGGTTTTCAAAACCCAACTGGACCAAGTACCGAGAAACCTGATCTGAGTTCAGCTGAGCATGATTCACTGAGGTGCTCTCCCAAAGTCCCTTTGCAATGTGAATGTTTCTATGTCTCTAATAGAAGTCACTCTCAGAAAATGAGAGGAGCCTAGCATTGTTTTAACATTCCCACAAAAACTAGAAGATCGCATTTGTACAATGCTTAACTCTACACGTGGTTTAAACAAACAGACCTCCAAAGTTAACGCCAGTGATAAGGAATAGTTCAAATAATACTTTAGTTTGTACTGAAATAGGACACTCACCTTCTTCGACTCAGTCAATATGAACTCTTCCACCTCCTTTGTCATCACCTCCTCAGGCAGGGTTTTCAGTTTTGTGGAGAGGAACTTGATGGCTCGCTCTCTCACAATATCCTCTCCCTGAAGAATTTGACTGAACAAGCCTCCCAAAGTCCCTGAATGGAGAATGAATCAGGTAACGCAAATTATTTTAGAAGTTAAGAGCTGAACCTTCTATGCAAAGAGACATTTCCTCCTGCAAGACTCCATGACACATTTTAAAATAACTGCTATACTAACTTTTAAGAAAAAACAGAGTTTTCACGTAGCTTGACATAAGAATCCACATTCTTTCATTGGTCTGTATAATTCAGATCCACAATTCTCAAAAAGTTCAGTATTGTCTGTAAAACCAATCAATGAGTGCGTCTCTAACTTTTGCCTTGTACTACGAAGATACAAAATCGAGTCCTGTTCTCATCCTACCAGAGACCGCAAAGCATTAATAAAGACATTTATAGAAAAACGCATCCTTTACCTTTAGCATCCATCTTGAATATACTGAGCAAAGCATTGTTCACCAAATTGAATTCTGCAGAATCATCTGAAGAGAGAAAAAAACTTTGAAATGCATATCCTTAAAAAGCAAACATAAGAGTAGAAAAACAACAAAAGATTTCTGACATCACACAAGAAGTATTCTAACCTCAGCATTTAATTCTAAACAACCTAACTTGTATTTTTAATGACTACTGGACTGAGGAAGTAGAAAGCCACGACTATGAAAGCTGGAAGAAAAACCAAAAGTTATTTGCTCCTTCAGCCTCCCTGCCAAAACTTTTAACGTTACAAACTTGATAGCACTGAAAACTTGAAGGGAAGTGATTAATCCATATATTTCGTCATTTTAAGAAAGAGCTGAATAAACAAGCTGGCCTTTACTAAATTAAGGTAAAATAAGTCGACATAAACTCTTAAGTAATCTACAGTACCTATAGATGGGAGAAAATTTTCCTCTTGAACTAAATGGAGAAGTGTGCAAGGATAAAAAAAAAAAATGCCCTTTCTCTGAAGCCTAGAGCCCTAATTATGCATTTTTACTACAAATTTGAACATCTAATATTCAGCACTGTATAACTTGCTGACATTAAAACCCCCCAACATATTGTATATTAAATTCCGAATTAAATATTTTGTACCAAACCCACATTTTACGGAAGAAAATGCCTTCAGGATTTTTCAAGTTCCCTAGTACCTGAATTAGAAATCAATAACTCTTTTCAGAAGGCAATTTGCTGCAGTCCTTAACAGGGCTTTCACCACCTCCTCTCCTCCCTCCCCACTTTTTCTACAGATACATTCAGAGAACTTGAATGAAAAAAAAAATCTGTATTATTTAAAAGAAAGATTTTCAGTTTAGTTTAGGATAATTAGCGACCTTTCATCAGAAGTAGCAGCATAAGTGCACAGTAAATATTAAATGGGGGGGGAGAAAGAGCAGAAGCAGGACAAAAATGGCACTGGGACAGACTACTTTGTAACAAACTATGAATCAACAGAAAATGTTTTACAGAACAAAACTGGAGGCCACAAGGAGATCAGCCAGGAAACTATCAAAGTCTCTTACCTGACTGCAGAAGCTGGGTCAGTATGTCTGCTACCCGAGGAAGATTATCTCCAGTGGCAAACTGAGGCAATTCCTTGATTGCTTGCCGCCGGATCTGTCAAAATTGTTAGTATCATGGAAATAAAAAATTTAAAAAGTTAAAGCAATTACAACAAAAAAAGCAATTCAACTACCAAAGTTTGGCAGAAAAATCAGCCAAATCTGAGAAAATGACAACATCTTCTTTTAATACGAGTATCATATTCAGAAATCTATGTTCAAGTTCCACATTTCAATGGCAGTCCAAACTTCATATTTGCTATGAAACTATTACGATGATGTATTTATGAAGAAAATAATAGATTTTTCTTAGACCTAAGCAGCACTGGAGAAAAAACAAATTCAAACAACACCTCTGTTCACAAAATCATTCATTTGATCAACAAAACAAAGGGCTGGAATCTGTCCTGTTATTGAGTCCTACTTGCTAATAGGAAGCAAAATTTTACAGGTGTGCATACGGCAGAGATAACCGTTTTTTTCCCAGCACTGACAAAAGTCTTTGAATGATCTGCCCAAATGATTTAAGATCTGATATCCAAAGATACTTCACCGCAGAAGCAGCATGAAGCATCTCAAGACTTCTGCAAGAATACATTCAGAAACACATCCACATGGTTCTCAGGTGCAAACAAAATTTTCTTGCCTCCCAGCAAGATTTATTAGAATCAATGACCAAAAAGTGCTTTTTGAAAGGAAAAAAATGTGATACTCAAATAAACTGTATCTTAAGTTTCTCTCTACAGAGCGATTCCTTTGATCAGTGATGGGAATGAAGAAGACAAATGAAAACTGATGTATCTTCCCATACCATCACACAATAGATTCTTCTATTGCAGGAATACAACTAAATACTCTTAAGTTTTCCCAAGACCAACTCTCCCCTCCCAAAAGACATAACCTATAAAAAAAAGAAGAATATCAAAATATAAGTTAAACACATTAACTCGTTGCTACAAGGTTCTTATTCTTACAGAAACATCTTCATCCTCACAGAGGTCCAACTGGGCATTGATAGCAGAGTCAGCTAGCTCAGGAAAATGCTTGAAGAATTTAGGAATAAACTGGGCTGCAAGTCTCTTCTCCTTGGCACCGCCTTTCACACCATCCAAGATCACCTGGTACGCATCCTTATGCTGAAAGAGGAAAAAGGGAACATGTAAACAGAAAAATCTTGGGATATTCGCAAGGCAAGGCAAGGCCCTTTTGTCTCCCATTGACTTCAGCTATTTCACAGCTGTTTAAGTGAACTCTATTATACAAGTTTCAAAACAAAAGAACAAAGTTATCTCTTAGACCAGTATAACCATGCCAATTTAGTAAAATTTGCCTCTGTTGACTGTTTTTTACTGTTACTCTGGTTCCTCTGTTCAAATTGCCAGCCCTAAGGCTAACAGCTTTTGCACACCACTTGTGATTAGATTAATGCCGACTCAAAGAATTAGTGGTCGCCTTCACTGAACTTGGGCAGTTTCTGAAGGAGTTTTTGCCTTCTGTCTGATTGTTTATTGTCTCTCAAGTAGAGGTTACCTCTCCCAGCGACTGGGCCACTGGAATGTATCATGAATGACTTTTTAACGCATACTGCCCTCGGTTAACTTCACCTGAGGCAAAACACAGTTCTTTTAAGAGCTGTTAACATAGACTAGATCAAAAAAATTTGAAATCTCCAGTTAAAATATAGAAATAAACACTTCATCACCAGAGTAGAATATTCTCTAGCTGCTCCAACTGGAATCACACAGGCATTTCTGATTTTGTGCACACAGGACCAAAACTTTAGAATAAATCACAGTCTTTGTTGTGGTTCGCTATGTGTTTGCAAAATAAAAGTCAGCATTATGAGGACGCTAGCAGAAATCAGAACCTTCTGTCATTCATTTTCCTCACGGATGTGAAAAGAACCCTTTAGACAACTTATCCTACTTAGAACAGCAACATCAACAGCAAGGACACTTTGTTTATTTACATTAAATTTCCCAGAGCCACACACATCATCACCCTGCTCCCCACACAAGTTCACTCACAGCAAACAGAGATACTAATTTACAAAGCAGTGCGCTGCATTAAATCCCTCCAAGTAAGCTGTGTTCTAACATACAGTACCGATGCTCCTTAAACACTCCCTACACCTTGTTGACAGGTCTCAATGTTGCCAGATTCTGGACTGAGACACTAACAGGGAAGAAAAATAACCAGGGGGGAAAAAATCATTGCTTTTCAGCTGATCCACATCCCCATCTGGTTTGCTCTGTAGTCGTGCCAACACAGCGCACCCAACAGCAAAGGCAGGAATGAGCCAGCACAAACTAACGGCGAAATACACATTATTATAGCCACAGGTTCTCAGAGTGCACATTAAGAACAACTTTTTTTGTAGAACAAATTACTTAATACATACTAAAAAAGCACTCATACAGCAATGAAATAGAGTAGCTTGTGTTCCATGACTTTGTACTACTGCACGCTAACTACTCCTGTCATTTAGGCAAAATACAGTTCAGGCAAAAGTCTGTTCTACCCTGTACCTGGCAGCACTGAATGCTCAAGAGAAAAGCAGGCAGCTGCAGAAGCAGTGCGATCCTTTGGTTTTGCACATTTCCTCCCAGTCTGTAACAGAGGAACTGCCTAAGGCAGAGACAGAGTCCAGACCTTTATTTTTAATAACTGTCAATTGACTAATCATCCACTAATTTCTCAAGATTGGTTCTTGAACTCGTTCATACTCTATGTCTTGTGACAAGTTTCACAATGTGTTATGGAGAAAAGTTTGACTTCCTCTTTATTTTAAGCCTGCTTCCGAATAGTTTTTTTCAAGTTTTCACTTTCATGCCACTCATGAGGTAAACTCATCATACCTAGCCCCCTTCTCAACTGAAACACTCTTTTACAAGCTAAACACTTATGGTCTTTTAAATTACTCCCCTTAGTGTCCTACTTCTGGTTATCCCCTTGCTCTTCTCTTCATGTTCAAAGTTTCTTTTTTTGAGATAGGGCGACTGTGTAGTCAGAGATCACGTTCATAAAGTTGTTAAGAGATAATAAAGCAATAAGTGAGATAAAGTGGTTGAATAAGGAGCAATTACTCATGGCTTTCAGAAAACAAAAATTGGAGACATCAAATAAGATTACGAAACAAGTTCAAAGGAGATAATGCCTTCACAAAGGTTAATGAATTAATGGAACATCTAGCCACAGAACGTTTGTATGCCAGAAACATAATCAGTTAAAAAAAAGCATCAGAAAAGTTCGCTGAAGAACTATCTAGCAAGATATACTAATTACAAAGACATTATCTCTGGCTCTGGAAACCCACAACTGTATCTGCAAAGCTGTGAGAGTGTTATCAGGAATCATCATCCTATACTCACCCCCACAGGCTGCACTTCCTAACTATGCTAGAGGTGTTCCACCTAAGATGGCCATTCCCATCTCACCGGAGCAACTCACAACAGTCACAGTCATCACGGACTATGTATTTGTAAGATGTCACAGTAATAGCATCTGGTTTATTCTGCTACTCTGCATAGTTCCCAACATTTTAGTTGCACTTTCTGCTTGACTGTGAGATGATGTTTTTGTTGGACTCTCTGCAGTGGTGCTTTGCTTCACTATGGCATAATTACCCAAGCAAACTGAACAGACTTGAATTAAAAAAAATAAAAACTAAACAACCACTGCATTATTTGTTCTCTTAAAGAACTTTCCAAATGACCTTGCACAGCAGTATTTCGTTTAAAATCTACTGACACATATGTGCAACTACTTATGTACATTATGACCAAGAAAAAAAAAAAAGTGCTACTTTTTCGAGTAGCCATGTAGTAGCAACATGACAGCCTAATGCAATTTAAAAAAGTAGCTTTAACTAATTATAGTATTTTGTACTGGTAATATGATAAGCCATCCTCTTTTTTTGACTAATTCAGTAACGGTATAAACAAATGGCAGATCTTGCCAAGATTTTACAGGTAAAAATCTCTTATCTGTGAGGATTGACCTTCCATTCTTGCCTTACGGAAAAAGAAAAAAAAAGGCAACAAGCAGTTCTCAAACCATAACACACTTCCCCTTCCTCCAACAAGTCTTTTTTGCAAGAAAGCCTTCTAGAAGCTCTCCGGAACTCAGATCTGGATGACCACTGATGTCTTCATTAAGGCCTGAATTCGCCAGGCGAAACTCCCCACCCCCGTGTAAACAGCAACCTGACTCTAGTTAATAACTAGTTAGTATCCGCGATGCAACATTAAAAGGAGAGCTCCCGGCCCGACAGGGAGGATACTACGAGAGCTGCTACCGTCCTTGCAGAAACGCAGGCGCGAAGCTCACCTCGACCCCCCCCCCCCCCCCCCCCCCCCCCGCCCCGGGTCGTGAGGAAACCTACACTCAGAACAGCCCCGGAGGCTAGCTAGCTATCCGCCGGGGCAAGCAGACCCTCCGGGGGCAAGCAGACCCTCCGGAGGCATGCCGCCCCACTTGCCCTCCGCCTCCCCCCACCCCCGCCGCCTCCTCCCGCCCAGCCGGGAACTCCCCGCAGCGGCGCTACTCGAGCCCGAGGCCTAGCGAGGCCTCGCAGGCCGCAGCCACGCCGCACCTGGCCCGCCGTCTCGGTGGCGTCCGCCAGGATCCCGTAGTTGCGGTAGAGCTCCTCCACGGTGGGCATGGTGTGGCGGGGGAGGGGGAGAAACAGCCGCGGCA
>VXBO01006675.1:0-40408 GCA_013400135.1 Rhinoptilus africanus | reverse complement strand
GTGGTGTCTGCTCCGTTATTAAACGATTCCCGTTATTAACTGCACTATTGGGAACCGCCTTGCAAGTTGTGTTTGGGTGGTTTTTTTTCTTTTTTCTTGTTTTTTTTCTTTTTTCCCCGGTTGCTGCCTTTGTGCGTGTGAATGCGCTCTGATTGCGCCCGTGGGCATGGGCGGGTAGGAATTGTAGATGGATTTGCCAGCCCCGGTAGTAACGCGCACTCTGCTCCGCGGCGCAGCAGCTGCCGCAGCCCTGACGAAGCGTTTTGGGCTCTTCGTGGTAGCTGTGGTTAATCGGCGCTATCATTTGGAGCCCGGAATATCGTGTGTCTTTCCCTTGTTCGCGTGGAGTGTTCAGGCAGCAGGAATGGAGAGGGAAGATCTCCTACAGACCTGACGAGGAAGGACGGAGGGAACGGGGGTTGTTCAGCCTGGAGAAGAGGAGGCTGAGGGGAGCCCTCATCCCCCTCTACAACTCCCTGAAAGGAGGGTGCAGAGAGATGGGGGCTGAGCTCTTCTCCCTGGGGACAAGGGATAGGACAAGAGGAAACGGGTTCAAGTGATGTCAGGGCAGGTTTAGATTGGATCTCAGGAAACACTTTTTCCCTGAAAGGGTTATTAACCATTGGCACAGGCTGCCCAGGGAGGGGGTGGATTCCCCATCCCTGGAGGGGTTTCAGAAAAGGGTAGATGTGGGACTGAGGGACAGGGGTTAGAAGGGGGTTTTGTCAGGGGGGGGTAATGGTTGGACTTGATGATCTTAAAGGTCCCTTCCAACCTCACCGAGTCTGTGACTCTGTGATTCTAAGGGCTAGAGATGAAATGGTTGTGTGCTTGCAATGCTGAAGTATGAGCTCCCTTACGAGTGCCAAGGAGGGAACCCCTTTCTGTACTTGTGTTTCTTTTAATCGTTACTGCTCATGTGATTATACACCAGCGCCAATAACTACTGTGATTCACGAAAGGATTTTCTGTCCTGTCATTCTAGCCTGTGTCACCAAAGGAATGACTGGGTTTGCTTTTCATACTTGTCAAAAACCACTTTCACTTCTACACAACCATTAAAAAAGAAAGTTACTGTTTTCAAGAATGTTTTGAATTAAACATAAACATTAATTGAAAAGTGGCAGTAATATTTTTAGGAAACTTTCAAAAGGAAAGTTCCATAAAACATACTTTCCAAACATTGGAGCATGGCCAGACATGAAAGTTTTAATGCAATTTCGTATGAATATTCATGTCATATTTCATGAAATATTCCCTGCCATTCCAAGGAAGTATTTCCACAGCTTGAATAAGATATAACTCTGGAGTCACACAAATCAGACCATACGAAATACTTACCTAATATTTCGTGAAATATTTCAAATAACTACATAAAATATTTGTGCTACCATCCACGAAGTATTCACTCTCAATACCTTGTTGAAGTCTCGAAATTCATAGCAATATTCATGGAATATTACAGAAAGAAAGCAGCACAGCCACACGTGCTCCGCGGCATTTTCACTTACTACAGGGCAGCAACATTTCCCCTTTTGATGCTCGGTTGCTTTGTAATGTTATTCTTTAGCTACAAATAATTAAACAACTTCTTTCTAGCATGCTTCTTATCAAATAAATGATTTAATCACACATAAAGGATAAGAAGTCTCTCCAGGATTACAGGGAGAACACCAACAACATTCATGTCTTTTGCGGTGATAGGAACAAATCTGCCGTTCTGTGGGATATGAGTTTGAGAGTCCCTGGCGTTATCAGGGTCAGGGCTGACTCTAGACCATCTGCATCTTTTTTCAGGTGCCCAACCATGTGTATAGGAAAGCCCTCAACAAGCTCTGAACATCTGTTGATACCACATTTTTCAGTGCCCCCCTCCAGCACAGGAGTCCGATCTGTCTGCGCCGCACTGAGCCGGGGAAAACAAGGATGGCAGGCTCACCTGCAGGAGCGCGGCTTGGGCAGTGGCTTTGAGCTGAACCCTGCCCAAATATCCGCAAATTTGGTCTGTCTCACCCGGAAACTCAGTAGATGCTGACGGTTTTCCCAGGACCTTCCCCACCACTTGCCTCTTGATAAATTCAGAGCCAGCATTCCAACCGTGGATGCTGACCCAGCTCCCACACGGAGCATCCTGGTATCCTGTGCCTTCCGGGGGCTCCTGAAGCTGCTGCTGGTGAGACAGCTGTTGCCACCGCTTCCAAAACTGTGGGAGAGCAGCTCCGCGGCACAGGGGCAGATTGGCAGTGCTAAAGCCACACGGAAACAAGCTGTGAAAACTTCTCCACGGCTTCTGTTTACCTGCGGTGGCATTTGCGGTGGCACGGAGCAGTGTTTTCGTCTGTGCTGGCTGATAAGAGTGTGAAAATGACACCGGCTACGCAGAAGGAGCTAGACGGTGACAAAAGAGAGAGAAGAATCACGAAGGTCCGGGGTTTGGTTTTGGCTGGTTTTGACAATGTTTTCCAGGGGTGCTGCAGAAAAATCCCAGCAGTGTAAGTGGAGCACGCGGAATACTTGCAATATATGTTCAAAGTCGCACTTAATAATAAAGGGTCTTTGCCACCTGGATGAAATGCTGTGGGCTGTGTCAGGCTGTATAAAGCTGGCTACAGAAACCACAGTCTGCAGCACTTACTGTGCCCCAAATCATAGTTTGAAATGGGATCTCTGAGTTGCCGATCCCTTTCTCCTTGGAACTTGGCTAGATTTGAATTAAATAATAACCCTCTAACACTTTGAGCCACTCCACTGAGAAAAATCATCCTAAGTAGATTCAGGCTTTTCTCAGTGGAAAAAGTTTGATGGTAATTTCTATCTCCAGCTACCCTAAAAAAGAAGCAAAATATTCTTTTACCTTTTCCTGTTTCTTGAACTAGAGAAATTAGACTGCCAAAGAGGTTTTTTTCTGGCATAGCTCTAAGACATTTGTTGTCACGGGGATGTCAATTAATAGGGTAGCTTGTTATGTTCTTAACCTACCTGTGCCAGCTAAACTTTTGCACGTAGATCAGGTCTCACACTAATCTGAAAAACTCATAAAAATAGGAACTGGGCTTTGTGTTTAATGAATTGTCTTCTGAAGACTTCCCTCTACTCCTTAATGTTTTTCTCCTCAGTACCATACTACATAAAATAAAGTACAGGCATGTGTTGTATACATAGGGAATGGAAGATGTAGTAAACCACGCAGGTTTTTGTCCAGCTATAACAATGTGAACTTTACTGGCACGGCTGGCTGCGTGCAGGTCCTGCAGGTACATGCTGTGAGGTGCAGGCTGCTCCTGACAAAGACACCCAGGTATAACGTCATGCACGCACACGTGTATTTACAAACCGTCTGGCATCATGCATGTGCCATATATATAGGCATGTGTGTAACGCGAGCCTGGGTATACAATTACATATCTTGCTGGGTAATTTGCAAACTGTTTTATACTTTGCATACCCACCTCTTATAAATGCCTGGAAGTGTATAGAACTCCATGAAAAGATTTTAGAGTATGCAAAGTCATGCGTACACGTGACTTAAAGCCTGGGAAGCATCTCTGTGAGCGCATCTAACTCTACCGCGTTGGCAATTCTACCTTTGCCATTAAAAATATTTTTAAATTATTTAAATGCTCAGTAGAGCTCTCCAGTGCCTACCAGGGAATTTAGGATTGCTAAAGGACTGTAAAAAACCCTGGAAAGGAACAGATGTTACAGCATTTTCCTAGATGTTTTGCACTGGAGCTCTGCAGCTGTCTCCTCTACCCCAAGAAGCTGTGCTCCTTGGAGCACATGAATATTCGGCGCGGAGTAGAAACCCTTGCTGTCTGCCAGCAAAATGTTGACAGTGCCCTTTGTTGCCTTCCCCAGGGAGTTCATGCAAATCACTTTGAAATACAACAAACCATAGGATCCTTAAATGCTTCTAAACAAGCCCAAATTAGAAAAAGGCTTCACATCGAAAACATAATTTTCAATTAGTGTCTATTCAGTGGGAATGAGAATGGGGCGGGGGAGAGCTGGCATGTGAGATAAGCTGGATTTGTTAACATGCTTTGAAAAGGCTTGCTGGCTAGCACGCCTTTTTCCCCTTGCAAATGCTCACCTTGCTGTAATTTGGTGACATTTCCACAGTTGCAAGATGCTGTGCTCTTGTACTTCAGACAGAAATGAACTCTGCCCAGCGGGAGGAAGACTTGAGACAGCCACCGGCAGACTGCGTTTGTGTGCCAGGTACACAGGTGAGCATGGCTGCACCGGCTGGGGGTCGGGAAAGAAACAAGTCCTTTCTCTCCTCAGTCCGTCCCTATTAGTACCAACCAGTGCATTTATGAGAGCCATGAACAGGGAAGCTGATGTCCGAATGACCAGAGGCCAAAGTGACGTCTCATTCCCTTCAGAACAACACAGTGTGGCTTTGGTATAACTGATGTGGGAGGTGTTTTTTCCATGGATAGACAGTGCTGGTCTGCAGGAAAGGTACCGGGGACCGTTCACTACCCGAGTGCATTTTCTCATCAGTGTGAAGAGAAGCAAGTTAGTTGCCGCTGCAGTTATAGCTACTGGGAGAGGCATGAAGTAGATCATAATTAGTTACTGTTTCCTTTACCCCTTATTCTTTTATTGTCTCTGCTCTCCGACATGTGGCAGCATTGAGCGATTTTCCCAGTTTTATGAATAAGGGTGAATGTACCTAGTCCTTTTCTCCCGGCTTTGGTTTGCTTACTTACGCTGCTTGGGCTTGGACCTCCTGTAGAAGACCTCCTTGCCTTATCTCATTTTCTCTTTCCTTTCTCACCTTGTTTTGTTTTGTTACTTGTTATTGCTCTTGTCAGAAATTTTCCCTTCCCTGCCTTTAATCTCAGTAAATACCAACCTTGCCACCTCTTGGCAAGACATATTTAAGGATTTCTTAAAGAAATGTGAGTAGTTAATAAGTTTACCTGCTGACAAAGCCTTTTCTAGGTTTGCCATGTGCATTTGCACTCAGGTATTCTTTCTGCAGCCAGTTTGGCAAAAAACAGCCTATTTTTCTTGAGACTCACTTGCCTGTGTGCTTTTCACCTCTGAATTTCTTGACCTCCCTTAAAAGCATACGCTCTCTGTGCACAACTGGTTCGGGTTAATTTTGTGTGGGCCATGGAAATATGCAAGGGAACCTATCTGTAGGTCAGTTCCTTCCTATGAGAAAAAACACTAAAATTTAAGTTTCAGAAGCAGACAGGAATGTTGCAGAAAGGTTAGTCTACTGCGTATAAATATCAAGAAATTATTGTCATACACATACAGAGAAATGCCAACACTGTGTTCTGAGCAAAGTAAGTGTAAGAGGAATTTCCTGGTAAGTCAAGCCATTACTGGAACACTCCAGATAAATTTAGCACTAAACTTCACTCTTCTTACTTCTTTTATTCCCCTAGATTTTCAGTTCCATAATTTTCCTTGGCATATCTGCTCGGCTGCTGAAACCAGGCTAGAAGTTGTTCACTTATCATTTTCTGCCAGTGCTTTAACTCTTAATTTACTTCTCACTTTCTTTCTTTGTTTCTCTCATCTCTTTTCCAAAGTTAAGAGGGCAGAGGAGCTCATTATGTACACCCTCTTGTTATCTTTAACATCTTTGACAGAACTCTATAAACTGGCCATTTTCCTTTCTCCCTAACATCTCATCTGTAACATATTCCAAATGAGCACCAGCTCCTTGATGTAATGCCTCTTTTGTCTCTACATTCTTTAGAGATTCGCAAGCGACCGGGTCTCTAGTATAATTATATCCTTTCATAACAAGAATGTGCAATTACAATACAATCTTAAACAAACCGTATAATACACAGTAAAAGTGCAATATTCACGTCAGAGCAAAGTTACAGGCATCGTGTTATCTCACGACAGTTTGGGAGAGGCACAGTGGCTTGGCCTCAATTCCTACTCTGTCTTTTTCAAAATGTGTGGAGCAGTGAATACTTTGTGTAAAGGGTAAAGTTTGTGGCAAATTTCGTAGACTGGCTAAACTTTTTCCTTTACCACTCTGAGTTTGTGACAACAGGGAGCCACTGCAACACCTTCTCAGCTTTTACCTAGCGCTGACCAGAACAGCCATTTCTCAGTACGGACTGAACAAGCTCGATGAGAAGATCCTCTGCAGCTGTGGATCTCCTCCTCCGCTGTTGGATGCGGCACTGCGAATTGCCTCCTGCAGGGAACAAGCAGGGAGCAGCCCTCTTTAGCTTAGGAAACAGTCCAGGCTTCTGCTTCTGGCATGGGTTCAAACGTCTTGATTATTTACTGCTTATAGTTTGGCTAATAATACGGTTTGGAGCATGAAGAGCTCTGAACGGGAGACCTATGCTTCCCCTGTTAAGATGCAGACAGAAATCTCAGCCACTGGCAAGGAAACAGCGAAAGGTTAAACTGCTTAACATGCACTCTATAGGAGTTTACAATACAGATTGTTTCCTCATTAGTCTTATCGGTCCCAGCGAACCATTCCAGCTAATCCCTTTCTGTTGCCATTGAATTTGGCCCTTCTGGCAGCCAACTCAACAAGCAATGGGTTATTTATATGTAACTTGCAAGGGAGCAAGACAAAATTAAATGTCCCGATCACAAATTGAACAGAGACTTTCAAATTTCTGGGAAACACCTGTGGATTTCTCAGAACTCTCCATGTCATAGATGAATACCTCTGATATCCCGTGCAAAACAGGAATTAAGCTGGTCTGTTCTCTCTTCTGGATTTGTTTAGCCTCTCCTGGAGCCAACAGGCAACCTAGTAATATGTCATCTTGAATATACTTCAAGTGATATATAAAGGGGAATTTTCAACCAGTCTTGATTATTCAAGATCCACGGGCACCTTTTGACCATGCAGGTGCTCAAATCAAATCTCAGTTCTCATAGTCCCTCTTTAGATGTGAAAGAGGAATGGGAATCTCTTGCATCAGATATTCACATGTAACCCTTTCCCATCTGGATGTCAGAAAAGTTTGGAGTCAGAGATGAGTTAAACCAAACTTTTTGGTTCATCGGTGTTAAAAGCTGGTCTAACTTCAATTGCATTTTTAATTGTAAACAGGCTGTGGGTTTTTCTGTGCTCTTCTGAACAGCAGCACTGTTCTCCCCTGTGTTTGCTGCATTTCCCTGGCAAGTCAAAGGATTTATGAAAGGGATTATGTGACATTGTTGCTTGTGATAGCAGACGACTGGACTCAATGACCTAGGCAGTCCCTGCCAATCCTATGTCCCTATTTTTCTGTGATTCCCGTAGAGCATGTAAATTATATGAGGATTGCTGGCACGAAAGCCACAACGCTAATCTTTTTTATTATTGCTTTATCCATTTTGAGCTGGCATATCCGTATCACAGCACTTGGATTTTTTGTTGTCTTGCTGCTTATGCTGTCATTTAAACTAACCCATAAAGGGTGTCAGAACTCAACTGAATCAGAATGGAAAAGCTTGAAGTTCATTTTGCACAGATGTAAAATGATTACCTAGACAGGGGAAATCAGTCCCCCATATGTATTTTGATACGCCAGAGCTCCAAAGCCATTTTTGGGCTGTTGATCTGTGAAGTGTCCTCTTTCAATGATTTAACACTTCAAAGTATAGACACCCCTCTGCAAACAGAGGATTAGGCTGTTCCAGGCAGAGGGTTATAAATGTGGGAGAACTTTCACGCAACAAAGAGCTTCTTTGCAAGAGAATTACCGTCGTAAATAGACACGTAGTTCTGAGAGCAAATGAGCTAATGAAGTCTGGTTTCCTATGGTTTGGTGTATTGTGGTTGGATTTTCTAGTATCTGGTAACGTACAAACCGCAGGTGAGACATTTCAGACAGCTTTCGTCATGTGGACTGTCTAATGTTGAGTGAGGATGATCATATCTCAAAAATCCTCATTTTCCCAGATAGGAAAAATACCATGTTAGGGCAAAACTTAAATCCCAGCGTTGCCACCGGGACATAATAACCATGAGAAAGAAGCTGTAGCCTTTCCTCCCATCTGTCCGTTTATATGGCCCGACACAGTGCACTGCGGCTTGATTCAGGAAGAAATGGGCCTGAAATGTATCATGGGCCACAACCAGTTCTGCAGCTGTTTGGTTGGGAGGAATTAAAAATTTAGAGACAGGACTGCACATACTTTCTATGAGATGTTGCCTCCTCTTGCAAGTGCTTTTATGAAGCACGCTCTCCCTGCTTTCCGTCACCCTGGAACTCACCACAGAATAAGCATTTTTTTGTCATGACGAGGGTGTAATAAAGCACCCGTGACCCACTCAAAGACGTGAATCTTCAGCGTGGTTCTAAATAACTCTTCGGGTCTTTCATTATATTAAAGCCCCAAAGTGAGCATTTTGTTGGCCTCTGTGGAGCAGGGAAAATGAGATTGCTTTACACTGTGTGGCTATTTTGTTATAATAAATGCATTGAAGTTTGAGCTTTTTAATTAATATCTGGAAAAGAAAGGGAAGGATCTAATATTGAAGCCCTTGGGCCATTTCAAGGAGAGGGTGAGAGTTAGAATTAACTGGAGAAAAAGAAATAAAGCAGCTTCCTGAAAGACTTCTTTATGCTCATTTTATGTCCAAACACCATGGGAAGCAAAATGTTTCTTCAGTGGAAGACACATCCCAGGGACATACAGAGAGAAAATGATGGTGTCACTGGGGTCAGCATCACATTTTGTCTTGCCTGAGTCACTTTTGTCTGAAAGTTCACAAAGCAAGTGAACAATGACAATTTGGTTTTCTGCCCTCTGGAAATCTATGTGTAAATGTTGTGGTCTCCTTTTTCTACCTGGCAAAGTGAAGCACTGCAAGGTGACAGAGCAAGGTGACAGCAAAGAGATCAACAGACTCCGAAAAAAATGTCCCTGCACGCTCTCTGCTTCCGTCTGTGGTGTGAATGCAGCTTGCCAGTTATTCGTATTTGCAAATTTAGAAAAAAATCTACCCTGTTTTTGCTGGAGAGCCAGAAAGGTGGACTGGCAACTTTCACAGTTGCAAACGGCGAGGCTGGGAGGTGTTAAACTTCTGACACTTCCAACCTTTCTCCCAGGCTGGGTCGTTAGTACCAGTGTAGGCCTCTTATGGATCTAATACACGCCTCAAACACACAGAAAATTGGGAAGATTAAATACCTCCCAATGAAAACCTTGACAGGCAACACTTCCTTCATAAACATGGAGTTTTCATATAAAAGCGTAAAGGAAGAAAGGACACATCTAGTCTTTGTTAAAATACAACAAATCAAGTAAAGAATACGTGAACGAAAAGTACAGCACAAACCCTTCAGACTCTCTGGCAGCTGTTGTTCGTTCAGCCTCCCAACTTGCCCAACACTCAAGAGGCCCTTTTATTGCACTTTTCCCCTTCCTGCTGCTGTGTCCGCTTACAGCTTGGCATCAGGTATTATAACATAAGGTCCAGGGATGCACCCAGGCCGGTTCACCTTGAGCTCAGAGAAAGAACGCTGCCTGACTTTTATGAGGAGACATTTTGGTGTCACCGACCTCTGGTCTCTTGTTGGTCTCACCACTGGGGCCCCGTCGTTCATTATTATTGCCATCTTCCTTCTCTCGATGGTCCACATCAACTCAGAGACATGCGCAGTGTTGAAAAGGGGGCCACCATTTCATTACTACCTCCAGCCCTGGAGCGGTTACCATCTCCATCTCCACGTAGGCCACCTCTCCCCACTCTTCGTCTTGCTCTGCCGCGTGTCAGTAGCGCTAGCATCTAGCCAGCTTTTGCCCATCACAGTCCTAAAGCGTTGGTGGGTTATATCCCCCCGTTGCTGCTACTGCTACCTTGGTATTAATGAAATCAGCTATTAACGATTCACTGAACTGAGGAATCCATCTCCTCGTCGCTGACTCTCGAAGTGTCTCCACCCCAGTTCACGACATATTTCACTCACCCTCATTCACAGTGGTTTCAGATCCAGTGACTGCTGCATGGTACTGCGAAAAGCGGTGGCGGGGACAGAGCTCTTACAGGCTTTTCATTTTTGTGTATTTTTACATATCTTTCCTTTTTAACTTAGGCCGATCAGATGGAACAGCTGTAGTGCTTCTGGTGTTGGTGCCTGCCCTGTGGGCATCAGTGGAGGGTCAAGGCACGAAAGAGCGCTGGGCAGCGCCGACAGAATTCGGTCACTCCTAACGTCCGGGGGCTCTGAAGGGGCTGTTTCAGCCTGGCTACATTTCAGGCAGAATCAACCCAAAATGTTCACGCTGCCAGGTTGGGTGAAGTTTACAAAGGGCCCTGGTCCAGCCCCACAGACTTAATTCAGATGAGCTATTTCAAGGACGCGCTCGTCCTCGGGAAACTATTCCTGCAGTTCCATCATGGGCAGTGCAGTAAAATGGCACAACAGCTGCTACTTGTCTTTTCCAAATGTGTTCCAGAGAAGCTTGAGGAGGGGCAGGATACTCAGGGCTGACTTGAAGTAGCATCCTTTGGTAATTAAGATCTGACTGGCTGAATGACTTTGACGAATTTCTGAAGCACTGAACTGGAGGGCCGGTAGCAGAGTCTCTTTTGGCATGCTAATACAAGCCTGTGTTGTGAGTAGCTCCAAAGAACCATGTAAATGCAAATGAAGCCAGATGAGTTTATGGAACAAATACCAAGTTTGTCTCTCATTCTCGTTACTTTGATTTCTGTTACCAATTAAAAGATAAAAAACTTTCACAGCACATATAAGTCCAATTAGATTTTGTAATGAAATCCTCAAGTGTTATCGAGGTGGAACTTGCAATAATTAGTTTTGATACATAAATAAAATTTCCAGATGCAATTTGTTCTTTTAAGCTGGTGTTCCTCTTTCAGTTCATAGTGTTTATTATTTCACTGATGTGTGAGAAGTAGCTTCCAACGTTTCTGTTCCCTTGGTTCTTCGAGCCTCTATGCTAATGCATTAAAAAGGACTAGAATTAATGACAAATCTAATAAGCAATTATTCTAGTGGCAATGCTATGAACTGGAACTCTAAGAATAGAGGAAAAATATTCATAACGCTTTAGTTCGACACCTTCATCCATCCAGGGAAGGGCAAAGAAACTACTGATCACCAAGGCACTGAAGGCATGGCGTAGATTTTCCAAGGGAAGAGTCAGAAGCCATGGCTGGCTATGATGCTGTGCCTGGAGTTATAATGAGTGTTGGGAGCAGCTAATCATTTCACAGGCTGTAGTAAGGACCCTCCGCTTGGTGAGGTTGTTTGTATAAAACCCTTAATATCTGTTCCACGTCCTCTTTTTTTTAAAAAAGATTTGATGAAGTTAGGCAGGTAGAGCTTAAGCCATACATATTAAGTAGAACTTTGTCACTTGCTACTTCGCTACACTCCTTTAAGGCTTATTTCCATTTAAACAAAGTAAGAGACAGTCTCGTAGTTTACACTGGAACAACAAAACACAGCAAAGATGGTCTTTTCGCTAAGAAATGGCACAAGAAGTTAAGATGGTGCAAGCCCCCTTTTCAACACTGCACATGTCTCTGAGGTGATGTGGACCATCACTTAGGGGGAGATTTTGGGGCCTGTCCCTTCAGAGAAGTAACACTTTGTGCTCGCATCAGCTTAGGTCATTGAGGTGCTTAAATCCCTGTTTTGAAGGAGCAGTAAGGGAGTCAGACACCTATGTGATCCAAACTGCAGGCATAAAATTGCATCTCCTGAAATGCTCCCTATTCACAACATAGAAATAATAATACTTCCGTACCTTATAGCTGTGTTGTGAAACTAAATACATGAATATTTATAAGGAATGCATGGAAATCCAGACAAAAATCAATTTAGTCATTCTTAAACATTAATGTTTTAGGGTGTATGTACCGTGGTACTGCGAACTGCGTGACTGCATACAAGACAGGGAGATGCTAATTACCTTGCTCATGTCCTGCTTATCTTCCACAGCCATAGACATTCAGAGGGCAGCTGCTCTCAGAGTCTTGCAGGATTCAAGGCACAGTATTGCAGATGCTACCAGGTTTGCCTCTTCTAAAAATCTCTATGCTCAGGCTGCTGCATTTCCACCTCAAAAGACGCTTCTCTGAACTCCAGTCTTGGCTGCCTTATCAGTGTACTTCCCATGCTGTCTTCTTGCCTTCTCGTGACTGACATTCTGGGCAAGTAATCTTAGTTCTGCCAAAATAATTTAATGCCACGTCCTTGCTGCGTGTCTCAGGTTTTATCGTTGCTGCCATAAAGGGAAACTCGGGTAAGGTTTGGGCATGTACATTTCAGACCTAAGTCGGTGCAGACAGCAGAAGAGGGAAAGGCCAGGCTTATCACCCCCGAACACAGCCTACGGCCACAGGAAACCTTTCTGAGGAGCAATCCATCAACCTGCAAGGGGCTGGGAGTGTCGGAGATGATACAGTAGTGTGGTTTATACTCCATGATAGCCTCTGTTGATTAAGACACCTTCCTGCCCCCTACCACAGAAGTCCATACAAAGGATTGCTCACCTGATTTGTTCTCTGAATATGTTTAAAGTTAATACAGGAGGGGCAAGCCACCTCAGAACCGGAGAAAATGTTTGCGCCAATGGGAATATTTTCGGCATCCCAAAGTGTGGATCCAGCCCAACGTACGCTGCCCACTTTAGCAATCTTGCCAAAAATTGCACCGTCTTAATCTCTCTGACCGCATCAGGATTGCATCAGTTTCCACAGCTCCCAGTGGGGGTGCACGCAACTGGCTTCATTACATCTACTCTGAGATGTTCCAGTCACGTACTTCCACCGGGGATTAAGATATACTGAGATATCTATAATCAAGGGAAAGAAAGAGAGGTACCTCCAGAGGATAACTCAGATTTAGCTGGCGAGATGCAGTTTTGTAGGAACATCCCTTAGATTAACAGAACATGACAGCTAACTGAAGTAACACCACCTGGAGTCCCGAAGCCATATAGATGCATTAACGTGGCTTTGTATCCCACATTTACAACAAGAGCACATCTCGGAAATGTGGCGGCTTTGAATGATATACGCTGTTTAGGCACTCCTTCCGCAGTACAGCTGGAGCCCAGCCAATTTGCAATGTTTTTTCGGTACCTTGCAAATAACTGTCAGTGAATTCTCATCTCGGAATACAGCTAATAGCAACGTGGTTACAGAAGTCTGCTTTTCTCACAGCCAGCCGACAGCGAGCATTTTTCATCCCAGGACTGTTTAGGCAGTGAAGATATTGGCCATTCGATAAGATGCTCCTTAGTGTAATTTGCAATAAATTAGCGAAAACAAAAGAAAAATCTCGCTTATGATCACTCTCAGCAATCATGACCACAATAAAAGGCCATTTGTAAAACGAATCAATCAAAATCTCATTTCTGAGAAAGCAAAAGAAATAGCCAAGTACCAAAGATACTGAATCCCTTAAAAAAAAATATGCTAGGGACATGTTACAGGCTGCCATTTATAGGATACGCAAGTTTAGTTATCTTAAGAATTGCAGGAAATCTGAACATTCACTGCATGTCATCCTCAATGAGTTATTTTTCATTCAGCAAAAATAGGTGAAACGTCCTTTTCAAAACCACTGCCAGGAGCCAGGCTCCCTTTAGCAGCACAGTGATCCAAGGTGTCTGGTCTCAGCACTTATTAGAAACTCTGTAAAAACAAACCAGCGTGTGTGGGATGTCCCAGCGCTCGGAAGCAGCCCGGCGGTATCCGCTTAGCCCACGCGCGCAGCCCCAGCAGCCAGCGGGGACATTGGGGTGCATTGTGACCCCAGATCTGCCAAACCAAAGTGGGGTATTCCTCAGCTTGGAAGAGGAAGTACACCAGCAGTGGGCACGGCCAGTGCTCTCAAGAAGGAAATGGGAACTGGATGATAATCATAAAATCATAGAGTCATAGAATGGTTTGGGTTGGAAGAGACCTTAAATATCATCCAGTTCCAACCCCCTGCCCTGGGCAGGGACACCTCCCACCAGACCAGGTCACTCAAAGCCCCATCCAGCCTGGCCTTGAACACCTCCAGGGATGGAGCATCCACAGCTTCTCTGGGCAACCTGTTCAAGCATCCCAACACCCTCATAGTGAAAAATTTCTTCCTGATATCTAATCTAAATCTACACTCTTCCAGTTTGAAATCATTACCCTCTCGACGTATCACTACATGCTCTTGTAAAAAGTCCCTCTCCAGCTTTTTTGGAGGTGCCCTGAATACTGGAAAACTCCTATAAGGTGTACCCTTCTCTCCTCCAGACTGAGGAACCCCAACCCTCTCTCAGCCTGTCCTCATCGCAGAGGTGCTCCAGCCCTCGGATCATCTTCGTGGCCCTCTTATGGACCCTCTCCAACAGGTCCATGTCCCTCTTATGTTGGGGGCTCCAGAGCTGGACACAGGGTTCCAGGTGGGATCTCATGAGAGCAGAGTAGAGGGGCAGAATCCTAGAGCAGAAAGAATCTTTTTCTTTTGTTCAGGTTTTTTAAAAATGTTCAGGCCTATAGTGACACACAGCTCCCCTGAGTTTATCCCTCCCTCGCCAGGCCTTTAGGGAAAGATAAGACGGGTGACAAAAGGCATCAAGAACAACAGTGTGTTCTGTCCTTGTGTGACAATGGCACCCAGTCTCAACCAGCAATGGCAAAACTCCCAGCTCACGCTCAATTTCCCCATGTCCTTGGCAGGGTGGGGGGGACTCTGTGCTGGAGAGGAGCCGCGTATCGCAATTCCAGCCAACAGGAGCGTGCTCTGGTGCCTTATCCCCTTGGTCAAATAATGACAGAATTAAAACAGGAGCGGAGGTACTAACAGACACACAAAATAGGAGGGTTCCAGGTGGGATCTCATGAGATTTCCTTCTCCCTCATCACAGAGATTTGCTCAAACCTGCAAGCGTGCTTTTAATTGAAGAGTCTAACCCATCAGTCATATAAAAAAGCTTGCCACATTCTGCGCTGCCTACCAGCTGCTTGTGAGGAAAAAATAGGAAGTACCAAAGGAGCATATGAATTGAATTGTATTGAAAATTTACTCAGTCAATCTTTCGGGACCAATTCTTGTCTCTCAGAACTGATTTCACAGCACTATTTGTCTTGGTAATATAACCAGAAGTGCTTTCTTCCTTCTGGGAATTGAAACGCCTCTTGCTGTAACCTCTCCTGCACAGCAGCGGAAAGCACAGGGGCTGTACTACCTACTAGGCAAATTCTCAGCCATTAAAACCCTTCTTTTCTCCTTCACGGCCCACTTTAAGGTACCCTCTGTTCTTAACAGAAAAGACAGTTGTTGGGCCCATTAAACCATCCCTTCAGAGTTGTGCAATCCAGCCTATGCCAGAACTAACCTGCCCTCCTGTCCAGCAGTGGGAAGAGATAAAAGATTGCGACGGGCCACGAAATAGCAGCCTTTGCACAGAGTTTGATCACCAGGTCCAGTTAAATGTCGCTGATATTTTACTTTGTTCCTGAGGAAAAAATTGATTTACTTGTAGCTAAAGCCTTCTTGTAGTCAGGAGCGTAGCTCTGGACCCGCGGGGTTTTGGTTGCTGTTAACGCAGAACCTGTGTTATCACATCGCCCCGTCGAATTTCAGCGCGGTGCCTCAGCCAGACTGAACTTGGCTCCGTGGGCTCAGGCAGCAGAAATCTGAAGATTACATTCCTATATCTGAGCAGGATCAGCCTCTCGCATCTCGGGGCCACTCTCAGGGGCTGCTGTAGCAACTGCTTTGCCGGTTCAAGAGTGCAGAAGGGAGCCTGGATGGGCTTAAGAGCACTCGGGAATTTTCCTGAGTAGATAGGGAGAATCACTTTTTACTGATGAATACAGCCCCTGTGGGGCAAAGAGAGATTCAGTGGAGAGAGGAGAAAAGGGCAAGAGCGAGGCAGTCGGGTCAAAGCAGCAGTATAGAGGACCGTGGCCCGTGTGGACCACAGGATGCAGGAGTTGGAGACACCAGCGAGGATGAGCCATTAAGACAAGGAGGGCCTGGTGTGCAGGCGGGGAACGCTTTTCCGTCAGCTCTCAGCTACCAATATTTTTTGCGAAGACGTATCTTCTAACGTATTTGTATTGATCTTTGAAGGACAAGAAAACCCTTATGACAAGAAGCAGACTTTCTTCCTGTCTTAATTGTCCCCCCCAAAAGGTCTGTTCCCAAACATCCTTGGTATCATTTATTGCCTTTTTCCCATACTTCTTGCAAGTCTTATTCTAGAAGATTGATTTGTCTGTAGCGTGCATGGGAAATCCTCACATGTCCACTCTACACGAGCCTCTAGTCCAAGCAATTTCTCACCTGCTGCTACTGTGATCTATGGGAACAATATATATTGATTAGTGGCTGGACATGAAACTGTGCGAGGCTGAAGGACGCTTCTTTTATTGAGAACCGATTCCCTGCTCGCTCCATTTTCCTGTTATGAGCTCCAGAAGGGAAGATTAATGGCAGCCGTTCCGCTTGTTTAAACAGCCGATGTCTCAGGCCTAGGTCCCACCTGGGGCTCCCTTCTGGACAATAACAACAGACCGTTACTGAGCTAAGCGAAAAAAAACACCATAAAAAGTAGCAAAGTTTTAGCTTCCAAGTTGGCAAAGAAAAGAATTTCTGCAGGAGCAGAAAACCCGCTGAAGGTAAGAAAATGAGAACCACTATGGGTAGCAACAGAATCTCTGCTGTAGTCCGTTACTATTGCATTTTCATAGACACAGATTGCAAAATGCAGACGTTGCTGGGGTGAGATGCAGCTGTTGGATGTGAGGAGACACAATTGCCATAACCACACGATGGATGTGTTCGCAGTGAATGAAATCTAGAAAATGACAGGGTCAATGATAATAGATGTGTAGATGCAGAGGAAGAAGCTGGAAGAATCTAACAGCCAAGAAGAAATGGAAAAAAAAGCATACGGAGCTCTTTCAGGCACCTTCAGCAAGTGTTTATGACACGGAGAATAAAGAGAATGTAGACAACAGTCCATCAGAGCTGGACTGTGGATTAAAACCAGTGCATTAAGAGAGGTAACCTAGAAGGAAGCCTGGCATTTCTTGCTTCACACCCAAAGACCTGGATGAAGATATATAGGATAGAAAGGATGTGTAAAGAAAGGTTACAGGTTGCTTTGCCGCTTCTTTGGCACCAAGAGGAGGAAGATGGCAATAATAATGAACGACGGAGAGACTGTTTTGCTGCTGCACGTGCTACAGTTATTCTCTGGTTAGAGGACTTCAGGTTCCAAGATTCCTGCTCTCTTATTTTTTACCAGTGCAAAATTAATTTATTGGAAAAAGTGGGCGAGAATAAAAGCTAATTAAAAGGACTACTTGAAATGCTCCTACAAGTGAGTAGTAAGAGTTCATTGCTTTCTGCTTCTTAAAAGCTCCACAGTCAGGTTTATTGGGTTGTTACTATGACATAACATTTTTTTTCAATGCATAATTTCTCACTTAACTCCCAAGTACAGTCGGAGAAAAAAGAAGCCTCCAAATTATATTTTCTTGCCTAATTCCACATGAAAAATACCAGCTGAGCCTTGAGGTACATTGCAAACCACTGAACTCATGAATGTTACATCTTGTGGCCGCAGAGACGGGGGAGCGTGGAGGGTGTTATTTGGCTGTTTGTTTGACTCAGGAACAAAAAAGGAAAAGACAGACTGCACCCTCGACCCCTGCCATCACCACTTTGTCTGTCTCCATCTGCCATCTACGTAGGCTGTGAGTGATGAAATGCATAAGCACATTCGGGCACATTGCGCGAGTACTGCTGAATCAGGAGAATCGCAGTCTGGTCTCAGCAATGAGTAAATATTTTAAGCCTTGTGTTAGTTAAAAGACTTTTTCAGGTCCTTGGTGAAAACCCAGATGTAACTTGTGAGCACCAGAGCAGAGGACCTAGGTCTCAGATCCCAATTCCTGCACTCTGGGGCTTTGGGAAGGAGGGATGAGGGAAATGGGATTACTCAGCAGAAAGCTTGTTTGCCTCCTTTTCCTTGTTTTGGGCTAAGGAAAACTGCTGAACCTCACCAATGAGGTGAGAAGGCCAGAAACCCAGATGTAACCCCCTCTGGCGTGTTCAAATGGAGACACAGAAGAGTTGGAGGGGGCTTATGCTGCGAGGCAGAGCCTGGCAGGGCTGCTGCCGCCAGGGCTGAACCAGTCCCAAACGGCAGAGTGCTATCCCCATTATTGGTGATCTGATAAAGGCTACTCGGACCGTAAATTTCCTGAGGAGGGGCAGAAGGCCCTCCAAACCTTCACTGGAATGCCTCAAACCCTCTTAAGGAAATAAATAATGCAGGCCTGGTTTTCAAGGAACTGATAAGACTAACATTTCTGGCGCCTGAAAGTGTGGGAGAACCCTCTTGTGGAGACAGGATAGTTCTGCCACTCGTGTGATGAGCTCGCTAGTTCTGAGTTCTCAAGGCCATTGTGTCCAAAAAGCGACCTTTGCTTCATTATCCGTGAAATGCATATGAAAGCACACCCCCCTGCATATGCTAATGAAGATTACAGAGATCATGCTAAACATGTGTGACTATAGTTCTCGTCTCCCCACCCAAATCATGCTACACGTCACCTGGGAGAAGGGAGAAACCTGAGAGGAGGCTGTCCTCAGCAAGGGGGTGGACCCTGCTCATTCAGCAAACATAAAAGGGGAAAATAAGTGCCCCTGGGGGAAAAACAAAAGAAGAAACACAAGAAAGAAGACCGTGACCCGGGAGGATTCTTCCCAAGAAAGAAGAGTGTACCTGGGAAGACTCTTCCCAAGAAAGAAGATTATGCCTGGGAAGATTCCCTGAAAAAGACGCTGGAACCAGGACTGGTGATATCTTTCTCCGTCTTTTTCTCTGTCTTCCTTTCTTTATCCTTCAGTTTCTCTTTTCTCTTAGAATTCCTAAGTAACGGTTAGAGTTGTTAAGTAACGACCTTAAATGCGCCCTTAAGTACTGTTTGTCCTAAATTACTGCTTGTAGCTAACCCCATGGATACCCCAGCACTTGCCATAATTTGTTATATACCTCACCGATTATTGTGGACTTGTTAAGACCTATACCAACCATTTTGGTAAGCTAATTAATGTTTCTATATGGACCTTGAGATTTATCTCACCTTAGTCTGCACAATTGAGAATTTAGGAATCTGAAGTCACTTACCCCCCCTCTTTCCTGAGAGTGGGACGTGACACTACCATTGCCTGGACTGCCTGGGAGACAAACAAAGATGGGAACTTCTCCCTGGAAATTTTGTGGGTTTTATTTATATGTCAAAGAAAATCCCGGCTTTTTTGCTTACTTAATACTGTTGCTTTGGGCATTTTTGAAACTATCAATCAGGCTTCTAATGCTTCAAAGAGGGTGTCTTGTCAAAGTCAAATATTGCATCCTCAAAGGCTGAAATTTTGAGACGTCACCTAAAGGGTTTTAAGGACAGATAGATGGTGGCAAGTTGCATAAAATCCACATGCATTCTGCTCAGAAAAACTCAAGAGCAATTTCAGGTAAAGCAATCCTGCTCTTCCAGTTGGGACTATATGAAATAAAGCTCCCTTGATCCCTCCTGAACCATCTTGCTAAATCTAGTCTGACTCTTCAAATAGCACTCTTCAAATAGCTCCTTATAAAATGGAGACTCAGCCTCCAACCTAAGTCTTTTACCCACCCCTGTCCTTCTGCAAACAACACATAAATGCCAGAGTGGTTTTACTGACCTCAATAAATGCCTGCAGGCAGGCAAGGATGATCCCAGACACTTCCAATAGGAGGGCATTAAGATTCATGTTATGTTTCCATGGCCCCTGTCGGGTGGGAGGACCTCTCAGATTTTACAGTCTCTGGGTAAGTTTTGGTCTGGTGGCATTCAGGCGAAGTGACTGGGGCCGAGGGAGGCGTGGGAGGGAAGGACAGGAGATTGCCTTCCTGCTTTCCCTCTCTGGGAAGGGCTAAGCAGCGCTCGGCAGGCAGCTCTCGCAGAGTCAGGTGGAATAGTGACTGAAAAAAGCACGGTGAGAGGGAAAAGACACAGAGATATTGTTCTGCTTCCTCCTCTGTACCAGCTAGCAGGGCTTGCTGGTTGCGCGGGTGAGAAGAAGAATATGCTCTACCCAAGGAAGAATTTTAGGAGCAGGTGTGATTCCTTGCATGCCAGAATGCTTTGACTACTTACTTTTGAGTCCTGAGGGGCAAATTTGTCTCTACCGTGAGTCACCGGATTTTTGTGAGAGCTGAATAAGCTCTGCTCCCTTTTGTAAGAGAAAAAAGAAGGTTTTCAGCAGCGAGGGAAAAAAAAAATAATAAAGAAATCTTACGCTGACTCTGAAATCAAGCAAGAACCTGGTAAATTGTTTCTGAGTGGCAGATACAAATGTCTTTCCCCTGCTCTCTCCAACAGCTTCCTACCCAGAGGATGCTCCAGATACGTGGCTCCCATATGTTCCAGAAATCCTCTCATGGCAGATGTGGGGTAGCAGAGCAGCACGTACGCACTGACTGGCCCGTGCTATGGGACATCTGGCCGGGGAGCATCGCAGCCACTGCGTGACTACAAAATTTTTTAAGGCATCTTAGAGTGAATCAGGCTCTGGAGCGAGGTATCCAGTGCATCCTGGCTATGTTGCAGTTTCCTGGTCCTTCCGTTCAAAGCCTCCATTGGAGAACTTTGCTTTTTTAGTCTGTTTCTAGTGTTGCCCTCTCATTTTAGATTTCCTACTGTACAAAGAAGGTTTTAGCAGAAGGTGGTTAAGCAGAAGGTGAGAAAGCAGGTTGCTGGCTCACATTTATTTGTGAAACAGAAAGTCTGACCTCAGATGGAGAACAATGACTCCTGTAGAGGGATAGCATATGAACACTGATGCTTCAGAAACCTCAGATTATATTCAGATTTTTGTCCCAAGAACAGGAATCCCACTGTGCATGTACAGACTCTCTCTGAAGATGCTGAAGCACTCAGACAATTACAATGAAGAAATTTTGATCAGCGCCAAATAAAGCTGGATTCTGGTCTTAGTTACAGCAGCAAAAACCGGAATAGGCATTCTGATGTCAATGGCATAATTTTGGATTTGTTCTTGAGCACTAAGCTAGTCTCTGGCTCTCAGTCCTCCCTCCTTTACATTCACAGGAATCTTCTGAATTCATTTCTATCTCTCTTTTCATCTTTCTTTCAGCATGTAAAATACCAGCTTCAAAGTAGAACTTAGACATAGCAGTCAAGAAGCTGATGGATTCAAAGGAGGTACAGAACTCAAAATCTGATTTTTTCTATACGAATCTCAGCATACAAATGCTACCGAACTTGGCGCATATTCTTTCCAAGTTTATTTCAAAGGCTTCCAGTGTCCTGCGGAAAGCTGGCTTTTGCCAACCCTTCCTTCTTACATTGCCTTCCTTTGAAACCCTTCACTGTTTCACAGGAGCTTCTCTCAGTCGAAGACATTGTCTTCGCATTTTGGAACAAAGCATAGACAAGGTAGAAACAGTTGCCACTTCTTTCAGAATTACAGTGAAATTTACTTTCTGAGCAACTGCACTTCGCTAGCCAGGCTGTGGGTTTGACAGTCCTCAGGAGTGGAGTTTCCTGGGGAGTGAAGGTCTGTGTTCAAAAGCAGTGACTCTTCAGAAACCCATAAAGGAAGCTTTCCCAGAGAAAGCTGCATCTCATCTCTCAGGGAACTCCAGCTATTTTATGTTTTATCCTTTCTCATTTTTTTTTTCCTTTCTTTTCTTTTCATTTTTTTTTTTTTTTTTTTTTTTTTTTTTTTTTATAAACATTTTTTTTTTTTTTTTTTTTTTTTTTTTTTTTTTTTTTTAATTTCAGAGAACAACTGATTTGGAGGAAACATCTACTTCTTCATGTTTGAATCTGCTTTAAGTCAACTCCCTGATCGCAACACACTGATGATACCATGTTTGGTGTATGCTCATTTCGGATCGTTTTCAAAGACTTCCAATAATTTGAGCAACTTCTGTTTCAGATGTATCTTCCTTCCTATTCTTTCCCTTGATACTTTGTTTCCATTGTTTCTCTACCATCCCTAAATGCCAGGTTTAAATCTCTTTTGCATTGTCCTTTTCTGTAATAGTGCCCTGAAGACTCCTGTCGTCAAACCCCAAATCCCATATTCATCTTGGTTCTCTTTTTAAACTCTCTGGAGATTTTCAACCTCAGCATCTCTCGCCCTATTTAAATGACTTTAATAAAGCCACTCATACATGGAAATGTGCTAAATGATTTATCTCAGTAGCATTATGCAGCTGCAGCAGTTCCTTCCTTCCCCCAGACACAGTGCCCAGCCAACAATCCCAGGAGGGCTACAGACGACCAAAAAAATAAACCCAGATCCTGGGGAATGTGAATGGATAGAATTTTATGAGCTTGATCCTCATGAGGAATGTTGTTGAGACTTTGGGATCTATCTGTATTTTAATTAATATGGTTGTCCTACATTGTCTTCTGGGAGAAGGGCAAAAGAAAGCAATTTTAATGAGATCCCATAGGTTTTTGCCAGGTAAGTGATAATATCCAAAGACAAAATTCAACGACTTAAGTCAAGGGAATCATAAAAAAATGTCTAGTTAATGGATCTGGTTTTGTGTAACAGGGAGCACAGTTATAGCTTAATATATTTTGAGAAACTGTGGTAGAGCCTTAAGGCAAGAAAACTGCTTTTTGTCTGGATTGAAAGGCACTCTGGCAGTAGAGCCAAACGGGAAAAAACGTAACAATATGAGATTAGGAGATGGACGTGAATGGCAAGGTAAGAGAGTTTTCAATGATGAGGCCAAGAAGATAGGAACTCGTGGAAGGAGAGTGGTGACGCGTCCCAGACGAACTTGCACTAAGTTCTGAAGATAAGGAGAACAGGAGCGAAGCTGATGTAAAGAAGGAGAATTAAGGTTGATGAAAAGCACCATCTGTTTTTTCATATATCACATTTAATTGAAACACATATTTTCACACAGTTTTTGGTTTATGTTTTCCTCTGATTTTCTAAGGTAAACTATTTTTTCAACAGAAATTGGAACAGAATAATATTCTTTTAAAAACATACTCCTTTTTAGCTGAAAAAAGAACTTTTTTCTAAACATTGGCACTGAAAACAATATGGACACAATTTCCCAACAGAGAAAAAGGTTTCTAAATCCAGGAATAATTAAAACCTCTCAAGGAGTGAAGAACCTATACAAGGGAAGAGAGGAACTGGAGCACTAGGAATGTGACTTTGGACTGGATATTGGGCTCTTGCATGTATATGGTGCCCTTGCTGACCGGAATCGGGCATTCAAAAGTCCTTGTTCTTCAGTGGCAAGAGGACAGAGGTGACTTTGCTGCAAGGCTCATAAATGGAGACTTATTCTGTAGTTCACTTTGAAGAAACTTTTGATTTTGAACCAAATGTCTGTCTGTGCATGAATGAGTTACCAAAGGGGTTAACCCACCTGCCCAACAGCATGAGTACACCTGGAGACAGACCACAGCACTTGCAGTTTGCAATGTCAAGTTCAAAGCCGACATGCGTAACGAATTATTATCAAGCAGCTGCTCGTTGATGTGGCTAATTGTTTGACTTATTGACTTCTTGTAGTCTAACAGCAAAGCACAGAACTCATAAGCAGGAGTTGGGAAGGTCCTTGCAAACTAATAAACTATCCAAATCAGTAGGTTGGGTCTACGTGAAGAATCAAGACCATAATTAATGTATTAATTTGTTTGGTCTCTTTCAAAAACTGTCGTATTTTAATATGTAAGTTTCTGTATAAAACATGTGATAGGTTTTGAAGTCAACTTTGCTTCACTTGTCCTTGCTGTTTATTATATCTGAGCAAAGCCAAAAATGTCCATGGATGATTCTAGTTCAGCAAAAAACTCATGTGAGTTAGTATAAAAAAAGAAAATTAGCTTAAACACAGGAGTGAGACTTGACAAAGCTGTGGCTGGAAAACAAGATATTAACATTTCCCACCTGCCGACAAGTTCCTGCAAGAGGTGCAAAATAGGCTTTCCCTTACTCCTCTCAGTTTTGGATAACCTTGCTGCATCTGGGGCGTCTCTATTCACTTTAAAAATGGAAA
Organism: Rhinoptilus africanus; assembly: GCA_013400135.1. Classification (NCBI taxonomy): domain Eukaryota; kingdom Metazoa; phylum Chordata; class Aves; order Charadriiformes; family Glareolidae; genus Rhinoptilus; species Rhinoptilus africanus. The sequence goes on along the minus strand of VXBO01006675.1, from coordinate 16,387 downwards.
GGCAACGTCTGCAAAATGCAGAGTGTTCAGAGCCTTGGGAGTGAGGATGAGGGTCTGTTGTTCCAGAGACGAACCAAGGAACATGGAGGTCTCCATCAGCATCTTCCCTTCCCCTATAACTCCCTTCCTAATGTTTAACCAGAGTTTCAGGATTTTACAGAAATTAAATGGTCAGGCACAATATTTCTGAAGCAAACTGTAGTTGACTGGAAGGTTCACAGTGCCACCAATCCAAGCCCATAACATATGATTTGGATTCTTTGAGGCTTTTTCCACAAATGACATAAAGCATTTGAAAGGTCAAAATCTTCAGAACTTAAATGTTGTTGCTCATTCCTTGCTTTGCTTCTGAATAGATGGATTTTTTTTGTTTTTATTTTCCCTTTCTGACCTTCATTCCTCCATCTGCTTCTGTAATTTCTATAGCTGTTGTGATTTGTTTTATAAACTGCCTCTATCTGGGCTGCTTCTGTCCTGAGTGCATTTTGTTTGGGGCTGATGTGTTGCCTCAACCGTTCCCCGTTCTCTGATGATATTAACAAATCGAGTTGCCTCACTGAATTGACTTTTCCCCTCATTTATTTCACAGAGCCTTTTGGATTGAAATCTCCAAACCCATCACAACTGCCATTGTAAATCAAGCTGACAGTCAATTACAAGACGGACTATGTATTTGAACAAGCCCAGCTTTGAAAGCCCATCCATTTCTAATACACTTACGGACCTGCAAACGCTCTTCGTTTTGCAGGACAAGGGGGTGGAAGAGCTGGTGCTGGGGTGTGGTGTTAAAAAATCAGCAGAACTGTAAGAGAGCTGAGAGTAGTTTAGTCAAAATGATAAGAAAGGCATTATCTGCCTCCCGAGGAATAAGCTTTAGTTAGTGGGGGTGCTATTTTTTTGTGGTGCTTTATTATATCTGATGCCTTAACACTTTCACCGCTGACGGATAGCAGCCAGTTTCTGCCATACCAACGTGCGTTTCAAACCCGGCAGGGCACATATTACCAATAGAAAGGCGCCGGAGTACGTAGGGTGCTTGTGATCCGTGAAAAAATACGCAATAACGCATTTTGCACCGTTTTTAGTCTTAGTGGGAAAATATTGCAGTGAGACAGTTTGTGACATGGGCGTATGTGTCTGTGAGTAAACTCCAGATAGCACTTGGCACAGTTTAATTCCTCTCCATTTGGCAAATCATCTGGTGTTCTCCCTTCTGTTGCATAACCCAGAATAAAACAGGAGAAGCTGTCTTCAAGCGCACGAAAAGAGCGAGCTTAGGCTGCACAAGGATTTTGTTTCTCGCGCCTCAGAAGCGAAGATTGATTTACCATTCTGTGAGTGTCATCAAAAATCTGCAGAGATGTGCAAACAGCACCAGCCAGGTAATTGCCGGGGAAAGCGTGCCACGGTGTTCAGAAAGGGCTTTCCTCATGAGGGCTGCTGTGTATAACTTTGTATAACCTTGCACTGGAAAAGGTCTGACAAAAGCAAGAAAAACAGCTCTTTCTTCTGGGAGGATGCAGTCAGTCCAGCCCAGGCTTGGTGGAAGGTAGGAATTGCGTGCTCAGTGCCAGTCTCACTGTCAGTCTTCCAGTTTATGGTGCCAGTAAATTCGCCGCCTTGGTTTGAACAATAGTGAGAATAATACAGAAATCTAAACAGAAACCGAAGTTGTGAGCTGCTAGAAGAAACAGATTTATTTTTGAAAAAATGCGACTGTTGAAGCGGTTGAGGAATGTCATCTTGCTTTGAGAATGAACACGTGTTCGATGACTCAGGGACCTGGGCAAGAAATAAAGACAAAAGTCACAGCTCACACGCTGTGCTTGTGTTACAAGCCGTCCCCTCTCCCGTGCCTGCGGGAATTCCAACAGCCCAAGGCAAAACGCAGGAACCCATGTTGTGAAGAGCGTACCAGGACCAGCGAGGAACAGGCCCGTCCCCATCTGCTTCTCTGGCCCCTGCTGCTCTGCAGGAACATCCTGTCTCTGCGTTGGTTCAGTCTGGGATGGAACAAAAGGGAAAGAAAACCAGAATGTCGCAACTTGATGAACTGTGTTAGCCGCAGACAGTGAAATGGCCAAGTTACCCCTCTTGTTTCTGCATTAGGATTACGACATTATGTTCAATCTATCGGCTTGAGTATGTTATGTTATGTGGCAGTGGATTTAAGAGAGCTCATTTGTACTTTCTCGTTCTATTTACTCTCTCCTGCTTTTCCCTCCATGCTCTATCTTGCTCCCAACCCATTGATTTCCTCGCATTCTTTCCTTAAGTTGGTAAGTGGCCTCCTTCATGGACCAGCATAATGTGACATTTCATGGGGTAAGGAGTTCCTTTCCTACATGAATCTTGTTTCGTGTGGCAGCCAAACCCACGCTGCCTTCACTTACATCTTTAAGAGAAACTTAGAGAACGTCTTCCATTACTGCACTGTTTTAAGGGGGCTTAATTCTTTAACTGCACCAGTGCTAGACAGGGACAGCAAGGGAACGGGCTGAGAACTGCCCGCCTGCAACGTGTACCCCCGTGTTCCTGCATACTTCAACTGTTTTGTCTCCCAGAGAGCATGAGGCTCGGGAAAAGAGTGCTTCTCCTGCCTCCACCCTCTTGGCTAGCCTGTTGATGGACCAGGCGGAGTCGAGAGCGACCTGCTTGCTGCCACTGCAGTCACAAGAGGCAGGGTAACAGACTGTCCCCGCCAGCTCGCCAGCACAACCCCCCTATCCGCGGAGTTTTTCCTCTTTCACTCAGCTGTGACATGGATTTTAGACATATGTACTGCTCCCTGAGTGAAAGGAAGACTCAGTTTGCTTGGGCCAACAGTGGTTATCCCAAACTTGCCAGCGGTAGAAGTTGTACGTCTCACATTTCATGCTGACGAGGCTGAGCGGGGCTTTATTGCAGACAGTGCTATCAGAGTCTGTCCTTAGGACGGGTGCCTGCTCCGTCCTTTGATGGTGTCAGCAGCTGATGAGCTGTGGCAGGGCCGGGGAGAGCACCCATAAATACTCCCACGGCAGGGTACAAAGTCTCCTGCCATCGGAGCAAACGCTGCAAAGGCCAGTCGCGATCCTAGATCTGTCTCCGGTGTGGAAATGTTTCTCGTGAAGAAATGCCCATCGCTCTGGAGGCTGTGCAACATGCCCTAAACCACTGCAAGGACCTACTGACTCTTCTTTTAACACCTTTTTAAAAAAGAAATGCCAGACCTGCAAAAAAAGACCTCTGCCCCATGTGCTGCGAACAGCTGACCTGCTCGTTAGGATACTCACACCACAAAGAGATTCAAGGAGATCAGAAGGCACAGTTTTGGAATAGGGCCTACCCAAAAGGAACTCTGGAAATATTTCTTTCACTGTTTGACATCCCAGAAAGAGAGGTTGCCGATAAACTAGAATGAGACCAGACAATAAAGGGATGGAGAAAATGGCTTATTTATGAAGAAGGAAGTAATTATATAGACTCATTCTGAAATTTTTGTGCGGTGGTATAACTGTTAAAAATTAAGGGTGTAAGAAACACATATGACTTTATGTGGATTTCGTGATGTTTGGACCTGCTGCCTTCTATTTTTTCTTTCCCCATACAGTTTTTAGATAAAACTCATTAATGTTGCTTTCTTCTTATCTGAGTATTTTATGGCTCCAGGCACTGTTCTCCACCTTCACCTTATATTTAAATGATTTTTTTTCTTCCTTTGATCCTTTTTTGGTCCTTTGCATAAAATCACAGGTATGGTGTCCTATAGCAATTAATGCACACCAGCCCTTTGACCCTTGTTCTGACATTTTTTTCCTGGTGCTTTCTTATTTCAATTCACATCTCATTCATACCAACAGCTATATTTCCAGTATTAATATTGCTGTTAAAGATTTCTCAGACGAATGGTAAAACCAGCCCCTTTAAACTACACAACACCCAAGAGCGAGATTTATTCTTTTTGCAGAGAGCCACCGCAAGCTTTATGTATCACTCAAGTCCCGATTGCCACAGCTGAAGAATTAGCTGAGATTTAAGCAGAGAGACGAGTGAAATTCATCCACTAGCCCTATTTTTTTTGCTGTCAGATCGCAGCCCGCAGGAGCGAGAGCTGCAGGGTAACTGCGAGCATGACTAAGAATTGCGAAAGAGAAGCGCCTCCGCATTGAGTTCACATCGCTCCTGGTGCTGCAGTGTGGCTGTGACAATGCAAACTGCATTGTCAGGCGGGATACAGAGGACCATCCTTTTGTGCTTTATGCCAGCTTCTGAGCTCTTTGTGCCCTCCTTTTGAACTGCCTCTGGATTATTCCCTTTACTCAAGCTGGTTTGAATGAATATCCCTTAGTATCAGGCTGGATAGGGGCAGCCCACGAAAACAGTGATATGTTTGCAAATTTGATCAAAGGTTTCAGTCAGTTTATGACAGGGACCATCTGACATGCATGCGAGGGGATTACTTTATGTGCTTTTGATTTATAGACCTCTCAGGTGTCTAAATATTGTGTTGGTTAAGCTTCCTTAAACACGAGGAGACATTTACAGGTATCTAGATCTTAAAATGAGCCAATGTACAAACAGCTTCCTATACTGGCATTTCATTTCTTGGGAGTCCAAATTGTCTATGCACGTAGAGTTTTTAAAGACCTTTTTAAAAGGAATAGTGAAGTTACATGCCCATAATTCTCCCTGTTCCGGGTCATTTTCTCTACATCCCACTGTCTTTTCCACATTAGTAATAGCAATCAAGACAAAACTAGTATCCNGATAAGGTCCCCCCTCAGCCGTCTCTTTTCCAGACTAAAGAGACCCAATTCCCTCAGCCTTTCTGAGCAATCCTTATTGAACAGTAACCCCAAACTCATGCTAGATTGTATTTCTTCCCTTCTATTTATGTGCAGCACCTTGTTTTACAGGAGAAGCGTATCTGGTGGGTAAAGCACGGGTGCTGCCCGTGATGGAGGAGCAGGTGACAAATCCCATGGTGAGGAGAAGGTGGACTCAGAAGTCCGTCCCTTCACTCATTTCCACCTGCACAGGAATATATCTTTTGGAGAGAAGATGAGATGTGGGCCTTCTCCCATAATCTCTTGATCTTTACATATTCTCGAAGAGATATTCCAAGTCTGCTGCCACTATTTTGCAGCAGGCATTTTTTTTCCACGCTCAGCAAGTAGAAATGGGTTGTGACTCCTGATAGTGTGCCTACTACTCCCCCACTGTCTTTCAAGAATATCAGACTCAGGACCTCGTAAGAATTACTTTAAAAATCTACATTTAAATGTTAGGTTGATTTTTAATCCCTTAATCCTTACCAGTCTCATCTGAATTTTCTGTAAGTATAATGTATGAACATATAGTATGAAAAACGCTACACTTGGCCAGCTCAAGGCCTCTACACCATTTTAATACTCTTTGTAGGACTTAAGCAATACAAAGACACTGAGCTCCGTTTCTGAACAAGAATCCCACCCTCATTAACTGCACACAAGTTGTGAACTATGTGCCCTGCAACCTATTCCACTCATTTTCCCTTAGGAAACCCCATATCCATTTATTGCTGCGGCTTTTGTAGCGAATGGGTGTATTTTCATCACTGTTAACTTTATCTGAAACACCAGAAGGAATGTGCAGAGAAGGAAGGGGAAAAAAGGAACAACGAAAACCATATTCCAACTGAAAACTGATGGACGATTTCTTGATGAATTTGTTCTTTTTCTGTGTAATTATTCCATTTCAGAGGTATGGGAGGATCAAAAAATTCTGTTGTAGTTTTCAGCTTTCATGCTTAATAGAAGTAAGGCCTGCATTTCTTTTATTCTTTGTACCTAGCTGTTTCAGCTGGAAGTGAGATATGTTATGCTTTGATATTAAGTATCCCTTGAAGGACTTGGCTCCTCTAAAGATCAGGAAGTTAATGATATTTTGTCTCACAGCAGGGTGACTTTTTAATGTATATTTTAGATAATACAGCAATTCAGTGATAATATCGTAGATTATTGCATTTCCTTCCTGAGGCTTTATATTAAATGGGTGAACGTTTCTAGGCAAGCAAAGCCTTCTTCAGTTTCAAAGATGTCCTTTATGGCTACATATTTCTATTAGAAGGGCTTTTGTGATTGTGTTTTTTCTCCTGGCTTTTGCCGGGAATAATTTTTCCCTGTGGAGATAGCTAGCATAAAACCTCTGTGCTCCATGCTGGAAAATGAAGTCAGACACAGACCTTGAGCTCTGCACATGGAGCCATGGGAGCATGGACTCACTCTCCCATTCCCCAGAACAGCAACATCTCAACTTTATCAACTGATTCAAACAGCCTTTTGGGCTTAAACATGGTAATTGCTTGTGCAAAGTCGTTTTACATCAGTGTGCATCCATTTTTTAATATGCAGTTTCTCCCCTATGGATTTGGAAGGTCATATCCCAAAGGACGGATGCACAGTATTCCTTGTTTTGAAACCAGTTTTCATTTTCTATAACATTTCTATAATTCAGACACTTACAGTGACAAGCAGGTAGGGCGGCAGTATAAGTTAGTAAAGTTTGAATGTGGAGTGATGGATGGGCTTCACTGGGAGAGCCAAACCAGAGATGCAGTAAAAACAGGCTATGCTTCCAGGGTTCACTTTGGAAAAGTGGCACTCACTTGCCATGCTTACAAAGCTTTTCACTGAGATCACGAGCAACAGAAAGCTCATCTACATTGCCATGGAGCACAGGACTGAGGCCTCTGCATGGCCACTAAGTGGGCTGGTACATATAGGTGGGGCAGTAGCTCTGCCTGGATGTACTAGCTTTTGTCCTGAAAGCAGCATGATCAGCTTAGCAAGAAGCCCCGTATGAGTCGTAGCTAATTCTCTCCGGACCCGTGTTGGACTATACTGCCTGGGAAGCTCTTTGGGGGTGTGCACTCTAATGTATGGTGCTATACAGTCAAGGTGACAAGCTGTTGTATAAATGAATAACATCTTTCATCATTATCTCAGAGATAATTTGATCTTTAATAGAGACAATCTCCCCGTGAAATTCGTGATCCCTCATTCCGAACTTCTGAAGCGTTGTACTGGATGTTTTATTCATGGGCATGACAGAGAAGTTAGGTGCTAGCTGGTGCATAGAGACCAAAGGTCCTGGTGAGCAGGAGACTTTTAGAGAAGGGAATCCTGTGTTGTCATCTTGGGTCCTGAACCTGCACACAACCTGGTCTACCTCCAACCCTGGGGCAGACAGGGAGGTGAGGAGAAAAAAGGGTCCCCTCACTGCCTTACTTACCTCGCATACTTCCTCATAAAAGACCACAGAAATTATCCTCTGCTTTGGAAGGACACATGCTGACAGTCTGTACCAAAGAAAGTGATTTACCTATCTGAACAGATAGCAGTAAATGCCTGGCACAGAGCCGTACAGCCGCAGGTCTAAAGATACTGCAGCTGCAAGAGAGGGATGAAAATGCATGAGGTATGTTAACTGAGCAATAACCGAAATGTATGATTAAATGAAGAGCTAACCTTTCTAAGGTAGGCCCTTTTAATACATGTGACTTTGCATTATGCCTTTGAGCTTTTCTGCGCTAGAAAAATGAGCAGAAGTAAGGTCAGGTTGGGTTCAGTTAACTCTGACCTAAAGATGACTGCTTCGCTAGTATAGTCGTGCGGAAATGGTTTTTTACCTCGAATGAGCAGGTCAAGAGGTAGCCTTGACTCCCTGCAGACTCTGAGTGATCACAGCAACAGTGTTTTCTACCATCTGTGCTTCTGCCTTGCCCACCGCCTGCACGTACTACCACAGCCTGTCGGATCGCAACGGGCGTCAGGCATTTGGGTGAAGTATGTGACTGTGAGCAGGGACAGCAGGCGGTTAATTCACAGTAGATTCCTCCCGCGACAGCTGGGGCACAGCTAGGAAATCTGTAGGGGAATCCCCAGCCGGTTTCACCCTGCTGAAGGTCAGAAAAGGTTTGTGAAAATTAGCAACTGTAAAGCTATACACGTGTCCAGAATACACCTACTGAAGAACAGCAGGTTGACTCAGCATTTTGTTTCCATTCGTGAGGATGATATGATGCTAGAGGTATCATGAGGGTGCAGATCTTTTTGGCAGACAGTTGTCTCATAACTTTCTGAGTCCACCTTTTATTGCTTTCTAGCTTTGTAAGGAGATTTTTGCCATTTGCTGTTCAGGCTTAATTAGTGTAGTGCATTGCCCTTACATGGACCACTGGCAGCAAGCGTGCTCCCCCCTAGTTTGGAAGAGATATTTTTTCCTTCTGCTGGTGGGCTCCTCTCTAGCTCTTTGGATCGTGTGCGCTTCCCTGTGCCTGAATGGGTAACTACTGGGTACCCTNAAGAGAAGAGAAGAGAAGAGAAGAGAAGAGAAGAGAAGAGAAGAGAAGAGAAGAGAAGAGAAGAGAAGAGAAGAGAAGAGAAGAGAAGAGAAGAGAAGAGAAGAGAAGAGAAGAGAAGAGAAGAGAAGAGAAGAGAAGAGAAGAGAAGAGAAGAGAAGAGAAGAGAAGAGAAGAGAAGAGAAGAGAAGAGAAGAGAAGAGAAGAGAAGAGAAGAGAAGAGAAGAGAAGAGAAGAGAAGAGAAGAGAAGAGAAGAGAAGAGAAGAGAAGAGAAGAGAAGAGAAGAGAAGAGAAGAGAAGAGAAGAGAAGAGAAGAGAAGAGAAGAGAAGAGAAGAGAAGAGAAGAGAAGAGAAGAGAAGAGAAGAGAAGAGAAGAGAAGAGAAGAGAAGAGAAGAGAAGAGAAGAGAAGAGAAGAGAAGAGAAGAGAAGAGAAGAGAAGAGAAGAGAAGAGAAGAGAAGAGAAGAGAGAAAAGAGAGAAAAGTGTAGAATCTATTTCAGTTGAAAGGGACATACAATGATCATCTAGTCCAACTGCCTGACCAATTTAGGGCTGACCCAAAGATAAAACATGTTATTAAGCGAATTGTCCAAATGCCTCTTAACGACTGACAGGCTTGGGACATTGACCACCTCTTTAGGAAGCCTGTTCCCATGTTTGACCACCCTCTCAGTAAAAAAATGCTTCCTCATGTCCAGTATGAACCTCCCCTGATGCAGCTTTGAACCATTCTCCCGCTTCCTATCACTGGATCCCAGGGAGAAGAGACCAGCGCCTCCCTCCCAACTTCTTCCCCTCAGGAATCTGCAGAGAGCAAATAAGGTCGCCCCTCGACCTCCTTTTCTCCAAACTAGACAAGCCCAAAGTCCTTAGCTGCTCCTCATAGAACATTCCGTAAGTTCAGGCTACCTTGCTCTTTATTAAACTGAGTAAAGGTACTGTTTTATTCCTACTAAGTGTCCACCGCTGGCCTTCGTGCATGGGTTACTCTGACTTCCAGCTGTTTCCATACCCACTTTTGGCCACTGTAGCTCATCTTATGTCTGACATTTCTGATTGTTCCTAACTGTCTGTGCCGAACTGCTACGTAGGTGCTCCATGGTAAGACCGAGGAGGATTGAGGTGATTCTGTCTGCAAATCCAGTTGCAATGCTGAGGCGGAGCCAAGCTCGATAAGCACAGCAATGTCACCCTGATACGAGGCATGCACCTTGTAGTAGTACATTTAAGAAGACGTTGGCTGTGCTGAGGTGGCGGGGCCACTGTTTCGTGTAGATAAATACATCTTGCAGTTGTATGAGGACTCTTCCATGATCTCTCTGCCTCGGGAATCACAGTTGCATGCCCCCTGCCTTGCCTTTGCTGTGCTACATACCCAGTTACACACTTGCCTTGCCAGGCGTGGACCCCCGTGGCAGCAGTAGGTAGCCTAGGGGAGCTCGGAGCCGCAGGACTGTGGCGAATGCTGCTGTGGCTGGTCAGCTGGACCTCACCAGCTCCTATGGACTCCTGTGCCTCTGATTTATGCTGCACCAAGGTCGGTTGGGGTCCCTTAGCTGGAGAGTGCAGGGGGGCAGATTGAAGGCAGTAAAAATTAGTTGAGAGCTGTCATTTGAGTGTATATAAGGACTGTGATTTACAGCCAGTAAGTGGAGCTAAAGCTCCATGAGAGTCTATTTCTTTCGAAAACATATGGTTAAAAATTGCTGATGGAACTTTTTTCTCACCATTTCCTTGTATTTATTTAGTCCTTTTGTTGCACATAAACAGTCACGCTGCTGGGAGCTCGTGGTGTGAGCTCTTAACTTTTCTATTTTATTCCTTGAGTCATAGACAGAACACAGGATCTTTGCTGCATTGACTGTGCAGTTAGCACTTTCCCATCCTAGCTGTTTGTTTTCAATAGTTCTTCTCCTTGCTAATTTCACACACAAATTTCTCCTGTCAGTTAAACACAAAATAATTGCATTGTGTGCTCGTGAGCAGTTATGTTCGCAAAGGGGACTTTCATATTCTTATTAATCTAATTCAATTAATTTCCTCAGTGGCAATATTGTGTTCAAGCATTTGGGGAAAGCTGTCCTTTTCCTGCATTATACTCAGTAGTGCAATTCATGTACAACATCTAACATCTACATCCAGAGCTTTTTCTGGCATCCCTTTATCTTTTCTCTGCTTTCTCTCACCTGGAAACACTTTGCAATCGCATTTACTAGTCTCCATTTTTTTTGCCTGGTCTGGATCTCTTTCTGTTTTTATTCAGCTTGTCTCCTGTTTATAAATATTAGCTCTTCAGTTGAAGGATTTAGGCAGGAAAGTGCTCAGACATGTGTCTACCTTTAAGCATTTGAGCTGTGCAGTAGATTCCAATGGGACTAGTTATAATACCAAAGTTAGGGATGTGATTGAGTGCTTCCTTGGATGAAGATCATTAATACTTCACCTTGACTTATATGGCTAAGAGCCCAGCTCAACAGTGGATAACTGGAGAGGCTCAGGCAATTCTTCAACAATGTTTATTTTTTTCAAAATCCACTAGCAATAATGCTACAAGTCCGTTGTTGAATAAAGGCAGACTTTTTTTTTCTAAACTGGGCTATTGCTTGGAACCCTAAAATGTGTGTTATTGAGCTCAGCTCACAAGTGTGGCACCTTCTTTATTGATTTTGAAAACCTCTTATTTCACTATTGCCATGGCTGGCTGTTTGAGTTCTTGGACTAGTAGTCTGGAAAAACAAAGACCACAGAATAGTCCAGATCTAGCATGTGCTTTTGGAGCAATTCGTGCCTGGCAGTAGCAGACCCATAGCCCATTGAAACTGGCCTTTAATTTATTAAATCTGTAAAATGAGCAGCTGCTGTTCTGCAAAGGTTCGGTATGATCCATTAAGCACATTTTGCTGACATGGGATAGGAAGGAGATGTCTGTGGAGCGTTAAAGATAATTTCTGGCAGGTACTTTTTTTCCATAAAGGTGACTAATTCAGCAGTTCTTGCAGGCATTCTGGATCCTTACCATCCTGGTTCCTTTCCACTGACAGTGGGAGAGATATTCCAAAAATCCTCACACACACACTTGCTTGTATCCCTAAAATTTCTGCGGTATGAGCAAACATTTTGGCATTAGAATAACACTGGAGAGTGCACCACAGCTGTTTGAGACGCAGGGGGATGGAAGGGAGGATCGACGTTGCAGGTTGAGGTTCTGCCAAAGCCATTTTTATACCAGGATATTTTTCTGCCCGGCAAAAAGCAGTATTAAATCAAGTCAGAACATGCCCATCCCTGCTGTATGCTCCATCCACAGCTGTGCCTATAGCAGCATGGCTCTTCCCTCGGACAGATAAAGGATGTGTGTGGGCATCTATTCCTTCGCCATATGCTGGAGAGAGCCCCACAGTGACAACTGGACGAGCTCGGTGGAGATGGCAGCAGTTCCAGGAACACCTTGCCAGAGCCAACAGAAAAACTGAAATAGTTTAAGGCGGCCCTGGTTTGATGATATTGTCTCAAGAAACAGTCTCTGGGGATAATCAAGTCAAATTATGAATTGCTGTAGAAAAATTAAAATGGTAGTGATTGGAACATTAGGATCTGAAAGTTTCGTAGGCTGATTAGAAAACATAATTTTATTTTGAGAATTAAAATTCTTTCTTTCTTGTCCATTTCTGGAGACCGGGATAACCAAAATGACCTAGGGGTTGGGTTTAATGAAAAAACAGACTTATATCAGGTATGAAACTCTTTAAAAGTTTGTTTTATTCTCCCAGTGGAGGCTTAAACTCATGTCTATTCTTTTAGTACCCTCCTCTTTCCTGATACGCTTCATTTTCCCCTAGAAATTTCTGATACAAGCATTGGTTATGAACAATTTCTTTAAGATACGCTTTGGCTTGTTCAGTAGCCCCTTCAAGCCCTCAAACAAAACCTTTTTCCTAAGAATAGTTTTATCTCCTAGACAATGACTGTGCACTTAAGCTTTTTCCAATGAGGAAAGATGATTGGGGCACCATCTGATTGTCACTTCCATCAAGCAGTTGTGTGCACTCAAAGCACTCAAAACGCGCTGCCAGCTCCAGATTGGCATTTCTTTTGCCTCTAATGGCTGTTTGGGCAGATATCAAAACCACTCCTTAAGCTGCTGCTCCCACACCATGAATCTTTGTCCCTTTTCAGACCGTTTCACCTAAATCCAAGCAAAGGTCTGATTGCTACAAAGCCTGAGACAAGTGCAACGTGTACTTGTAACAAGTGAGCATCTGTACGTAGTGGCAGGCAAAATGTCACCAGCCTCCAATGACTGGCGTTCACTCTGCCAAGACCTGGCACTTACCGACAAAGTGACTTGCTAAGTTACAAGCTAAGGTTGTGCTTTTGCGAGGGCGTACGCTGGATCGTTTGCTCTCAGCCTGACATTGGACATTAAGTAGCCTACGACTGGGGAATTACTGCACCCTTGCGCTCATCCCGTGAGGAAATAATATGCAATAGCGGAGTCAAGAAGCTGCTAGGATCTGGCAGATCCTGGTCAGGCCAGCTGGCCATAGCATGAGAGGTTCTGAGGATGAGGGCTAGGGCATGAGATTGCTATGTCTTACCAGCAGCAAGCTGAAAGGCAGCTCAGCACCCAGGCCCACACCACTGGATGGAAAGAAGATGCTCATAATACGCCTAAATTTGTACAAACAGACCAAGTGCCGGGTCCTGCCCTTGGGTCACACCAACCCCAGGCAGCGCTACAGGCTCGGGGCGGAGCGGCTGGAAAGCTGCCCGGCAGAAAGGGCCCTGGGGGTGTTGGTGTCCAGCCGGCTGGATATGAGCCAGCAGTGTGCCCAGGGGGGCAAGGAGGCCAACAGCATCCTGGCCTGGATCAGGAATAGTGTGGTGAGCCGGGCTAGGGAAGGGATCATCCCCCTGTACTCGGCACTGGTGAGGCCCCCCCTCGAGTGCTGCGTTCAGGTTTGGGCTCCTCACTACAAGGACATTGAGGTGTTGGAGCGTGTCCAGAGGAGGGCTACAGAGCTGGTGAGGGGTCTGGAGGAGAAACCTTACGAGGAAGGACTGAGGGAACTGGGGTTGTTCAGCCTGGAGAAGAGGAGGCTGAGGGGAGCCCTCATCCCCCTCTACAACTCCCTGAAAGGAGGGTGCAGAGAGATGGGGGCTGAGCTCTTCTCCCTGGGGACAAGGGATAGGACAAGAGGAAACGGGTTCAAGTGATGTCAGGGCAGGTTTAGATTGGATCTCAGGAAACACTTTTTCACTGAAAGGGTTATTAACCATTGGCACAGGCTGCCCAGGGAGGGGGTGGATTCCCCATCCCTGGAGGGGTTTCAGAAAAGGGTAGATGTGGTACTGAGGGACAGGGTTTAGAAGGGGTTTTTGTCAGGGGGGGTTAATGGTTGGACTTGATGATCTTAAAGGTCCCTCCCAACCTCACCCATTCTATGGTTCTATGATTCTATGATTCTCTTAAATATTTTTAGTGTGCTGTCACTTTGTAGGATAATTACTCCCTTTCATGCAACACACCGTAACAAAAAACTCTTTCCATGGCCAGGAAAAGTACTGCCTTCTTACTCTACGGATAAAACCCTCTGGAATCAGTGGCCCCAGTGACTGCAGAGGCACCTACTATTTCTATGACAAGAATTTGCAAACCCCTAAGGCCCTACACCATTTTCTGCTGACATACCTCAAGAAGGTACAAAGAAAAACACAGGGGGTGGAGGACAGGAGGAACTGTAGCCTCTGTTCCTGCCCACCAGCATCATGCAGGGTTTGTAACCTCAAGGGTAATTTTTAAACAATTTGAAAAAACAGTCTTTTTACTGCTCTGTGCAAAGTGATGCTTGAAGAGGTACCTCTTCAAGCAGGAAAAGAGAGTAATGATTTTATGGATTGGGTCAAGGTCCTTAGAAGCAGATTGGCAGGCTTGATGGATCATCGCTCTCACATAGGAACTGGCCTTGCCCCCCCAGAAATCAGGGAGGACTTGCTTTTCAGGTGACACGTTTGGAGAAAAGCTTGAGACTTTAGGCAAAGCAGGAAGAGCATTAAGCCCGTGAATTCCACAAGCCAAAGAACAGTAAATGATGTATTAAGAAAGGTTATGTTTTTATATTATCTCAGGGGCCCAGGTGGCACTCAAGCCCAAACTTTCCGTTTTATGTTGCGTTCGCTCACCTTCTCACTTTAAGTCGTTACACCATCTGGCAATATCAGTAGGACAGCTTGGATAACGGGGTCTTAGCCTCAACAAGAAATGTTGGTGTGACCAAACTTGCCCTTGAAATCCCAGCTGTCCTTTCATGCTTCACAGTGCACTCTTTGGCGATGCAATGGCGTACCTTTTCCCATGGAGTCTCGTTCACAGCGCAGCACAGGCCCCGCATGAGGACTGCGTCAGGCTTACACAGGGCATGAAATAACTTCATATGAGATGCCTTTGTTCCCTTTTGGAGATGTTAAACAACGTGCAGCCGATAAGACAAGGGACATCAGGAAGAAAAGAAAGTTCTTATGGATTTTGGCTGTTGGCGCGGGAGGGCACGTGAGAAGGGCGCCTCTTCCAAGGAGGAGCATTCCACTGTGGAGCACCGGCACCGTTCTGTGACCATCTGCACAGCTCAAGGGCACTCATCCTACCCTCAGTGCAGCATGGTGGACACTTGTCTGAGAGCAGAGGCTGCAGCTCGGGCTGGAGGGGTCTGCGCCATCTACCCTAGCAGTGGCCAAAGCCTCCACCCAGGTGGAGATGCTGAAGGGAGAGGCTGCAGCGCAGACCTCAGACTGCGGCAGGTGCCTAGACCTTTCTCCTGGGGGAGGATAATCAGCAGACCTGCCTGCTAAAGCACCTCCTGCAGCAGTGAGAAGGCTGCACAACATGGAGGAGGCTGAGAAGTAGATAGCTGGTTCCAAGTGCGGTCTGCGGTGGTCCACAGCCAGTCGAAAACTCCCATGGCTGCAGGGAGTGGGGCCAGTAACGTGGAAGATGGAAGCTTGTGTTTGCAAGGACAGCAGGAGGAAGATACTTCTGAGTTGCCCTGAGCTGCTTACTGGGGGCTTGTATCAGGGATGTCACCGAGAGACTACCAAGCCTCGTACAGTCCTCTGATTATTATTCGCTGCTGTTGTTTCACATGGGCACCAGTGATATCCCCAGGAGCAGGCTGAGGAGTATGAAGAAGGATTACAGAGCCCTGGGAGCAGCAGTCACGGACTCCGGGGCACAAGTGTTTCTTTCATCAATCCTCTTGGTCAAAGGAACAGGGCCAGTTGAAGCTGGTGAATCAACAAATGGCTACAGGACTAGTGCAACAGCCGGGGTTTGGTAACTTAGACTAGCTTTGAAAAACCACGTCTACTGGGGGCTGATGGGATCTGTCTGTGAGAGAAAGGGAAGAGCATCTTCTGTCAGAGGCTTGCAAAGCTCGCGAAGAGGGCTTTAAACTAGAGCTGCCGGGGAAGGGGAACCTCAATCCAACCACTCCTACCCGTATGATGCCAATGCCAGCGATAGATGCCCAGAGGCTGGATAAGGGTTGCAGGACAGCAGGAGAGCACTTGGAGTGCAGCACAAAGGAATTCCAGCCACTCCAGACAGCTTCATCAGGGGCCCAGCTTAAAAGCCTCTATGCAAATACATGTAGCACTGGGAATAAACAGGAGGAGCTAGAGACATGTGCATGCCTGCAGAGCATCATGGAGACATAGTGGGATGGCTTCTATGGCTGGAATATTGGAATGGAAGGATACAGGCTCTTCAGGAAGGACAGGCAGAGGAGGTGTTGCCCTGTATATCAATGACCAGGTGGAGTGCATGGAGCTCCACCTGGGGATGGATGAGGAGCAGACCGAGAGTTTATGGGTCAGGATTAAAGTGAGAGTGGGGACAGGTGATGTTACAGTGGGGCCAGCAGACCAGGAAGACTGAGCAGATGAAGTCCTCTATAGACAGATAGAAGCAGCTTCACGTTCACAAGTCCTGGTCCTCATGAGGGACTTCAGCCACCCTGATGGGGTGGTTGGTGGGACAACACCGCAGGGCATAAGCAATCCAGGAG
>VXBO01006674.1:193481-210313 GCA_013400135.1 Rhinoptilus africanus | reverse complement strand
AGAACCTAGTAACCAGTAAAGTGATTTATTAGGAGAAAAATATACTTTGCTGTGAATGAATATTCGAATGAATGAAATTGCTTTGCAATGAATAATTGTTATAAGATTAATCTTAATCGCTAGATCATAATAAAGCTGAAATTTTCCTGTTATTTCTGCCAGGACAATTAAAGAATCCGTTCAAAGGTTTCTTTGGTGTAGTGATCTCAGAATGCAAACTATATGCCCAAGTCAGTGACTGTGGAGGACTATTATACAAACACAACTTACTAAAATGTTATACTAATATCTTTAAGATATTTGAGAAACTGAAGTGGTCTATGGAGGAGTTCCGTACATACCAGTGTGGGAAGTATTTAGAAATCGAAATTGAACCTTTTACCTTGGTTGCTTATAAAAATGAAGCTTTACATTATGCGAATATTAACTTGTATTTGAATGTGGAAAGAGGCTCACACAGGAGCTAAGAACAGCAGCTGGGATGTTGTGAAGAGCTGCTGATAAACAGACCTCATATCTGTGTCATTGGGCTGGCACTGTGGTGGCTACACAGAACCTTGTGGTCTAAGTGAAGCACAGATGAATGAAACGTTATTGTATGTTTTAGATCATATTTTAAGGGAACTAAGGAGGTGACTAGAGAGTAGAAACATAGCTAAGCCAGTTGATATCAGAACTATAAAACTGCTCCTATGAACGGCACTGAAGAAAGGACATGGTATTTGTACTTCTGTAACCTAAGTTGATGGTGGGAAAGAAAATCTTCATGCACCAAATGATTGATATTGAAGAACTATTCAGTACTTTGCTGAGTAATTGAGCCCATGTCACTTGCTTCGTTTGTGCACTGTGCTACAGCCTGCATGTCCAGTTAAGAGGCTTAATTTTCTGAACTTCAATTTGACTAATCCCCTGAATATCTGGCTCATTCCAAGAAAAAAAACGAAATTCCAGTTTTACATTCATATATCCATTGTGTGAAAACTTGTTTTCAGAGTTTCTCAGTAGTGTTTCCCTACAACATCCCTCAAAAACAAAAGATGTAGTGCACGAATAAATTTGCTGTCTTTGTTGAAAGTAATGTCTTTTCAAACAGCATTCTTGCATTATTTTACCTCCATCCCCTTCCCTGTTTTCAAAGTGGTCATGATACATTTGATTTAAGTGAGTAAAACTCTTTACTAAGGGGACATTTCTTTCAAGCCCCTCCTGTAAAGAACATGGTGTTATTAACAACTTAAAGTCTGTCACAGCTTGGCACAGCTTTCCTTGACTTGTAGGTATAAATTAGCCATTCTGTTTTCAATCACCATGTAAGTTTTGCTTGGACTGCCTCATTTATCTTACATAACAGACTAGAGGAGTGAGAGCTTGCAAGAAGAAAGAGGGGGAGATGCCTTCTGGGAATACTGATTTAATAAAAAAATTGTTTTTCTGCACACATCAGATTTACAAGCACTTGAGAGCACCTAATTCCCTGACAAAATACACACTTTCTATTCATAGAGGAATTGCACAGACCAGCTGTCAGTTTGTCTCAGCATCTTCTCTTCTGCTTTGCTGAAATATATACTTCCCTTACATGCAGTCTGCTCCTTGCAGTATAGATATCTGTGACTATACCATACTTACTAGTAAATCTCTTCTTCTGGCTTCTCCTTTAGTGTCTTTGACTGTCTTTGAAGTGACTAGAGTGCTTTTTTGCTGTTGTTTGGAATTTTTTTTAATTAAATAATCAGTATTTTTAAGCGGATGACCTCCCTGCAGAAAGAAAATTATTGTCAGTTGGTCTATGTCATTTATGACTTAGTCCAGATTTTTAAAATAGACCTAATGAGACAAAAGTTTGCTATGGTTTTTATTATTTGGCAAAAAAGTATTATGTATTTCAAATTAGTCAACTAACTAGCCATCTTCTAAAGTGATGTTTTATTAGAGGCAATCTGAGTCTATTAGTAAGTCATACCCTCAAGTTAGCTAAAATATCACAATAACATGATGAGGTAGCTGGAAAATCTTAGTATCGTGAGGACTGTAGTTTCTGTAAATTAATATTTTTATACACTTTACACATTTTTACACTCTGATTTTGTTTCAGAGAAGAACAACGAGGTATTTATTATCAGGGCTCACCTATTTAAAAATTTCAGAGCTAAAAGGAAATTTCTTCTTGTATATTGTTTCCTCTTGGGAGAAACCTCTGCAGCCTGCTGTAGGTTGGATTTCTTGTTCACTTACCTCTCCTGAAAGGCAGTACAATTTCCTCTCTCTGCATTCCTAAAGTGTTGTGCAGAAGGTGAGTATCATGTGTTGATTATTTGTGTCTGAGTAGTCAGTTAATACCTTTCAGTAGAACTCTTGTCTTTCCTAATTTTGAAAAACTATGATTAAAATGAGGATGAAATGCTTTAGCAGATTGTAGGAAAAGCATGGAAATTTTTACCATGGAGATTAGGCGGTCTGCAAATAGCCATCTGCATTATGTTGTAGGCCAGAATCCATTATGTAGTAGCCACTGCTATTCTGCGCTTGAAAGATATAATTTACCTTTTTCAATAGATGCGATTTTTAATTTTATATTAATAAGCAAAGGGGCATAAATAAAACCTACTCAGTGTTCATCTATCTACTGTCAAGCCTAACTACATTTGATGAATACCAGCCACAGGTATAAAGTAAGGCTACTATGTTCCTTCTGGTATTTATTTCAGATCAGATTCCTCCAGCTTGTTTTGAATAAAAATTTGAAAATTCAAGCTTTTCTCTGAGAAATTACTAGTATAGAGCATGGAACGCCTCAGAGAAGCATTTGCTGGAACCTGTATTACTGCACCTCCCATTGAGTCCATCAGTCTGTACACTGTGTCCTTGTTCTCTGGTCCAATTATACTTGATTTTTATTTGCTTAGAACAATTTCAAAAGAATATAATCAATCCAGACTGAGATATTCCCCCCTGACTTGAATGTTCTCCCATCTGGAATTCAACATGATTTTGAGGCTATAGATTTTATTTGTAGGCGTCAAAAAAAAAATCTCTATATACACCCATTTAAGGTATAACCTTTACTAATCATGATAGCAGTTTTTACATTAGTTATTTTCAGATGTTTACTAGTATACCTAATTTCATGCCCTTATATTGGCACATATTAACACCACAATTAAATATTGTTGAAGTTAAAGACATAATATAGAACATAATACTAAAGAACAAAATACAATAATATTACATATTATTTTATATTATTCAGGCACCACTTGCTTCATGTTCAGCGCAAGCTTTATGATCAGCTTTACAGAGGTGGAAATAATGCTTATTTGAAGCTAACCCAATTTAGTCACAATTCTTTTTTGTGACTCCCCTCCCCTCCAGCATTGCCTTTGTGGGTTTTTTTGCCATTCAGTAACCAAAAGGCTGTTGGCCTTTCAAATTATTGACAGGTGAGCTTCTGCATATTTTCAGCAGGACTAGCTGTTCTGATGCTAACTTGCCATTAAAGGGCTAAAACCATTAACCAATATCTCCCTATAAAACCGGCATGTTGATGCAGTTAATAGTAAGTATAAAACTATTAAGCAAACTGGTCAGGCTTTTGAGGACCCCATCTTCTGGCCTGTTCTTTTCTGCTGCCTTGATAGTGATTGTTGCAGTGTTTGCAATTATTAGTTGAGTGTGCCGCAGATATCTTGATTTCAATTTCATTATATGAATAAAAACTTTTCTGAGTGGGGCTTTATAGTAAAATACTACTTTAAGTCATCCAGTTATCTGCAAAGAAGATGCAAAATCTGGCTCTATTTGTGTGTTAATTACAAAGGTATTTAAATCCTTTAAAAGTACCAAAAGTTATTGGTTGTTTTTAGCACTGCAGAATATTCTTCTCTGGAATGGCTACACATACACTTGGGTTTTAGAAGACTGGCTTCAGTGGCATGTTGAACAGTGGTTTACTTTTGAATCAGACAGGATAGTGTCAGTGTACTCCAAAGGCACCCTGTCTTGCAAGGACCCTTCTTCATAATGCTTTGTTCATTATGGAACCTCCTGGTTTGAAGGAGGAAAATATCTTTGGCTAGGGAGACCACAGTGTTAGCCTAGACAGGTCAAAGAGCACACTATTAGCCTTGCAGGATTTGCAAGGAAATGCTTAACTCAGTTGTTGAGATTTCAGAAAGGTTTATGGTTAGAAGACAGTGAAGTGTGGATAATCTTACCATTATTCTACTTTGGATGATATAGAGTGATGAGAGCTCTCTTTGAGAAAATGGAAAACAATAGTATTATTCAGTGAACTGAAATGACTTTATGTGGTACAATAACTGTGTAAAGTGCTTTTTCCTTGAAAAGGTCTGAAGCTTGAAAGCAAAATCTGGAGCAGCTCTTGCAGTCTACTTCTGTGCATACCCACTTCTATGTCTTTTGTGTTCCTCGGGGCATTTGAACTTATTGAAAGACCAAAACAAAACCAGTCTACTGGGTCAAAATGGAGCTGATTCACATCAGAGGCAGCTGATAGGCATTTCCGTACAGTAAGCCATTGCCTTGTTGCTGTATCGATGTATTGTGTGCATAAAGTAAATGTGCATGTTTAGTGATGTTTTTTTTCTGTCTTGTATTGCTGTGTTTGAATGAAAGGTGATTCTAGAGATACTGAAATAGAATATTTTTGTACTATTCGAACTCAAAGATGGTATGTAGAGCTCCAAAATTTCACTGGTTTAGAGTGGATCTAAAGCTATTAATTATGGTGGAAGTTTTCTTGCTTGAGATGATTTCTTCTGTAAACAATTTATTTTATAAGTATCCTGTAATTCCTGAAGAAAAAGAAAAGAGTTCTCCAGAGCCGCAATGTCGTTTCTCAAGTATTTTATTTTGGCACATGGTTACCAATTCAACTTGCTTCTAAATTTTCTAAATGGAAAAGTTTTGGTTTGTTCTTTTTTTGGGGTTTGGGTTTGGTTTGTTTTTGTTTTGGGTATTTTTTTTTGCATTCGTTTTGATTAGTTCTGGCAAAATGTCAAGGATAAATAAATAGAATACATTCAACTTAATTAAACAATTCTGCTGGTCATTTTCAGGCTAAAGAATTCAGCTCTGGTGAGGCCTGTCAGAATGAAATTAGAACCAGGAGCTTACTCCCTAAAAATCTTGTAGATTAAGATAGTCTAAGTAACCTAACAGTTTGTCCTGGTTTTAGGTAAAACAGAACCAACTTTCTGTTCAATTATTTTACTTCTTAGTTAGGCCTCTTCTAACTTTCTGAAATTAGCAGCATATTATGTAGAAAACTGTTCATTCTCAGAGCGATAAAGTCAAAGTTTACAGTTCATGCCAAGGAATGATATGCAGAGAGGTTCTTCCTCATGCTTATTGCTATAACAACCAAGCTCAGCCAATTTTGTTATTTTCCCCATTGGAGGGTCAGAAACGGAAAAGCGCAGAGGGGTCCCACATGCAGGGAGGAGCGGACAGGACAGGTGACCCGAAACTAGCCAGCAGGGGTATTCCATCCCATCTGCCCCAAGCTCAGTATAAAAGCTGAGGGATCAAAGAGTCAGCCCTCTTTCCTTAATGGCAAACATCCAAGGAGGATCCTGTCTGTTCATCTGCCTTTTATCCCAATCTGTGAGTTCCTGAGCGCAGATCCAGAATCTAGTTCCTGTCTGTCACTGAGTCCAGTCTGGGACTTCCCCAGTTCCTGTCAGTGACGTCATCGTGGGAGCTTATAGTTTAGTTCCTTCTAAACTTGTAAATCCTTTTACTTCCCCTCCTCCTCTCCTTGTAGTGAGAGGTGGGAGGAGAGCAGCTGTCGCAAGTCACTGGCCATTTGGCCAACACCACAACATATTTTCAATGGCTCACACTGCATTCAATGCAGAAAAAAAAAATTCTCTACATAAAGTCATTTGTTTCTGTAAGATATAACTGCATTTTTCTCAACTCCTAAATTCGAAGAAAATTAAATTAACAGTTCTTATGATCAGAATACTGACTAACGTATGCCTTCTCTACCTTTTGTTTAGATTAACTTAAACATGCAAAAATGTCCAGAGCAAATAGACATTTTTCTCAATGTTTTTTTTATTCCTTTAACCTGCTGCATTAATTACATGGATAGGCATCAAGAACGTCAGATAGTGGTGGAACTGGCACCACCATCATAAAATGACATTGGTAACGTGCTTGTTTCCTATTATATACAGTGGGAATACAATAGATAAATGTCACTTCCATCACAAAGTATTTTATCTCCTAATACCCATTTTGACAGCCAATGAGCAGTTCTGCACTGGCTGGGAATAGCGGGCTTTTGGCTTACAGCTGGAGTGGGTAGTTTTGGGAGTCAATCTGAATTTAGCTAGAAGTTGTTAAAAATCCTTGATGCATTTGGGGTCATAAAAGTCACAGAAGTTGAAAGTCTTTGTAGCTGCTGACGCAAGTATATCTGCATCAGGGAGATCTTCAACTAATTATTCCCAGATTTGTCTACTTAATTCCTTTTCCTTCTCAAAGCAGTAAGCGGGACCATATGCAAAATATAAATAATCCTTGTATGCTATGTCCAAGCTGGTATCTTTTCAAATACAGTATTACTTCTGTACTCAGACATTACCATTAAAAATTGTCCTGTCCTAAGGTCATCCCTATTCTGTCAGCCTATTCGAAGGTCAAATGAACCTTGTCAAGCTGTTGAACTTGAATTAACTGATTTGAGCTGAGATAACCTGATTTGAACTGACTGCATTTGTACTCCCACCACATGTCCAATCACATATCAGATTTTAACAGATAATGAAGCATTTCATAAGATGACTTTGCAATGCTGAAGTTGCTGAAAGATGTTTTTCAGTTACTAAACTGGAAAAAACCCTCTCAAACCAACTATGCAAGCATGAGTCTTTCCCTTACTATTCTGTCTGTACTTTGGAAAATTTTGTATGACACAGGAATTACACTTCAGCTTTTAAAAAGAAGTTTAGGGAAGAAAAAATGGAGTCTGTTCTCAGTGGAAATGCAAAATATGAGCGTAGATAGCATGTACAGTGGCAGAGCAACTGCATTTTCAGCCTGGATGTTTGAGAATTGTCTGTTTATAGTAGCATAACAAGCTGCCAATTGTCCTTCTGTTATTTTTTCCTTAAACTCATCCATGCATTTCATTCCTTCCCTATGCCTCTGCATTCTTGGGTTTTTTTTTGTCTCTCTGCCAAACTTTAAATCTTTAGACATATCTTAATATTGTATCCTCTTCTTCCTTCCCTTTCTTTCAGTATTTTCTGTCAGCAAATAAGGAAATTATGAATCTTAGGTGGATATAGCTGCCAGAAGTGCTTCTTACCTTCTGGTCTGGAAATTAATACCATGCTACCTGTAAATAGAAGAGTTGCCTAAATTTATCTTTATTCACTACTGAGGGCAGCTTTAGAAACAAAAGTCTTTCAGGATGATTAGATGTTTGATGTATCACGCTCTTTCTTATTTCTTTGTGGACCATAACCTGGTCTCTGCAGATTAATTTCCCAATACAAAGAGGGTTATTGTATGTGGCAATGTAAACGAGCATCATTTTTGATGTACGGTAAGAAAAAGGATGTCCTTTCTATAGGGCTGCAGAAGGTCGATGAGGCTGAGGAGAGTGTATGCTTGCTAATGGGAGATATGACCTGTCTTGATGGCTTAGAATTTGAGTGAGAACAGTAGTTGACTGAGTAAAGAAAAATTTATTTCTCTTTAGCTGTTTTCCTCTATTACTCAAGATTTACAAAACAGCACTTTTAATACATTCATTGAAAACAGGATATTGTATTTCTTCTGCTGCTTTGTTCTAGAAACTTCCACACCTCAAAGTGCTGTAATAAAGCACCCTTGGAGACCTAACTACATAGCACTGCTGTTAAGCAGCAAACTGGGCTAGTTATATTATTAGCTATATGTCTCTGTTTCCATCAGCAAAAAGCCAAATATACTTTCAGGATGGTCCTAACATGATTGTATTTTCATGAGTGTCTATGTAAAAATTTTGTTTCTTTTAGCAAAACCCACATTTTGATATTGAAGAGGCCCGTTTTCTCAGTATATTGTTCTTGTTCTGTATTAAAAACTGCAAAGCCAACACATTTTGGCATTAATTTACTGTTTCGACAATTCTTATGAAAATTAATTAGTTTTAACAACTTATAATAATAATAATGCAATAAAATAATTTAATTTTCCCGTAAAATGGATCCTTCTCTAAGCAATCATTAGCTGTGCTGTCCTTCCCCATGTATTTCCTCTGATTAATATTTATGAATCATTTTACATAGAATAGTGTTCTTTGAACTTCAAGATCCAGGAAGGAAGGGTAAAAAGACAGGAGGGAAGGGAATAAGTACAATAAAGACTTTTTGGAATTTGCTTTTGTGAAAAAACCAAGGACACAGTTGACAAACTTATTGATAGCCTGGCACTTTAGGAAGAGCCACTGAAAACCTTCCATAAGAAAACCATTTTCTGATTCTGAGGAAATGTTTTGATGGGAACATATTGATTTTTGTCTCTGCTCTTGGGAGGAACTGGCCAGCCTGCTTGTTTCTCAGTTTTCATGGCATGCTGCTCCCTGGTGCTGCCAGGGGGACAGGAGAGTCCTGTCAAAGCTCCCTGTTCCTTTGTGAAAATAACTACACAGGGATCCAGTTCCTGTATTCTAGACAGCTTTCTCTGCAGCCTCTTCAGTTTCCCCAAAAGATGGCTCTTTAATGAGTTGGAGAGTCCTGAGCAGCTATTTCCATGATTCTGTCATCCCATATAATGTCGTTTGCATCCCATTATATTTAGTCTCACTATAAAACTAGTAATTAGCTGAATTTCCTATCATTCATATGTTTGTATAGCTAATTTTGGAGTTTCATGACATGAAAACTGTATGTACTGAGACTCATAAACTGAGAGGTGATTAAAGTCTCCTTTTCTCACCAGTTTGACCAGAAGGAATACATCTGCTCCATAGGAAAGGCAAGCTAACTGATAATAGAGGCCAGTTAAACAGGCAGTTAGCATTTCAAAAGTATTTCTGCATGCCACTATCACTCTGTCAGGTGGCCTTACATTAGCAGGAGATTCATAAGTCAATATCCTGATCACATTTATCAAGGGGACTTTGGATTATAGGAAATTCTGGTGGATACATTTACATTAAGTAGAATTCCAACAAAGAAATCTTCAAGTTAGAGGTTACAATCTGGGAGACAGTGCCAGAGGGATGTATGTTTTCTGATGAATCAAACTTCAGATTTAAGAAACACAGAATCCCTCTTGTCAACTCATTGCCAAATGAAGCACAGAAAAGATTTTGGGAATGAACCCCAGAGGCAGCTAATGAAGTGTGTTCTTGCTTGACTACTTCACGTCCATTTTCTCAAATAAAGGAGTTTAGTTTCTTGATTCTGTGTGTTAGAGAATAAAAAGCTGTCATGGTTTTCATTTATATCTGTGCTGACATGACAGGGATTTCTAGAAAACCATCAAATAACAGGATTCTCTCTCCTGGGAAAATAATGAGAAGCACAGTCCTGGACTTGGTGCAGCTAGGATTGTTGTCTCTTGTGCTTTCAATGTCAAGCTGCCAGAAGACCCTGCCTGTGTCCTCTCCTGGACTTCCCAGGGTAGATCAAGAGAACAGTTAGCTGAGAAAGCCTCCGTGCAGTGCAATGGGACAGCTCTCTCAGCACCCTTGGATGCCTTCCTTAAGGTCCCCTGCAGTTGAGGATCATCTAGTTTGCTGAAGATGTTTGACCTTCCTTTCTCTTAGGGGAGTTACAGTGTTTTGGGATCACGCTTCAGTGCTCCCAGCTCTGCAGCCAGGCTTAGGCACCTTGTCAACCTCAGAGTATACCTTCTTCATCAAAACCTTGGGACACTTTGGCTTCTCCATATCCTTTGTCACTGGGTTGCCTGCCCATGAAGCAGCAGGACCGGCTGGACCTTGACTCTCTTTTGGATGCCAATGCTGCTTGAAAGGCAGAAAAGTCTTTCTTGTTGTCCCTATCATCCAGCCTATTATTGTCTCTCCATATAGTGTTTTATCCTTTCACAATACCTAACTGTCCTGCCACTGTTGTCATCCACACAATTTGTGATCATGCATTTAATCCAATCATCCAGATCATTTATAAAGATTAAGTAGCAGGAGTACCAGTCTCTGTTCCCTGGGAACTCCATACCTGATGTCTGCCAGTTTGAGCCATTCATTACCACCTTTTGAGTTCTGTAGCCTAAGCCATTTTCAACCCATCTTGTGGTTCATCTATCCAGTTCAGAGCCTGACAGCGTGTTGGCAAAGATGTTGTATGTGAAAGTCTCAAAAGCGTTGCCAAAATCAAAGCAGATGACATCCACGGCTTGCCCCTCATCCACTCAGCAAGCTGTTTCATCACAGAAAGCAACCAAATTGGTCAAGCATAGTTTACCCTTGGTAAACCCATGTTGGCTTCTCCCAGTCACCTTCATGTCCATTGTGTTACTGTCAATAGCTTTCCTGAGGACCTTTCCTCTGTTTTGCCAGGAAATGAAGTTGGGCTGACAGACTTTAGTTGGCTGGATCTTTGTTTTTGTCCTGTTTGCAGATGGGCAAAACAATTGCTCTTTTCCAGGCATCTGAACTTCTCTTGATCCCAGTGACCTTTCAGAGATGAGAGGGATTGTTTTGTAATGATGCCAGCCAATTTGCTCAGCTCCCCCAGATGTATTCTGTCAGGTCCTGTGGATTTGTACATCTCTTGGTATAGATGGTACGTAACTTGACCCTTCTCTGCTACTAATAGTGCACCATTTTCTTTGCCACTGCTCCTTGATGTGGAGACTTCCTTACTGACCTTACTTATGAAGACCAAGGTGAAGAAGGTATTGGCTACCCCAGCCTCTGCCCTGTCATTTGTAACTAACTTTCCAGCCCCATTCAGCAGCAGTCTTCCATCTTCCTTGTATTTCTTCTTCCTACTGAGATAGCTCTAGATGCCTTTCATGTTATTCTTGACATGTCTTGCCAGATTTTTCTGCTCCAGCAAAGCTTCCACATTCCTAGCTGCACCTGACTGCACGTCACCTAACTGATATTTCTATGTCCCCTTTGAGAATCTATCCCCTTTTCCATTTCTCACATGCTTCGGAGGTACAGTTTTCTTGTTCCAGGCTGCTTTCTTTTTATGCCTGACCCTTTTCCCACTTACAGAAAAGACTGTCCTTGAGGTTCAAGAAAGCTGTCTCCAAAAATCTCCCAAAACTCCTGAGCTCCTTTGCTTTCCAAGGCAGATACCCATGAGATCCCTCCTCACTGTTCCCTGGGCAAGCAGTTATCTTCGTGCTGGGAGTGCTGGAAGTAGCTTTTGCTGCTTGTCTGCCTCATGCCCCTCAGATCTGAAACCCTACAGCCTTATGATCACTGTGGTGCTGTGTTGATTTCCCAGGCGGGTTAAAGTGCCTAAAAAAAGCAAGTCCTGTAGGCCTGAGGCGTGTTGGAGGTATCTGGAGAAGGCTCCATCCACTTCTGTCTGGTCTAGTGGTCTGTAGCACATCCCTACTATGAGGTCTCTTCCATGGGTGGTCTTTCTGAATTTGGCCCAAAGGCACTCTAGAGATCACACACTGTGCACACAAACTGCTCTTCTACAGACTGCATAACCCCTCGTCCTCTTCTGCCCTTCCTGTCTTTCCTGAGGGCCCGTGCCTGACCACTGCAGGACTCTCATCACACGAGCTTTCCCACCGAGTTTCTGTAATTCCAATGGCATTGTAAGGATGTGACTGCAGGTGGAGCTCTGTCTTTTCTGGTTTGTTCCCTAATCTGCAGGGGCTGGTGCACAGGCACTTGAGATGACATGCCATCTGCCCCTTGGTCCTGGGGGGAGTGTGGGAGCCTCCCCCATGGCTCAGCTCCATGCACGCTTTCAACTTGCCCCCTCTGGCCTCACTTGCCTGCTGGCTTCAGACAGTACTGCCCATTAAATTGAGTTTTAAGCTTGCTCTGCTAAGTTAGCCAGACCATTGAAAATGTCCTTGCCCCTTCTTGGTGAGTAGATCCCATTACTCCCCGAAGCCTTTGAATTGTCTTCTAAGAGCATCCTGTGGTCACCGGAGCCAAAAAGCTGTCTGTGACACAGGCCAAGAGGGCAGGTGCTGACTGGGTGATACGCTTGCCTCTGCCTGCACCCTTGCCTGCGCTGACAAAGCTGAGGAGGAAACAACCTTAGTTTTGATCCTCTGTGATTTAGCCCCTGGGACTCTGTTGTCGTGCTTCTCTTTTCTGGCTTATGTTTTGCAGAATTATTGGCATCCACATCAAAGAAGTGTAGAGGGTAGAAGCCTGTGGGCTGGATCAGCCTTGGCAGTCTCTCCATGATGTGCCAGACTTTGGCTCCAGGTAAGCAGCACGCTTTCTGTGACTGAGTGTCATGTCAGCAGATGGGCGCCACAGCGTCCTGCAGAAGGGAAGTCTTTTGATGCTAATACCTTTTCCCCCTTCTCCCTGAGGATTTTGCCCTGTTGAGCAGAAGCTGCTGGCCGGGTTCTCTCTTCCAGGGACCCTTGTTTTTCTTTCCCATCTTTTGCCAGGACTCCCTACCTCTTCTTCATATGAATTTTTCCGTGTGAGGGGGGAGCTATTGTTTGCCAAAGACAATGCTCTCTAACCAGGTTCTTTTAGATACTCCACAAGGAGGATTTAATGTTTATATATTGGGTTTTCATGGCAAGGTTTTGGTAGCCAGGGGAGGGCTAAAGGGATGCCTTATGTGAGAAGCTACTAGAAGATTCCCCCATGTCTGATGGAGCCAATTCCAGCAGGCTCCAAGATGGACCTGACACTGGTTAAATCTGAGCCCATCAGCGACAGTGGTAGCACCTCTGTAATAACATATTTAAGAAAGAAAAACTGCTCAACAACAGCAGCAGTCAGAAGAGAGGAGTGAGAAGATGAGAGTGAGAGCAACAACACTGCAGGTGCCAAGGTCAGTGAAGGAGGGGAAGGACGTGCTCCAGGCACTGGAGCAGAGGTTCCCCTGCAGCCCATCGAGGTTAACAGCGAAGCAGATATCCACCTGCAGCCCATGGTGAACCCCACGTTGGAGCAGGTGGATGCCCAAAGGAGGCTGTGACCCTGTGGGAAGCCCACACTGGAGCAGGTTTGCTGGGCAGGACTCATGACCCTGTGGGGATCCCATGCTGAAACAGTCTTTTCCCGAAGGAATGCATTCCATGGAAGGGACCCATGTTGGAGCAGTTCATGAAGAACTGCAGCCTGTGGGAAGAACCCCCATTGGAGAATTTAATGGAGGATACACTGCTGGGTGTCCCCAGTCGCTGAGAAGAAGTATGTGGGCTGAAGTCAGCTGAAACTTGCTGTTTTTTTCAAAGACTGTTTTATTAGTTGTCCAGTTTTATACTTCATGTTGGACTAAGCCATGTACACACTTTCCCCTCCGCACACCAGGTAGGTCACACATCAGGAAGACATTACTAAATATCTCAGGGAAGGCTGAGAAAAATAATGCAGCCATATATCCAAAACAAGGGTTACCCTCCAGTCCCCTTTGTGTTGAGATCAGTTCAGTTTTTTTAAATAACTCGTGGTCATTCTTTACAGTCTTACTCTTTGCCCAGAAACAAGGTTTTGAGCCTATCACAGGGGAAAAGGATTAACTGTTAAGTAGTGGGGTAAGTATTTTAGTGTGTTGCATGTGTTTAACTTCTACCCAGTCCCGCACACTGTCCCTCCCAAAAAACCACTCCAATTTCTGTTGGGTTGTTCACAATGAATAGTAGTGAAGGGTACATTGTGTTTTTCTCTTTCTGTGAGTCTTTTCTTCTTTATGTGTCCTGGAATTTTTTTCTTTTTTTTTTTTTTTCCATTTTATTTTTGGATGGTGTGTGCAATAATCAGTGGGTACTTTTTACTCTTGCAGCAGTTATAGTCAGTGGAATAGTGAGTACTTCATGAATTATAGATGACTGTTAGATCCAAGAATCTTAGATGAATAACAATATTAATTCAAGTCAGAAATGTGTTCTAATAAATGAGCTTAAACCCTCTTGTATCTGCCGAGAATGTGAAATACCATCTAAATACCAACTAAGACAACCTAATGTTAGGAAAGCTGTCTACTAGAAAGAAAGCAAAATGGAATGTACGCTTACTAGATTGAAGATGTTTAACAATTGCCATATTTTACATTACCTCTGGCAGTGACGACACTGCAGTTAAAAAGATTGTAATTAGTATAGTCTTGTAATTGTTATTCTTGTGTCTCAGCCTGAGATCAGGCTGCTCACAACTTTAGAAGTATTTAGAACCCACAGCCCTAATGCAAAGCATATTCTCCTGTATGAATAGCTCTTTTGAGAAATGTATTACAGATCTCACTGAGTTTTGGGTTCTTTGTGTTGTTTTTGTCAAAACCTAGCCATGCAAAACTAGGGATTGGTTCTAGGTTACCACTGTGTCTTTTACCTACACAGTTTGTGCAGGATTAAAAAACATGTGTGAGCTGTGATAGGCTGTTGACGGTGTGGGAGCATGAGAAGAGGGGGCTGTTTGAATGGATCTGTGGCTCAAATGATGAGACTTTATAAGTGTGTGGTGAGGTACTATTTGTGATTTATGAGGAAAATTGAAAATAATAATATTCTGGCATGAAAACTAATGCACAGAGCTATTAAGAGATCTCTTTCCCATTGGATATCTGTAGGAAAGTCTATAATCAAGCTCGAAATTTTATATGTTCCTTTCATTTATTAGTCTCTACAGATTTTTTTTTATGATGTTGCAGATGTCTTGAAAGAAGCAGAACAGAACCAAAAAGAAAAAAAAGATATTCATAGGAAAATAAGAAAGATATGAAAATCATATGTATTTAAAAATCTCTATATGATAGTTACTAGGGAAATGGGTAAACATGAATGAAAGCTTTTATGGATTCAGGTAGTGCTGGTCTGATCCCACATTTAATGCATTCATGAATTTTGAATGATTTCTATGAGAGAACTTGCCTTAAGGTTATTTCACTCACCAAAGTGGCAACATGGTGTGCAATATGACCTCCTGCCCATAACTGATAGCAGGAACAACAGCACTTTGAAATGATGCCTCTGGGGAAGTTATAATGGTTTCTCAGAGGATTCATAGCAGCAGCTTGTACTCAGCTTCTTGGCCTGACCATCTTCAGGTGTTATCACCTACTTCATCTTAAATTGGCCTGCTGGAAGCCCACGTGAATGTCATTTACTCAATTTTTGTTCTAATACCCAATTCATTTGGGAGCTCTTTGCAGAAGGCTATACTGGGTGGATTTTTGTATGTTATACACTGTGTTTGTATAGTTGAGAAATGACTTGCACTTCTCAACTGCAGCAGCTGTTAGCTGGCCATAAAAAGCTTAAATGTACCTTGCTATATTGGAATCTTAACGTGTACAAACTCATGATTGCAGCTGTCAACAGAGTGCTCTGCAATAATGGTAACATAGACAGCTTGCTACGAAATGCCATCTTATGACTGGTGCCTTCCTTCCACAATACATCTGCCTTCTATACGCTGTTCTTGGGCACCTTTAAAGTTGGCAGAACACTGCACCTGAACTCCCCAGTGCAAGCATTTTTACAGTTAACGGTGGTACCTGCCACTCTCATGGTGGAGATCTCTAACTCCTAGTGCATTTCATTGTCATAATTATAAAATAATTGGCACACTCGAGATGAAACTGTGTACTTGTTCTCTGAGCTTGAAGCATAAGTCTTCGTTAGAAAATCTGACTGCATGCACACTTAATGCTGTCAGTATTTTTTGCATTGTTTTTGTGAGAGAGGCAAGTCACCTCGGTAGAGGATTGAATACCATGAACATTTGAGTACACGCTTTTCTCAAAGTGGCTGCAGTGAGACATTTTTGACATCTCAGAAGTTTTTCCCTTTTAATAGTTAGTAGTTAAAACATTGAAACAAGTGGGACTAAACCACCCTTTCAGTCAGTTGATTACTTAAAAGCTGCATGAAATATATATATTTTGAATGTTTATTTTTAAATCGTATTGTTTCAGTCTTACAGTGAAGAATAAAGTTCTCTACAGTTTTGCAAGTGGGTCTTCAACATCATTAGTGAAATGGAGAATGGAAGGTAAGCTACTGACGCTTTTTTATATACATGCATTTTTTTTTCTGAGGAAAACTACTACAGATACTCAAGAAAAAAGCCCCCCTAAAAGAAACATATGAAAAGAGCAAGTACAGAAACTATTTTTTAAGTGTTGATTACATGCAAATTCAAACAAGTGTTCTAGAAAAGTGTAGCTGTATATGCCAACTCAAGTATTTTTCCCATGCAAACGTGATGGGAACGATCATTTATACCATTGCTCTTTCATAAGTGAAATAATTTTGAACGCAATGGCTGGTCTATTTGTAACAAGGAGTTTTTGTGCTACATTTATAAACTAGATCCTGACATAAGTGTCTTTCAGGTATTTGGTTCCTGTTTTTTTCACCCCCAAAATTGGTAGTTTATGATCTTAAAATCATTTTTGTTATTGTATTTTCTTAATATTTTCTGAATGTCTCTAATATTTTCTTAGCAAAAATTACTACTTTCAGCACTAGCCCAAGGATTTCTGGAGTGCTGTGGACGCTGTATCGCACTGAGTCTGGTGAAACATAATTACATTGGTCTTTGCACCATCTTGTGGGGTTTTTTGTAAATCTGTTTATATAATGTTATATAAACTGAGTTAGGCATAGCATTTCACTTGAATGAATCATAAACATTATATGTTATTCTGGATATGGTTATTTAATTTTTTTTTTTT
>VXBO01006674.1:167898-193463 GCA_013400135.1 Rhinoptilus africanus | reverse complement strand
TTTTTTTTTTTTTTTTGTGGAGACAGTAAATACTGAAACCCTATCTTATAGAACTTAATCTCATTTTTATTACACTAATTTTTTTTAAAGCCACTATGAAATTAAAAAACTATGTAAAATAAGCAGTTAATTTGCTTTTGCAGATTTATTTTGAAGAACTATTTTCAAGCCAGAATCCCTGTCTGCACTAGATAGATATAGCAGTAATTTATTCCAGGATGTGTTCATGAAAATAGATGTAAAAGACCTTCTCACAATGTCTTTTTCAACCTTGGAATAAGTTAAATAAAGTCCCTTAGTTGATCGTAAACCATAAACTTGTGTAGCTTTAGTGATGTATGTTCTGTCAAAGAGTCAGATTCCTCAGCAGTGAAATAATTATCCTGATCTATAAAGTAAATTAGGAATAAAAGACAGAGTGTAAGAGGAAGATTCTGGGCAGGACAGTGAATGGGGTGGTAGAACTTTAGCTGTTTGATCTTGCTTTTATACAAAACCTGACAAAACAAAAAATAGAAATGCCAGGACTAGCTTCTGTTGAACAAATTTTATTTCTAATCTTAAATAAATAATCATGGCTGGTCAAACCCTAAAGCTTACACTCAAAAAAACCTCATGAAATTTAATAGGACTTAATGTGATTCTGACATGCTGCAGCCAGCATTGACAGCCTTCATAAACCCCTTCCAAACTTGCAGCTAAAATGCTGTGGTGTATCAGGTAGATTTGCCAGAGGTAAGAAGCCTATGCTAGTAGAATCCTATGGCATGGTCGGTTGTTCTGATATTCAATATCTGATCAATAAATAAAGGTGGCTGGGGAAAAAAACAAACCTATTGGGTCAACTTTAGCCCACTGTAGCACCAGCAAATACAGGAGAAGGATCTGCCTTCTCAGCCTACAGCAAGAGCACCTTCCACCAGCTACAAGGCTGACACA
Organism: Rhinoptilus africanus; assembly: GCA_013400135.1. NCBI lineage: Eukaryota > Metazoa > Chordata > Aves > Charadriiformes > Glareolidae > Rhinoptilus > Rhinoptilus africanus. Next base: position 192,524 of record VXBO01006674.1, on the reverse strand, counting down.
GTCGTATTTAAAGCTGGTGACTGTGGGGAAAAACGTACACAGTTTAGTGGTGGTAGGATATATTAAGTTATTTGACTGTATACTAAGCAAATTAAACACAAACACTCAGAGGAATATTATCACCTGATCAGAGAGAATGGAGAACTCTCAACTGGCTTCTCCTACAGCCAGCCAAGGAGAGAGACTAGACCACCACAACCCACTCAATGACACAAGGACAGAAGTGCTCTCCCAAGAGTACCATTTAAGCTGACAGGGGTTATTGCTTACAGGGGGATAAGATTTACTATAGGATGCAGGGGAAAGAGCAATTTGCAATGGGGCAGTGATAATTTTGGGGATCTTATGGAAGGGGTTTTTTGAGATGTGTGTACTGTACTATGTGGTGCCTAGGTGAAAAAGCAAAGGTAGGGAAAAGGAGGGATCTTGGCAGATTGGAGAGGAACAGGCGTGGAAAAATAAAGGGAAGAGGGGATAGAGAAGTCTGGTCATGTTTAAACAGTTTGCTGGTCTGTAAACTTGTGTGACAGAGCTCTTGTTCTTGAGCTGCAGTTTGTCATATATTCTCATTCAGTCCTAATTCTATGTTCTGTGAGAGTGCACTCTCTGTCCTCTGTGTATGTGTGTGTGAACACTAGCAAATATCCAGTTGGAGCAGCAGAGAAGTAGAGTGAGATGTTTGAGTACTCTCCACTAGAGCTGGATCATGGGTCTGAGGGGTTTGCGGGTCTAGGGGACAACAACTGCAGGAAACCAGGGTGCATGTTCCAGCCACTGGATCACCTGTATCCAACACCAGAAGCCTGAGTGATGCATACATGTGTATGTGTGGGCACACTGCTGCTAGAAAACTCCAGTCTTGCTCAGCTGGAGAGGAAAAACAGGATCAAGTCATCCACCACTGATGTTTATGTGAGCCCTGTGTTTGTGTGGGTGCAGGTAGAGGCAGTGCTCCCTGTCTGTCTCAATCTGTGTGGCTGGCAGTATGTATGCTGTTTGTGTTGTGTGTATTGTGTGTTTCCACCTATTGCAAATACGTGCTCAGCCTCACTACAGGCTGGAGACACAGAAATGCGTCAGTCTTTCTAGGACAGGAGAAATCCCCTGGGCCTAGTCTCAAGTGGGTGTGGTAACCAGTAACAGAATATTGAACACATGAAAAAAAAAGGCAGAACATAGAAATGAATGGAGTAATGATTCAAATATATTCTAAAGCAGCCAGAGCAGTTCTGTGACAACACTGTTAAAATTTGGAAATGCATATTGCAGCCAAGCACTTTCATCTTCCATATCATAGGCAGTGAAAAAATCTTCATGTATCCAAAACATCCACATAACAAAATCATTCCCTCCTTCCTCATGCAGTATTAACAACTTGCATCTTGAAAAAACTTCTGAAATGTGGTGAGGGCCCAGAGCGAGAGAGATGTTGGGTAGGGTACGTGCATCAGCAGTGAAAGGTGGGAGAGCTTACAAGGCGCCTGTGGTCAAGTTTCATTTCTGTAGGTGTGATCAGTGAGTGTGTATCCAGTTACAATTTGTAGGACAGTGGAGAGTGAGAATGAGTTAGAAGACTGGAGATAGACAAGAATGTGTTCTTGTTCCCATTAAAACTAATAGGATCAGAAACTATCCTTGAAGCAGAGATGTTGATATGCTTTTTGAAAATAATGACCAAAAAGGGAGAAATAACTGAACACACCTCTTCAGACACAGGCAGCTTCTTTCCTTGGTGTTTCAGTGGGAAATTAAATTAAACAAGGCATGGTACTAATCCTAATTCTGTAATTTTTTTTTCCCCAATATGTGTAGGATTATGCTAAGGAGTTGAAACCAAAATTAATTAAGGGAAATGAGTAAATTTTCTTAGGTCTGTAGGTAAGAGGTTGTCATCAATAACAAGGATGATAATTCACAGAAAAAATTGTGTATCAGTATTTAAAAACAGAGATGAGGAAAACACAGCCCATCTCTGAAACAATTCTGGAAGGAAAAAAAAAGGAGTAAGTGGATTACTCGGTGTTCTACATTTAGAAATAGAATTTCTTAAATCCTTGCGTGCATGATAGATTTAAAGGCCCATGAATGATCAAAGCATTTGCAATATTCAGGTATCTTTTTAGATCTTGATACTTGACTGCTATCTCATTACTGTTACTATTTTAAAACTATAGTGATTAGAGACTTGGTGGGTAAAAGGCTTATTACAGGTGCAAATAGAAAAAAATTATATTTTTTGTTACTGAATTAAAAACAAGCCACAAAAATCCCCAAACAAACAAATATATACCCCTGATAATATGCTGATATCAAGTGTATGATGATACAATTTTCTATGCCTGAACAGAGACTGCAGAAAGATGTCGAATGCCAAAATCTAAATTAAAGAACTATCTGCTGACCTTCATATTGCGAGTACCAGAAAAATATACAGTTGCAATAACTGTGCTTCAGTAAGTTAACTTGCTCATATTCAGGCTTACACCTGAATTGCAAATGAGAGTCGTATTGCAATGATAGGATTATAGTATTGGATTTTTCTCTGTCTGTGAATTCTTGCAAGTCAGAAGAATAAGTATATATGGACAAAGCCACTAAAAAGCACAATGAATGGATACAAGCTAAAAACCTCACACTTTATTAAAACCAAATAAAAATATTTGCCATGTGATAGCTGTAAAATTTGAAGGTCTCTATAAACAGTGCATTCAGATTTGGGGTTGATTTGGTTGTGACTGGTGTCATCCCTAATGCTGCACAGGGGTTTTCCTGATTAACTGGGCCTGTTCAGATTCAGTAAATGGTCTGGGCTGACAGAATCCAACCCTGCCTCCAGGCCCTCTAGAGTATTGTCCGTGGGAATTTCTTCATTCTCAGCAACTGTAAAAAGATTTTACTTTTCTGGTAATGGGCATAAAAAACTAAGCTTGTGTATCTTGCAAAGTACAAACCCAGAGAAAAGACATATTGAAGACTGATATTTCCTCAAATTAATCTTTCTCATTGGGTGAGGTATAGTCATCTGATGAATGGAAACATCCCCTTGTTCCATGAAAAACTTGAAATTTATTAACATTTTTCTTAAAACTTCATTCTATATATAATCGATAATTCCTTCTAGGAGATATTAATACTGCAAAACAGTAACTTGAAAATAAGTCAAACTTCTTACGGGAAAGAAGTTGTTGATACTAACCATCAGATGATACTAACAGTGCAGTACAGATGACAACATTATCTATATGTCCATGTTGAATTCAAGGTCCCGCTGTATTGTTCTCTCTGCAAATCAAACGCAGTGCCTACCTTAACAAGATGCAATTTAAACAGAGAGCAGATTTAGCCTTTAGTAAACTAGAAGATAAATGATAGCTTTTTCTCATTTCTTTACTCTGAGCAGCTATTTTCTAAGACTGGAACTATAAATGCAAAACATTCTTCTAGCTGATTGAAGCTGATTGAAAGATGTTTAACTCCTGATAGATAAAACTCAGAACGTTTCCCTACTCAGACTACAGCAAGTTTTGCAGGTCCGTTTAATTGTGAGATTTCAACTCATTCTGAAACTTTGTTACAATTTCTCCACTTGTGTCATTACAGAGTGTGAATGTGAGACTCCAATATATAAAAAAGTAGGCTTTAGGTCTTGTACTGAACAATGCAATCATTAAGAAGTAACAGATTTCTAAGCCTGTGCATATAGCGGCTAGATGGGGACACAAAGCTGGTCAGATGACAGTGTTCTACACTGTAATTTAGGCAAAACAGTTTTTTAGCAATTTTGTGAAGAAGATATCCATAAAATATGATTATTGTTATCTGTGTGTAGTTTTGTTTTTCAGTGAAACCACTTAATCTTCTATTAGAAATAAAACTAATGTTGCATTCGTGGAGTAGGGACACCAAATACCAAGGCCTATGCAGGCTGTTTTGATTTTGGACAAGCATGTGAGTGTGTCCTGAATGTGTCTTCGCTTAATCAAGGAACTTTAAATATTCTTATCTCCTTTGGAGCAGAGATCACCATAAATTCATCGAGGCTATTTTGTGTTTAGAAGATTTTTGTCCAGAACCAATCTTTGCTTCTCTGGAAATAATCTAAAGAAAAATCAATTAAACAAATTAACATCTTTAGTATTAGTCACAACTTCCTCAAAGGAATGGTATTAAAAATCAAACAGCAGGAGATCTGGTTAGGAATTTGATGATAAAACATAAATGTCAGAAAAAACCATAAATGTCAGAAAAGATGGGTGGTAAAGAACAATGCGGAATCATCCTGTCTATTTACCCCATCTTCACAAAATAACATTGAGAAAGTGGCAGAAGTGCTGGGAAAGATTTCTAGGGCTGATGGTCCATGGGTCCTTGACACTTTTGAATTTGGGAGCAGGGAGAGGTACAGCTTCAGTTCTGTGCATCATAAGCAGATCTTGCTGAATGGTGAAAGATGCATCCCCACCTTAGACCCATAATTACACTTGCTATAGGGCTTTCTTGCATGTTGCTGAAATCAGTCTTTTGAAAAGAATGCACTGAAATAAAATTTATGATAAAAGATGGATTATCTCAAAGGTAGAACCTATTTTTCTTTTTTTGAATGGTATTCCGCTTGTCCTCTTTTGTTATCTCCAGCTCTTAATGTGAAGCTGAAACTACCAGCCACACAAAAATGAAAGCTATGAATTTGTAAAATGCTCAGGAGTGCTACGGCAGTGATTATTAAAGGACTTGAATGATACAAGAAAAGTCACATATTTACTGTCTGTTTGTGTAGCTAGTTGGGGAGCTAACTGTGGAACCTCAGTGTCTCAGTGGTATGGGTGACTGTACAGGGGGATGAAGGCTGTGCAAGAACAGAGCTAAGAAGCCTAAAACATCTGCAGGAACAATTAATTACAGGTCACCTTATTTGATGGGGCATTCCAGAGGTACAGGTACACTCAACACACGATAAAAGTATCAGAATGTATTAAAACTGAGTTTAGAGATTGATTATACCTTTAATGCTGTTTTACTTGGTAATTACTCTGGGTATCATCTTTGAAGATTTCCTCTATCCCTTTTGTTTTAATTTAATTTTTTTAAAATTTATGTAAATAACTCATTTTGGCCTTTTATTGCTTTGTGTTGAGGTGTTTCCCACAGTGCCTCACATCAGAAGCCTAATGGTGATGCTGGCTACGCTCCTTGCAGTGAGATAAAATTTATACAGGACAAGCAGAATACAAGCATGCTTCTGAGCTATATGCAGTCTTGACAAAATGAGTACATATTTCATCTGTGATCAAAATGACCTAATTGTCAGCAACAACAGGAGGTTTGAACGGCTAGTGGGGCAGTTTTATGCTTGGTTCCCGTAACTTGTGTAGAATAATTATTTGTCTGATCAGCAGAACGGAACCAAGGATGGACAGTAAATGCCAAGTGTTGTTCTGCTTTTTCCATATATTTCCACAGTCAAAGTAAGCAGCATTTCTTTTATAATCTTTGAATCTACCAAAACAAGCAGCCAGATGGCAATTGGTCCATGTTAACTTGTGAGTGGAGCAGCAGAGTTCAGCTTTCAATGTCTGAAAACTTCCTTTCTGTGCAAAAAAAGAAAAATGAATAAATAAATACAGAAAGAAAAAAAGGAAGCAGGCAAGCAAGCAAGCACCAGTTACCTATTAATTTGAAAAACAGCTTTCATAGTCATGCTAACATTTGTTTTGCTGGCAATGACAAATAAAATTTGGGAAGATGTTTACACTACGGGAACTATGGCATGCAAACTAAACTTTGGTATTGTTCCTGACAGATTTTCCAATGAAGTGTATAGGAGAGTGCATATAATATTTTTTTTTTATTATAGTTTCAAACAAATGTTTAGAGATTGATGTTCACATAAAAGCTCACTGAGGGCATGTTCATAAAAGTAATCTTTATTGTATCGTGGGAAGGGAAACAGTTATACACTTTTTTTTTCTCTTACTATTGAGGCTTTTGGGCAGCAGGAGATATCTCTTTTTCCTGAATGACTTCTAGGTTTCTACTATATAGTGGTTGCACGTTGCTTTTACAAACATAGTTGTCTCGGGGAGCTTAGTCACAGCTTTTGATCCCAAATTGAGGGAATGTATGGACTTTTACAGGTTAGCGATAATTGTAGCTGAAATTTGTACTGGACAAACCTCTCTGATGTAAAGTGTATGACCTGTTGATTTACCAGTGGTGCAGAAACTCTCATTCAGAGTGGTTCTTGTACTGTGATGAATGATACGGGTTTTTCACATTAGTCAAAAAAAAAGTTACAGTGTGCTTATGTACATATGGTGTGTGAGAGAAACTGTTTTCTGGTCGTAGGCTTTGCCTTGCTTTGTTGATAGTTCTGCATTTTACACCTGGTAATTGTTAAGATGATTTCATGACTGAGATGCACAAATGTGAAATGTGCTTTTTTTCATTTTTTGTTTTATTTTTAATGAAGGAGTGGGACACATCATCAGTTTGGATTACATTTAATTTATTTCCAAGGGTGTATTTAAGTAATGAATTTGTCGTGTTACATAGTGCAATCCATCAATAGCCTGGAATTGTCTCCAGTGCTGATATGCAGTAGCTATTAAAACTATAATAGCAATGTAAAAACATTTTTTATCTGTTTGGATTTTTTTTTCTCCAGACTTCTTTGTCATCTTTGTACCAGCTAATATTTTCTCAGCTTGTCTTGCTGGTATTCCCAGTGTGCAGGTCTTCCACAAATGGAACCAGGCATCCCACTGTTACTCAGTTTCATAGAAAGCCATGATCTCCTCATGAAATCTCCATCTAGTCATCCCTAGAAAAATGAAACAAGCAGGTATGGCTCCTTGTCTGGTGCAGCCATGAAATTTCACCTCTTGTTAAGAGCTTACTGCAGTGTGACAGCTCTAGATTTGGACTTTAATAAGATATAGAAACAGATATTTTCACTACAGTTACTATCATTTCCTTCTTGAGATTGCAGCAAATGTCCTGAGTTTCATGTCCTTACTGATGGGATTGCATGTTAAGAAAGCCACTGAAGTTTCATAAAATGAGCACCCTGACTTTGTCATTTGCCTGCAAGAGTAATTCTTGTAGGTCTTTTCATGTTTCTTTCTCATTGTGGAAAGGTCACTGAAATTAACCATTTTGATGTGAAATGTTGCTTTTTAATCTATCAACAGCTAGGGAAGGATGAATGCTACTTTTCATGTTTCACAAGGCACAATCACAGCTGTCATATTTTATGCAATAACACTCTTTTGCCTACCTTTTACAAAAAGGATCAGAATATCTTGGAAGGAGATTTGGATTTTTTTTTAATGAGATTATTTGAAATTATATTGAATATCTTTCAAGTGGAGGTTTAGGCACTCATCATGCTTGAGAAATCATGCCCTTTGTAACTCGTGCATGTTTATGACTTTAACTTTGGTGACTTGCTGGGAAGCAGTGAATAAAAACTTCAACTTGCTGTTGCATGAGTGATTCACCCACCTAAAAGGTGGGTGCCTTCTTTCACAAGGCAGGAAAGAGCCAAGGCAAGGTGGCAGGCAAAGAAGTAGAGGCAGCGGATGATGTGGCAGTAGATGGAAGAGTTTAGAGAAACAGATGATGATGTAGACAGCTATTGAAGAACTGTGCAAAAGAAGAGCTGCACTATTTCCATGCACTAATTATGCAGCTGTAAGTTGTATCAAGAAGCATTTGTTGACTCCAGAAACCTTGCTGTTTGTGTCTGTTCCTTTTAGGATGCTGGAAGCTAACCCTTTAGCTGTATTCTAATAGGATTTAGGGTAATTTTACAGGCTAGGCGAAGATTTTCTGTCTTCTGAGTTGGATGCAGTCTGTGACTCCCTGTGTGACTTTTAGAAAGGTGATTTTGTGTGTGTAGGGAGAGGCCTGTTATGATTTGTGAGTGAAAGCTCTAAGGTAGGCCTGCAAAAGGTATGTGAAAGGACAGTCTAATATGTAAGTAGTAAAAGGACATCTGCCCCATTTGAGATTTTCATTTCCCAAACATTGCATAGCTACATCAGAAAAATATAATGTATCTAGATAATAATTTATCACAGTGTAACTAGAAGGACTTGAAAAGCTTTTCTCCTCCCCATTTCCTTAAAAAAATATTTCTCTTATTTCTAACATTTCGAGTCATTTGTAAAACTCAAAAGCTTTGCACATGTATCTGACTGGAGATGGCTCCATTTGGTACACTTGATGTCAAACAAGATTTTACCAGGGACAGTTTTCTATTAGATTCTACAGTCTTCAAGGTGAAGTCACATACTGCTGCTTGTTAGATAAGTTTCCTTATTCAGTGTCTGCTCTTTTGCCACTTTTCACCAAAGTGTCTTAAAAAAAAAAAGAAAAAGGCAGGCAACCAATTTGCAAATGCAATTGCAAACCATCCTGTTTCCTTCACATGTACACACATGCAGAAACTTGCAGATAATGGAAAGGTGTTTCTTAAAGTTGCTCAGTTTTTCTCAATTTTTGTTCCTTCACTGACAGGCAAGCAATTTTTCATTCTACCAGACGTGTTTTTAACTATTTTTTTCCACTTGAGTGACAACCTTGCAGTGACATAAATATTGCAAGACAACTTCATACCTACTGAACTTTTGAATGAACACAGATTTTGACAAGAGTTCTTTAATTGCCCAGGACCATATGGTAGACTGCTAATCTTTACATAATATTTACACAACATAATCTTTACACGAATTTTATTCTAATCGTTCCCAAGGAAGCTTGTACATGAAAACCTTTGCCTCTCTGCTTGGACTGAACTGGAGGGCTGCTCTTAATATAAAATTGGGCAAAATGTCCTCATATTCTGAAGTGGTGGAATACCAGAGGTGTCACTCTGATGCCAGCAGATTGTGTAGATGTCATTTTCACATATTTTGACATGAATAGGGTTTGTTTGTTTGTTTGTTTGTTTTGTGGGCTCTTGTGCAATACTACTGTAACATTTATACTGATAGTTTAAGAGATAACTAATTGTTTAATTTCGGTTCTCTCACTAAGGACTTGTTCTCTTACTGTTACAAAAGCCACTGGCGTGTAAAGATACAGCTTGTGAAATGGAGACAGACATGTTCCTTCCACTGGCAGCAGAAGGGTGTATTTTCACAGGAAATTGTTGTTCCATAATAGCACTGTAGTTCTTCAACCACTTAGCGCGATGAACCACAGTCAATAGCATTATAATCTTTATATCTTGGTATATTGTGAAAACACTGACATTTGCAAATAATCTTTTTTAGGAAAGTATAAAGGACTATGTATTACACAGCAGTTTCCCTGAAATGTGAGGAATATTAAGTAAAATTGCATGGGACAGATTTAGAAGATTAGTTCCTTGCCTACATAAATTATTCTGCCTAAGAAAGACATAGTTAAAGTAATTTCTCTTCCCAGTTTCTTTCCTTTCCTATGTCCTCCTGTTTTTCTCTGCACTATATTGGAGATGATATCCTTTCAATACTTTTGTTTTTCCAGTCTTAAACAGAACATTTATCTTTCCATTCTCAGCCTCATTTCTGTGAAATAAAATAATTTTATGAAAAAAACCACCAAACAGAGCCTTCTGTCAAGTGAATGGTAAAACTGATATGATAGAGCAGCAACCAGCAGCGGGTTGTGGAGAGATAGCTAGAGTGACACTCATTTAACACAGATCTGTTGTAAACACAGTCCAGGTAACCATGCCCTTGGGTAGGATTATCCATTTAGTTTAAAGTATCTGGAATGTAAGTTTCCAGAGATACTTCAACAGTGTTACTCCTGCTGTGAGGCCCTTTGCTCCCTAATGGTGTCATCTGCTTCCTAAATGTCAATGCAGTGTTTGACTGTTGCCTGTACTTTGATTCTGTACAGCATTACTCTATAAAAGCTAAAGGTTACTCTTCTACTGGTGGAAAGTGTCTGAATGATTTGCAATAGCAAAGCTAAAATCATAAAAGTAAGTAACTCAATAGATCAGGGGATGCCCTAAGACATGTTGGTATAAAATTAATCAAAAAAGCCATTCTAGCCCCTGTTCCCCCTCTCTACCAACACAAACATTGGGAAAAAATAGAGGAAACAACAAAGAAACCATTTCTGTACGCGACAGATGGCATTTAAAATGCGTTGAAGACTCAATTAAGTATTCTTATGGCAGGATATAATTTTCTTCAACTTTTCTAAGTCTTCTATTTAAATAATGAATATTAGTTTTGGTTAGATAGCTAAAGATTTGTGTGTGTGTTGTTTCGTTTTGGTGTTTTTTTGTTTTTTTTCATTGGTTATGGTTTTTTTTTGAGCCTGGATCCTTTAGGATATATTGCACTGGAAATGCAAGTTCTTTGAATATGGTGAACTAGCAGTTTATAGAGCTGAATAGCAAACTTTACATTAAAGTTAGCTGAGGCACAGTTTCAGCAGCTATTTTAGTGTATGCATGTCTGATTATGGCAAAGAAAACACACTTCAAATTCTGCAACAAGCAACCATGTGGAATAATAGCTGTAGGGTTTGCAAGAGAAATGGTGTTACATATCTGAAGTTTTCTTTTCAGCTTCTTTTCAGCTTTTCAGCTCTTCAGCTCATTTATACTAAGCTGTAATTCCCTGAGGAGTCAGGAGCTAGAATTGGGGTGTCTGGTACAGATCTGAGGCAAAGCTGCTGGGAGCTTAAGGGCAGAACAGTTGTTCCTTGTAAAAGGTGGTCAGGTACCAATATTGAATATTCAAATTTCAATATTGGATGAATAGAAAGAAGTTGGCTTCCTTGCCTCTGGTCATCCTTGTTGGTAGCAGTTAAGATATTGTACTAACTTGCATTAATGCATTCAAAAATGCTGGCTTTAAAACCTTTCCTTGGAAGCCAACTTTTTAAGTACAATATGAAAATTCTAAATTACTGAAAGAAGAATAAAAAAAATCCCTTAACTACTGAAGTCTAGAGTTTAATTGGCATCTTCAAACAGGTGAGGTATTTCCTGTATATACCCTCATGATTAAAGAAGGAAAGAAAAAAAAATATTGATATCCTTTATATTGATCCATTTTCTTCTATTGCTTCAATATTATACACAATTTTTTGTAACATACAAAAGTACTACATCATCTTTTGTTCTGGAAACATATAAATGCCTGTGGACTGCCTGGCATGGAGATCACGAACACAGGAAGTTGCATGTAAGTGACAATTTTTCATGCTAAGTTCTCTACTGTATGTGGGATTTCAGTGCCATTTTTTTTTAGGGTACTGTGTACAGATTGTCTGTCTATCAAGCTGACTTTCCTTCCATGAAGTCCCTCCGTATACTTTAATGAATACTTAATAAGGCAAATCATCCTGTGTCTGACAGGCTACCTGTGCTGTGGTAATCTGTGCAAGCCAGCTCCTTGTTTCCCTTCCTTTGCTCATTTACTATTCTGTCTCAGCAGTTGAACACAAACCTCCCCCACTGCTGCAGCCTAAATGTAACCAGTCACTTTAATGACCTGTCTAATCCTCAAGTGCAACAAACATGAGGATAAACATCCTCTGCCAAGAGAATCTGTATCAGCCCATATTGTGCATAGATGTGAGCTAAGAGGTCGCTGACTTCTTTCCTGCCCAGCACTCTATCAGCAAAATCGTGCCTGTGGCAGTGAATGCGTGCCCTATGCCTTTTACGTGCCATGCTCAAGTCAGAGGCAAAACTGTTTACCCTAACTAATATCTAGTTTTTACACAGTCTTCTCATATTTTAAGGTTGTTTCATCCTTTCCTTTCTTTCTGAATTGTATTCTTCCCAGAAATATCTTTGCAGCAGCAGCAGTACCTTGCAAAGCTGGAGATGAAATGCGGTGTTTGATTTCTCTCAACATCTGACATTCTGTGCAAATGCCAGTGTGACTATTTGAGTTCGCTTAAGAATGTACAATACATCCCTTCCCCCCTCCGCCCCCTGAATATGCAGGATGATATTTAAGAAAACATGTTCTTATATTAAGTGAACTTATGGGTGATTAAGAGCAAACAGAATGTCAAGAAAAGGTTATGGGCTAAAATGTTCCTCATTGTAATTCCACGTTTTCTCAGTAAACTCCTCCATCATGTTCCAGTAAAAACAGCCTGCTGCATAAAACTTGGTTTCTGACATTTTTGTGTTAGTTTTTCCTGAAAACAATAAAAGTATCTTGGTTTATTAAAGAAAAGTAGTTTACTTGAAAAGTTCACTTTTTAGATAAATTAATGGTGCTTTGCCCTGGATCTTGAACCAGTGCATCAGTTAAAGCAATGGGTGTCTTGGTCTCTGTCACCAGGCTGAAAATGTGTATCTGGTCACCTGGAATGATCTTCCCAGTAGTTACAAAGGCAATCTGTAGAACGTAACCATTACTTTCTCAAGAAGAGAGAGTTAATTTTTTTCATGCCAGATCATGCAACATAGCAGCACAGGCAGAACTTTTTACAACACTGTACAAGAAACCTATTAAAACTTTTCTTATAGCAAAGGTGCATAATCTAATTAATGCGATTTATCGGTTGACCTTCATTCAAAGGAACAGTCCCGCTTCCAGCATCCACCCTCTTCAGGAACTGTGTGTTCTTGCTCTGCCTCTTATGCCAGCACTAGTGCTTATGTGATCTGATGGTGAGCTGGTGCAAGGCTATAAAGGCAAGAAAAATATTTCTTTTTGGTAGGGTTAGTTCTCCACTGTTTAGCTTCCAGGATTGGCTTGCCATACAGTCAGCTTGATACCTATGCAAGTATGAAGAAAATGGGATGAGATTCCTGGTGGAGTCCTGGAACGGGGATAGTGAGGAGGCAGGACCACCACTTCACACGGCAGCTGCCTGCTAGATTGGTTTGGTGGTGCTGTGAAACAGCACCTCTGTGTACAGCCTTTCTCTTGACATTTGTCGACAACAGTAACTTTCAGCATAAATTACCTTTGATTAATCTACAAGCTATGTTTATTTTTTTCTTAATGTTTTGGTGTTGCAGTCCTCAGAAGTTGTTAATTAGATAGTGATCAATCAATGCAGTGATCTGGGTTGACACATGAAGAATTTTAAAATTCTTGTGAAATTTAAAAAAATAATTTAATTAAATCAATTTAAAATTAAGTGAAATTTAAAAAGTTAGGTCTCCTGAAATAAATCAGGACTACTAAGCAGAACAGTAGTAGCAATTACATTTCATATAACCTAAAAGAGGCATTTTATTCCCCAGCTAAATCAACATCACTTAACTTTTGTATTCAAAATGGAAAAATACCCTTCTAGTAGCAGTTGCTGTATCTTGCCTGCCTCACTTTTCATGTGAAGTCTCATTTTACAACATAGGAAGTTCAAACTGACGAGGCTAATATCCTGCAAGAAAAAAAAAAAAACTAAACCCACAAAAACCAACCCTAAACACTTGAAACTACAGAGTAATAATGCAAAAAATTTGCAAATTTTAATAAACCATATTTAGTCTAAAAGTTAAAAAAGAAACTAATTTCATCCTAAATATTGCCAGAAAACGATAATAGATATAAACTCAGCACTTCAGAGAGAATGAAATTACCTGATGATCAACCATTGAAACCTGTTGCGGAAGGGAACTCGAATCAGAATCTCAATAGATTACATGGAAATACATGAAGCAGAAGCTTACAGTTTGTAATGAACTTTTCTGCCATGTGCACAAATATAAGTTCACATGTATCATGGTGCTGACATTAGATCACAGTGTATTATTATGTCTGCTGCTGTCCCGATGGTCCTTTTAGAACGTCTATGTTAATTATATTGTCTCTGCTCTCAGAGCAGTGATTATCTCCTATATTTGTGTAACTTTTACCATGCTTTAAATTCTGGCTCAATAGGTAGAGATCCTAATACAGCTAGAAAGCAATTTTGGTGTTTAAGGGGTCTGGCTATGGAATTGGATGCTCAGACTTTCCCAAAGCCCTGTTGTTACACATGTTGGTTCTGGGAACATCACTACATCAAATCCTATAGACAATTGTCCAGACCTTGATGCCTATGTAGATTATGTAAGTGAATACATGCTGGTTTTATCCTAAATAAGAAATCAATGACTTCTACATCAGTTTAGGAAAAGAAATTTCTAAAGCCTCAGTAGAGAGACATAAGCATGACATTTTTTCTTAGTTAATTAGACTAAAGCTAGACACTAGATATTAGATTTTTGTTTTATTGAACATTCTCAGCACCTATTCTAACTTCCCCATTTTGCTAAAGTTCTAAGTTATTTCTTGGCAAACAATACATTACCCAAGAAAAAAATGCTATGTGCCACTCAAAAAAAAAAAAAAAAGAAACATTAAAAATCCCCCTCAAACATCATCTTCTGGTGAACAACAAATCACAGAGATTTTTGTCCCTTTCTCCTTGTTTTGTAAGCAGTTAAAATGCGTGTTTGTTTACTCAAATGTTTTCTCAATAATTAAACTAAAGAAAGCAAGATTGTGATTTCTTCTACTTTGATCAAGTGTTAGTTTTAATTGCTTGCCAAATGGACTGCTATGGCATTGTAATTTAAAAGGGAGATTATGAATGGGGCTTTGCTTGGTATCTTCTGGGAAATGTTCTGAAAAAAATGAGCCTTGTGATTTGTGTCAAATGTTAATAGTTTGTTTTTAAGAGCAACTTTTGTAAACCCCTGTGATTAAACTATGGCTAAATACAGATAATGCCACTAATAGTGAGCAGCTGGGCTTGGTATAAATGCAGTTTTCTTCTTGTGGATAGGTTATAAACTTTGCCCTGTGGCTGGTTCTGCTCCAGTAAATGCAGATACTTTAGTTAGCAGTGGAGTTTTCATCTTCTCTTTGCAAGATACTGGCTGATGCCCATATATTCTGATGAGAGGAGAAACTTGTTTTGTTGCTGTATATTGCATAAAACAGTTGGAGTTTTATGTAAAAGATAATGCTAAATTTTCCCAAGGGAAAGGAGGGAAGAAGAGGTTTCGGGAAGGAGAGGGGCTCCTTTATAGCTGTCTGGCATAATGTGATTTTCTCAATAGTGTAATTATTCTGTCCTGTACTGTTTTTCAGGATTGCAGGTGCAAGATGCCTCAGAATCTGGTGACACGCATGCTGTGATATAGCTCTGTGTCCCCACTGTTTTGTTCACCACTTGTTGGCTCTAAAACTTTTTATAGCAACATATGGCTGTCTGATGTTAGCATTTCACCGTGGACAATGTAATGAACTTCCAGCAGTCTATTGCTCCCATAAGCCTCATGCTAGCTGAGCAATGGTGAACTTATCTGGCAAATATAGTGCTTTTTCAGAAGAGCTTGACGTGAATGTCTGAAATGTGAACAAGGGCACTCTCCACCCTCCCTCCCCTAATTAAAACTGCAAAAATCTTAGGTTTTGCTCAAACTCTTCTTAGGTTCTGGCTTTTGATTTTTTTTTCTTTTTTTTTAAGTATCTAGGTTTTGATGGTTTTGCTCTCCTTTTGCCAGAGTAGCTAAGGACCTTCTCCATGGTTTTGGTTTCTATTCTTAACTAAACTGGTGAGGTAAAGGATCACAAATTGAAATTTTGAAGTTGTGATCCAATGCCTTAATGATAAGTATCCCTATTACCTTTTTTTGGTTTGTTTTAATCCTATGTTGTTACAAATTTTTACGAGCTTTTGTGTGTGTTGCAAGAACAGCAACCGACGTCCTTCGGCTGAGACGGCACAGAGGCACTACTGCCCGTCTCTGGGCCAGAGAGCACTGACACCAATATGAGGATGCTACAAATGGCATTTATTGCAGGCTCGCACTACCTTATATACTTTACGACCTTCGTTACCACCTCTTCTCTGTCGTCACACCTAGGGGAGGTTCCATGCCCCTAGCTTTCCGTGACACCGCGAGATCTTCCGAGCGCCGTCCACTACAGTGTGAAATGATAAACTGTTTCTTCTTACTCTGATCTATTCTTTTCTACTTCCATGACTTCCTATATTTATGGGCTAGTTAAATATTTTGACAAATTGACAGCGTTTAAAATTGTTGCCAACTGCAGGCAAATACTAAAGATTTTGGAAGTTTTTTAAACTGCAATGAAACCTGCATAACTACGTGTATTTCTTAAGGAGAAATACCACATTGTTTAGGAGTGTAATTTTTGAAATTCATGATCTATTTTTGTAAAAAGGAACAGAAAGTTCAATGGAGGAACTGAAATCTGAAGATAAATCATGGTGGTGTACCTAAGTGGAAATGAGCTGTTTATATAGGTTTTGTAAAACTGTATATATTTATGGAAATAGATCAGAATGTACTCATTGGTTATCTCATTTGAGCAACTGGTGATTTGGAGGAATGTTATCGTGTACCACCTGGTTTATGAAACTGGTCTGAAATTTTCACTGTTTCAGAGATGTTGTCATACTTTAAAGCTAGTAGTGGTGTGGCAATGTGTATTCTTGATAGTCTTAAAGTGAAGGGTAATTCAGTTGCTTTCATACTGAGCTACAACTTTCAACCATTTCTTTAGTACTTTAGAAAATTAAAAATGAGACTATTAAAAATATTCTAATGCATGCAAGAGGAAGGATCAACTTTAGCCATTCAGAAGAAAAATTTAGAGGACAATGCCCCCACTCCTTGCCTGGAATTTTCTTAAGACTCAGTCTTTCAGTAAAATTGTCAGAAATTCAGAATAATATTGTTCGATATTTTAGCCAGATAGGACCCAAAAATTCCACATGTCCATTAAGTCCAGTCCTTATTATGTAGTCACTGCATTTCATATACTTGTTTTCATAAATTCACTGATCTTCTTCTCAAAAACTATGGGGTATTTTGCTATTGCCACTTCACCTGGGAGTCTGTTCTGAGTGCTCTGGGGGTTATCAGTATGACAATTTCTATGTTAAATTCATTCTTGTCTATTTTAATTATTTTTTGTCCTCTGACTTAGTAGCTTATTTAGAGACAATATTTGGATCTTATTTCTATTCATCATAGGTAGTGCTTATAAAGCTGAAGTCTCATTGAGGTTTCTACTATGGCACAAATTTAAAACCCAGGAAAAACATAGTGTTTAGTCAGACTATAAAGACTGAATTAAATTAACTCCTTGGTGGTTGATTTCACCTATATAACAATTTTGCTCTGAACCCATGAAAATCATTAGGTGCAATTTGAATGCTGAAGGGAAATCTAAGGATGTAGTCCAATGATGTCAAAATTTTTAAACATAACAGCATAAGTAGTTGCTATGAAAAGGTCACAGAGCTGCAAGCAATATGAGTGAACAGATTGCCTGGACCACTCTGGACCATTTATACTGTGTAGGTAATAAAAAAGACATTAGAAACTACTGCTTGAGGAACTTCTTAGGTTCACTGAATCCCTAGTCAAAGGAGAAGATTCATATTGATTCCAGTGGCAGAAGAAGAGTATTCAGTCCTGAAAGCGTTTTGTCATCTTGGTATCTTACAGTATGTATGAGCTTTAGGGAGTGATCTCTACTGTAATAAAGATTATTTGGTTTTTTGTGTTAACTGCATGCTAATGTTGACTACTGAAAAACCGCAGCTGCTGGTCTCCCTTTCTAGTGTCCTGAAGTGCTGGATAGATCATTTGTGGTCAACTGAAGCCAGCCAAGTTATTATATTTCTCGTTTCTGTTAGGGAAATAGTCACTGGATTAATTAGGAAATAGTGTGTCCTGCTGAATCTGAGCTGGATACAGCAGTGTTGCTCAGCAGTTGGTCTAGGGGTTCTGAGGAAAGACCAGGGTTATAAAAGACGAAGAGCACCTGGAAGACATTTAAAATGAATTATTTGGTATAGTTTTTAAACTATTGCCATAGTCTGTTTAGCTTAAAAGAGAGACAATGGGGAATATAATGGCACTACTTTATTCTTGATTGTACTTTTCAGGGCAATGAGCGCCCTCTTCTTCTGCATCCTGGTGTTTTGGCTTTCTGGTACCCAGCCCAAATTTGATACGGCATCTGTAAGGCCTTGAGTTAGTGAGCTGTCTGAGCAAGAGGTTTTCAAAAGCCTTGATAGACACTTGTCCCCTTCACTTGGGTGGTGCTTTTAAACTCAGGCTCTCACCACTGTGATCTGCCTGAGCAATGGTGCAGCTCTGCCTGTGCCTGGCCGGGTTTCTTGCTGCACCTTGGCTTCCTGGCTGGCTTTAGACCTGCCTCATCACTGTGGATTTCGCTGGAGATCACTGGTCTTCATCTGAACTTTGTTATCATCCTCAGGCTGACTCAGCTCAGCTTCTGTGGTATCCTGAGTCTGTGCCCTTGCCAATGAGGGTGTTGCCCTGCGGGTGTTGCATGAAAGAGAAAAAGCAGTTTTGGCAGAAAATAAACCCCCTTGCGTTCTAACACTCCTCATCGAGGTGGGAGGCTAGGTGTGGCTAGGTTTAAATTCTGAGTGTTGCCCAATTTGCTACTATCAGTCCAGCCGCATTTAACATGTATTAACCTGTTACGATTTGGATACACCAATAGTGGGCTGCACCTTCAGTCTAGTCGTGCTCATGAACTAGCATGGCCACTCTCGAGTCCTTGGTTGCATTCAGTGAGAAACCAAAATGACTACCTACTTAAACAGTGCAGTTTATTTTAACAACAGATACACAGGTTCTTAGGACTGCCGGTGATAA
This sequence comes from Rhinoptilus africanus, assembly GCA_013400135.1. Lineage (NCBI taxonomy): Eukaryota > Metazoa > Chordata > Aves > Charadriiformes > Glareolidae > Rhinoptilus > Rhinoptilus africanus. The sequence goes on along the minus strand of VXBO01006674.1, from coordinate 173,884 downwards.
ATACACTGTCTGCAAAGCAAGTGCAAATAAAAGTATTGTTATATATACAAAACACGTGACAAAATTATAAACAATACAGCCTGGCTATAAATGTAGAAAAGACATTCTCTAGAGAGATTTCTAAGTTTCCCAAAGAAGCGCTTGGTGTAGTCTAAGTCTTACCCACTGGCGTCCCTGTGGAGGGGAAGAAAAGCTCAGCCCCTCGACTGCTCCCATAAGTCAAAGGCAGCCTATGATGAAGTTCTCCCTGACTCGTTCCTGATGGTGTCTTCCCTGATATCCCCCCTTTCTCGGGCTATTTTTTATACTATTTTTTACCCACAAGGTGGAGTTTGAGTGACTTTAGTCATAAATACCTTTACTATGACCGGTGTAAAAGTCTTTCACTTCACTTAGGCTGGTAGTCTTCAGGATGGAGGTGTGTTTTGGTATTACAATAACATTAGGATGAGCAAAGTTTGCACAAAGGACAGCATTTCATCAAAATTTGATTAGATGTGTGTATTTGATAATGTGGGCTACTCGGGGTAGTGAGTAGGCCACTTAACCTGTTCCTTAATACCATCTTGTTCCCGTATCTGCTATACATCACAGGGCAAGGCCACAGAAGGTTACATTCCGTTCCAGCCCCTGTCTGGCTTCACAAGCAATAGTGTACTGGGAATCGCAGATGTTGAATTCATGCCAGCTGCAGCTGTTTTCTACCTTAGAAGCCTCTTGATTTTATACTTTTCCTTAATGTGTGAACAATGCTGTACTTTTATATTTTTGGCCTATTTAGTAATTATTACACACTGGGCATGCTGTCACCCACAGCTGCCAGCTCGCCTTCCTTTACTGAGCAACCCTTTGCTCCTACTCTGTTCTGATAGCTGCCAATGCACTTTTTAGCACAAAGATTCCCAGTTTGCAGACGTGTTGGGGTGACAGTTCCACAAGAGAAATTTACTGAGAAGTCTGTTCCATCCCCTGATATTTGAGGTCAAAGTGTGCAGTGTCTGATCCTCTCCCAATCACTGAATCAGGCTGTGTGATGGGTAAAATAGTGTTCTTTTTTTCTTAAATGTTTTGAAGAATATTGGCTAGCAAAGGAATGCATGCTAGAATATGGATGTACTTCCAATTATCCTAATGGGCTACAGTGCACCACAAAATCATTAAGGTAATCATGCATGCTGATGACTGTGCCCTTGAAGCAGACACAGCAAAACATACATCTGATTGTGAATAAATTGGCATAACCAGGAGATAGCTAGCACTCAATTTATACACTGTCCTTTGCAAAGTAAGTTGTATATAGACCTGTAATTATAGCTGGAGCACAGGGGGTTAAAGGCTCCTGCAGATTCCCCCATCTTGCCAGCACCTTATTCAGTGAATACCTTCTCATATAAGACATTGAGAAATACAGAACCAATGACTCTTTGGTTAATGTTCAGAGAAAATTTGGATTCAGTGCTACCTGAACATGAGTCCTCTGTTTAGTTGCCAATCTTACCTTTGCTGTTGATGGATATATATGTTTTTTCCTGTGTTGAGACTGCATGCTATCTTACGTATAAAGCAGCAAGGTATAATCTGTAACAGTAACATTTTGGAGCACTGCAGGATCCTAAGGATTGAAGTCCTGACAGTCACAGGATAGTTTTGGTGGACTGGGCATGTATTGGGAATGAAAGATATCAGAATGCTGAAGTGGCTTTTCTCATACTGAGGCTGAAGTATTGCACTGAGTAACATGAGACTGAAATCATTAGCTGGGAACTCTAGATAGCAAAGTAGTACACAGTCATTCCAGTTAGTGGGGCTCAGCCGATGAAGTGAAAGACAGACCTAAGAGGATAGGATAAGAATCAGTTTTCTAGGGGTGGGATGGGAATCAGAGAGTTCAGTATTAGTTGCTAAAAACTCTCATTTATCTGTTCGTGAATTGGATATGAATTTAGTTTATCTGCATTAGTATATGAAATAGAGAACATTCTCAGTCAGGTCATTTCTGATTAATTAAGTGCTACTGCATCAATCACTGTATTAAGTGGTACGGTGTCAGTAGAACACAAGACTAGTTACAGGCTTGCCCAGAGTCCGTAGTGATAGAATAGCCCTGTAATTCACTGTATAGTTCTTGACCCTGTTTCAATTAGACCTAATTCGTGTCTTCCTCCATGTATTCAAACCAAAGACATCTTGGTTTAGCTATTTCCCTCTGTTTTCAGCATGTACTGTAGTTACTTGCCCTTGCTTAAAGCAAACCTAATTTCTTTGCAATATCTTCATGTCTTTGTTTAATGTACCTGTACAAAACATTTTTTTAGTCCAAAAGGTACCTGTAGAACATAATGTTATAGGAATGTAACTCAGTGTGCTATTTAGATCATCAAGTCAAAGACTTTGAGTTCACAAATGCCTGCAAAAAACTTCATGACATCTAACAACAAACCTGGAATGAGTACTTAAAGCTTGTATGTGTCAAGGCACTCACCAAAGTTTGCTTAGTGCTTAGTGTTACTAAATTCATTTTTTAGATGACACTAGGAAGTGTGCAGAATTGCAGAATATAAGGGGTATGTATGTACTTGGAATGTAAGGACATCTGGTACATGGGCATATATGGTTTGTGGGAATATCTGCTTAACAGGTATTCAACATGAAAACAAAAGACTAAAGGTAGAAACAGTAATAAACCCTACCTAGATACACAAGCACTAAGGCACAGGAGATAAAGGGGACCAAAGACCAGATGTCTCAGGTCACAGATAAGGCAAACACAACTGAAGAAACAACTCAAAGCCTTGGAGATGCTCAAGCAACATTTTGTAACTGATAAGTGGGGGAAGTTTATATATAGAATCATAGAATCAGAGAATGGTTCGGGTTGGAAGGGACTTTAAAGATCACCTAGTTCCACTCCCCTGCCCTGGGCAGGGACACCTCCCACTGGACCAGGCTGCTCAAAGCCTCATCCAGCCTGGCCTTGAATGCTTCCAGGGATGGGGCATTGACAGCTTCCCTCGGCAACCTTCTCCAGTGCCTCACCACCCTGACAGTGAAGAACTTCTTCCTGATATCCAATCTAGATCTGCCCTTCTTCAGTTTGAAACTGTTACCCCATGTCCTATCATTACAATCCCTGATAAAGAGTCCCTCCCCATCCTTCCTGTAGGCCCCCTTTAGGTACCGGAAGGCTGCTATAACATCTCCTTGGACCCTTCTCTTCTCCAGGCTGAACAATCTCAACTCCTTCATCCTGTCTTCATAGCATAGGTGCTCCAGCCCTCTGATCATCTTTGTGACTCTCCCCTGGACCTGTTCCAACAGGTCTATGTCCTTCTTGTGCTGAGGACTCCAGAGCTGGATGCAGTGCTCCAGGTGAAGTCTCACCAGAGTGGAGCAGAATAGCAATATATATGAGATATTTGAGGAAGCTTGTGGGATTATATGAAATTTATCATGGGATGTTACAGAGGCAATGTGGGAATTTAGTCCGTAATACAAAATTTATTCTGTAATGTTTATGTTTTGTAATTTCTGCATTTCTCTGTCTGAGCTCTGTGCTTGATCACTGCAGTCTGCCCTTAAACTCTATTCCTAACTTCTTTCTGTGTGATCTTTCTAGCTGTGTGGAGATGCCTCACTAACACACTTCAAGCTGGACTAGTTGACAAATGAAAGGAGACCAGAACCTTGAAAGACTCAGTGTTAAACCTGATGAGACCTGAGTCCAAGGCTAAAAAGGGCCATGGGTCTGGGCATATATTCTGTGTCAGCCTATGGATCTGTTCTCAGGACATGCAAATGAAGAATGAAGATGCATGAGTGCCCAGTAGTAAACTGATCAGCTGAAGAGGGGAAACAGGACAGGACTGTGATGTTCACATCTCTGTAATTGCTGTTGATACCTCCATGGTGGCCATCAAAGTCACTGCTCACTTTGTGGATGGATGTCTGCATTTTGCTTGTTCATGTTGGGAATTGCATACTTAGCCTCACTGCTGGATGAACCTAAAAAGGCAATAGCAAACAGGCTGGGGAAGATAATAGCCTTGCCCTTGACATCCACCATATCCAGGTTCCCTTATCAAGAGGAAAGCCACATCCTTACACTTGAAAGACAAGCAAAAGAATCTAACGTAAAAGTTACTATTGGTAAGAGTTAGGGCACAGACTCCCTTCTGACTTTACTTCTAATTACTGATTAATCTTGTATATTAGAGAAGCCTCTAATCAGGGGAGAGACTTTATTGTCACTCGATACTTCACAGCCCTCTTTTCCATTTGGTTTCTATCTGTGACTGATTGCTACCCATTTCCCAAACCTCCATTTGTCTTTAACTCACCTGCAACTTCGAAGGCGAGAACTCTTCCTGGGTCTAGAAACCACTTTTAAAAACCTAGATATATAGACTGGATTACAAATGGCTCCAAAATTCAGTTCTGGTGGATTATCATTGGTAACTCACCAGAGAGGAATCAAATGCCTTCGTAAGTAAAGCAAACTCACTAATACTGCAGTTACAGCAGGCTGTTACAATACAATCAACAGGTAGCTCTGGGCTTAGAAATTGGCTGCCCTCACAACAGCAAGCATAAAATAAAATACACACCACTACCCCCATCCTCAGTAATATCAATAAGAGAGAAAAAAATACTTTAGTATGTAATTAATCTATCCCATCTCTGCTTGTCTTCTCTTGCTTAGTGCAGGCACATTCAAGGAACTAACATTTTTGCTGTTAAGCAGTAAAGGCTTCCTGGTGATCAACCGGCATTTCATGAGCCTCATAAACTTTTGTTGTCATTCTTTTTCTTCTAAAGAACAACTAATCAGTACATTTTCTTGTGCTTTCAGTGATACGACAGTGGAGATTCCAAATTTTCTCATTTGTACTGCCAAAATATATTCTGAGGTACGACACACATTTTTTCATTCTGTCTTTACTAGTAGTTTCTCATGCCATGAACCATTGTCATGGTCATGTTAAGTACTAGGACTCTCTTATCTTTGTCACTCTTAGGTATTCAAGCTTCATGTTGTTCTCAGAGCAGTGTGCTTTCTTTCTGTTATTGGAAGTGGGGGAGAAAAGTATCTTCTAGATTAATTGACTAGCACACCTGGGGAAAAAAGAAAAAATAATCACTTGAACTCTCAAGGATTTCTATGCCTCCTGACCACTAAGTAAGTAAAGCTCCTTAGCAGCCTCTATGTTAAGAATCAAGGTCATCTTCCTCTGCAAATGAAGATCTGTAACTTCCTATTGCTAAGTGATCTATGTCAACTACATTTTGCTTGAGTATGTCATTTCTATTAATTCAATTGCAGGATACTGTAGCTTTTATGGTTTGAAATCTCGCTAATGACTGGGCAAACAAGTCTAATAACTTACTTGCAGTCAATATCATCTTTGTAAGTAACAACTGTCTAACTTGCTTTATTTGACAGTTTTCTCCATTATTTCCCTTTTATTATCTATTCTACTGGGATAAAACTTACGTTAAATGGAGAAGAGTTGTCTTACATATGCAGACCTGAACGGCAGTATGGCCTTCTGCTTTTTGTGAAATGGTTTGAGAACTAATATTACTTATGTTACTGACAGTATCATTTGAATAATCTAAAAGCATTATGGTCTCAGTTTCATTGCTAAAGAACTGCTATGACTACAATCTACCTATCGACTAACACTTCATATTTGTAATGTAGCAGCCCTTCTCTAGAACTCAGTCAAATGTTTAGAAAAATATGGACAGCCGAAAATGATAATGGGGAAAATTCATTTCCCTCTTTGGGGCACCCTAGGTTGTAGTGATCATGAAAAGATAGAGTTCAGGATCACGGGTACTACACACAAAACAACAAGTAAATTCGCTACCCTAGACTTCAGGAGGGCTAACTTTGATCTCTTCAGGAAGCTACTTGGGGAGATCTCGTGGGATAGGGCTCTGGAAGGCAAAGGGGCTCAGGAGAGCTGGCTGGTGTTCAAAGACC
>VXBO01006674.1:136313-152198 GCA_013400135.1 Rhinoptilus africanus | reverse complement strand
ATTAAGAAATAGACTAATGTTCTACCTTCAAATGTAACTTATCTCTCCTACTCTAAATATATATCAGCTTTTATGTCCATTCCTATCCAAACTGGTCCTTTTGTAAGTAAACTTTTATAAACTATTCTGAACAGATTTAAGAAATCTGATGATCTGTGCTTTCCTTTAAGGTTCAACTTCAAATTTCAGTTAAATTTTCCTGCGCATGTAAAAATTTTTATTAGTTGATTTACAAATAGAGGTATGCATATGTTTTCAAATTGATACTAAATATTTCAATAATACATTGAGACATGTTCAGCAATGAGTCAGAAAAGGGCAAGAAAACATACCATGTTAAAGGAAATGATGTGTCCCTGTGAAATACTTAAAAATAAAACTACTAGATAGGTACATACAAGCCCTTTTTTACATCAGTGCTGCATATAGCGGGACTTGAACTGGGGCACAGAAGAATCTATCTTAGGCTATAACTAAAATCCAATAGCATTCTGTTTAAAAAAACAAGAATTGCAGGTAATGTTTGTGCTTCCCTTTGCTACTCTGTTTTAAGCGCCATGGTTTCATAACTCTAGCATTTAAGAAAACACACCAGAGGTTGCTCTGGCCATAGAGTTGTTCTTAGTGGTCCTTACTCATGACTCAATAAAATTACATATTGAAACCACCCAGAAAAGGACCCCAAGCACTGGAAATAAGGGAAAAAAAAATCAGGGATATATGCCCTCGAAAACTGATTATTGAAAACTATCTGAAACAACAGCTCCATGTGAACTGTATTTGCCCTTACTGGTATCCTTCAAGCATGGAAACGTGCTAAAAATCTCAAATTCAAGATGCATATGCTTCATAAAGCACATAACTCTGAAGAATTAAGAATTTTTATCTTCTCACTTTCTTTAAAAGGAGCTGATTAGACCGTTTATTTGTTGTACTTCAGATAGAGCTCAGTATCAGAATTGGCTGTCTGTAAAGGCAAGCTGTAGAAGCAGACAAGCATTTTTCTTTTTTCTATGACAACCTGGTACTTAACTTTATGTATCAAATCTTTATTGATAGAAATCAACAGGGCCCCATTACAACCTCCTGAACTATTCTCCTTTTAAGCAATTAAAACTCTGCGACCATATGTCTGTATGTTTTTATGTGTCTTTCTGTCTTTAACTGTAGTTTCTTTTCTAATAATATTTTCTTTCAAGTGCAAAGTGTGCTGCTCCACAATCAGTTTTCTTTTAAAACTTTAGCTTCATTTCAGTCTTTTATGCCTTGCTAGGAACATATTTATTACATAGTATAAATGAAATAACATCTCCAGGATTTCTCTTCCTCCAAATTTTAAATGTAGCAATAAAGCAAGTTTCTTATAGTGTGGCTAGACATTTGTATGTCTACTACATAAAATTCTATTACACTCCCAAGATGTGATGTACACATATTTTCCTCTTAACAGTAATCTACCTTTCTGTTACTATAGTCCTTTTCACCGTCATTCATCTATTGTACTTTTTTTGTGCATCACCAAAATCAAAGGTAAGAAAGTGTGTAAATTAAAATCAGTAAGGAACATATTGATTTGCCATAGCTGTCTCATGTTGTTCAGTAATGCGGTGAGCAATCAGCTACTTGACAGTACAACTCTGAGCACCTCTACATGCATGTGGCAATTGTCTCATTTAAAATTTTATCACTGAGGACAGCACCTTAAAAACAGTTCCCTACTGTGCTCAGATTTTAAGGTTCTTTAGGAGAGTAAATAAACACTCAATAGATGTAATATCACGATATTTAGTAATCACCATAATGGCAAGATGCTCAGATTAACCAATATGTGTTTTTAATTGCTATAGCTTGTCTATTCTACATTCTGTAGTTGTACCTACATTTAGGAGGCTAGCAAAGATGACTTTTTTTTTCCTCAGACTTTTTTCTAGCTATTTTCTCCTGAATATCTGATTTTCAACCTTGGCATTTGTTTATAGAAACTCCTATTCTTATCTTTCAAGAAAAATATTTTCCACTGCTGGAGTTTTGTCCACATATCTGTAGGCTGAATGATTTTTCTTTTCCTCACATATAACCTTTAAAACATAGATCAAGTTATATGATTAAAATGGATTACTTGGATATGTACAGAAATGGAAAAAAGAAACCCAACAACCCAAACACAACACCTGCAGGATGTCAAATTTACTTATCTTTTTGCTAATATCTATCTCCATCTCCATGTCTGATGCAGAAGGAACATACACTAAAAATGTGACTAAACACGCTTTAAAAGAGACAGTTCTAACAACTTTTAAGTCATCATGTAAAGATAACTGCAGGAGAAAATAACATTACGCTTTACCATTTGACTTGACTAAGTTCAGAAGACAACTGAGAACTAAGTTCTTACTACACATTTGAAGTGAAAAAGACAGAGTTAGTATCACTTAACTTTCAATGTTGAATATACCTCTCTCTGCTTGTCTGTTTTATTTACTACTACTGTTGTACTCTTAAGTACTCTGGACAAAGGTTAATCACACAAGGAAGGAGAGAGACACTGGACCCACATAAAGTCATTGGTCACATGTAACAAATACCCTTATGACTGATGGACATTAATTCTTTAAGGCAGAAGGAAACTTATACAATGACACTCAAGCAGAGTAGCTAGTAATCTTGGTATATCTTGGTATTGGGTACCTGTGGAATGGGAATAGCATTGTATTGCTGTCGTATTGTGCTCCTACCAGAAGAAAGCAGTAAGGGTTGAAGTATTGCTCCATTCAGCATTGAGCTCTCATTACTTTGATTTCATGAGCAAACTGTGACAAATAAAAATATCTAATTTATTTATTTTTTGAGATACGAGACATTGAGTGGGATTTTACCAAAGCAGTCAACGAATAGCTATTACATGATATCTGAAAAAAACTTGGAAAATAATATGACCAAAATGGCTATCCTGTTGTCTATATAGAGAGTTCATAAGTGTTGTGTCAGCTAAACATAATCTTAAGACATGTAAAAAAAGGCATAGTAACTGTATCTACATTTTTTCCTGTGGTTTTCATTAAGATTCAAACTCTGTAATTATATACTAGAACTAATTGGTTGATCCATTCTTTAATTACTATCCATTGCAATAGCTAAGTAGATTTGAGCATGCTGGCAAATAAATTTAATTGATTTTGCAGTTTTGAACCCAGAGAAAAAACACTGCAACAATGTTAGTCTATTTAGTTTCTTCTTGCGAATGCAGTCAGGGAGTTTTCACACCATATTTCACGTCCTTTTTCCTCAGACATTTTCACACATCTGAAATAACGTAGTATTCAAATACTAATGATGCAAGGGAAATAGTCTCTTCACATTCACAGATTTCAACTAGTCCCATTGATTAAATTAATGCTGATAGATGTTTCTAACAACCAGGACAAAAGTGAAAACATTTCCCTTCCTTATGTTAAAATTTCTTTCTATTACAATATTATCACAATACAAGGTCCTTCTAAAATATATCTTTATGTATTACCTGCAGTAGATTGCAGTACTGTGACCCCGAATGGAAGTTCAGTATGTAGATTTGAAAAATAAAGTCTGTTAAAGAGAATGTTTATTTCAAATTGTTCTCTGTAGGAATGGAATTTATTTTCCTAGACATTTGCAAAACGTCAATGTTTTAAAAACTGATATTTAAATATTTGTGTTTCATATTTTTGTATATAAGGTGAATAAGTGAGTTGTAGAATACAGCATGTGGAAAACTCTTTAGCAACAGAACTTGAAGGTAAAAATCCAGGCTTTTTTAAAGTCTTCTCTTTCAAGTTACCTTAATGACTCAGAATATGAAAATCAAAATGAAATAAACATTGTTTCAATGTAGTATTTTAATATTTTAATTTAAATACATTTTCAAAATATTATTACATTTACACTACCACTACAAAGATGGATAAGTATATTCAGAGTATCTCAAAATTAAAGAAATTCTATAATGAATCTTTCTCATATAGCATGAGATTGGGTTTTTCAAAGCAGGAGGTCCTATATAGTCCTTTATTTCTAATAACCCTTTGAGATGACTGAGTGCTCAGTCATTTTATTTTGACAATTTTGCAGGTGATTCCATAATGTTAAAATGTTGACCTTTAATTGATGTCAACACTTCCAATTATTGGTAGAGGGTCACAAAATGTTCACTACCGATGTTTCTTCCTTGAGTCATACAGCTGAAGCTAGGAAATTGCCTGGTTTGTCAATTAGAGGTGTTAATATGACAGACAAAAATGAACAGGACACAGACACTCTACATGTGATTATAGGTGGATAATACCGCCAGCATATAAGGCTGTCTAATGCTTCCAAGTGCAGCTGAAATTGCTTGCAGTTTTAAGACGAAGCACAGAAAAAAATTAATTTGTTCTCCTACTGGGAAAAGTGATGTCTTTTTTTCTGTACTATTGCAGTCCAAGGAGAACCTGAAATATTGCCAGGAGCTGACCTTTGCATCTTTTGCTAACTTAGTTAAAGCCTAATCATCATTAGTCAAATCTTCCATTATAAACAGAATGCAAATCACTGTCCTGAATGACTTTCTGGACCTTAGCAGTTTAAATCTCAGATGGCTCTGTCCATGCTGACCCCATGCCAACTTTTCTCAGCTGACAGTGCTAAAAAGTCCAAACAGCCCAATGTTCTCCACTGCACTACAAGGCTACCGTAGGAACACATATCCCTCCAGTCTCTGCTCTGAAGAGGAAGCCAGCAAGTGCTGAACCTCTGTTTGGCATTCCCAGTTACTCAGATGCCAGATACTTCAAGTAAAACTGAGTCAGTGTTTCCTACCCTGTGACAGTCACTAAAGTGGCAGAAGGTACCTCCTAAAGTGATTGAAACATTTAAGCACAAAGAAAGAAAGAAAATCATGAAAAACATCTATGCATATTCCCATGCACACAACTAGGGACTTCAAAAAATGGAAAGAAAATTAAAGGAATACTGAAAAGACAAGCTAATTTTGTTTGGTTGTAAGTGAAAGCTTTTTTTAGCAACATCACAGTAAATGGTACTTGTCCCCACCCCATACACCCTTTGAAAGGGAATAAAAGGGTTAGAATAAAAAAATAATTTAAAAAAAAAAAAGAAATAAAAGAAAAGGGTAAAAAAAGAAGGCAAGCAAAATGCCATAATACGATCCTTCCTGATATCCTAGCAACTGGCACAGCAAAACTGCCCAATTCAGAGCTTGCAGTAGCTCTAAAGTTTATGGCTGGATGTGGTAAGGACCGGGACACAGAGGAGGCGGAGAAGGACTATCTGTCTTGGGACAGACTTCATGCAAGAACTTGAGTCATCAGAAGGAGACAACAGGTTTCCTCTCAAAAACAGGCTGCGTTGATGGGTCCACATCATGTTCACAAGAGAACTGAACTGCCACTTTCTTTCATGGTGCCCCCACTCCCCATTCTCCTCCCCAGCTGTCACCGACATAAAAATGGCCCAACTACCCACTTCTGAGCTGCCACAGAACCCTGTGTGCTGTCATAAGTTTCATGTTAGAATCCGGACTGTTTATTCTCATGCTTCATGGTCAGCTATTCCTTCTGTTCAGCTGTTCTCATTAAGACTCTAGGTTTTCAAGCTAATTGCTCTTGCAAGGGGGCTCTGAGCCTTGCTTGTCTGCTTCTGGCAAATGCCTGTGAATCAATTGTGGTGGTGCTTCTTAGGTAAGATGTCCTGGGGGGTAGCACCTCTGAGAACATGAATGTAACCTCCCGGGGAGCTTTCTTCAGGACACGTGGGTTGTAGGGAATAGCAAGGGTTGACACATATGAGAGCATCCATGCCTCCCACAGGAAGCGTGTGCAAGTGGCAAAAACCACGGTCCCAGAAATGGGGAACTAACCCTTGTCTGTGAGGGAAGAGACGTTTGCCATCACTCTGTGTGCGCATGAGAGTAGTACTTCTTCCTGACAAAAATTATAGAAGTGTTCTTAGCAATTTGTAGGTATTTATTAACACTTTACAAGTCCCTTGGACCGTGGTTTCTCTGTTGCAATGTTGATCCCGACCCACTGACTGTAGGTTAATTAAGTATCATTAAGAAATCAATAAAACACTTCATTCCTAATTTGGTTCAAACTACATGAACTGACCAGTTTTCCCATGATCAGAATTTCCTATGTGTCTTTAGCATTGGTCCAAAAGTCAGGTAACAACTTAGTTTGCACAGTAACAAGGTGAATATTCCTAGAAAATGACACGGCTTTGATACTAGATGTTTTGATGCCAGTTCATGGATTTTCTTTTTGTCAGACAGCTTTTCCTAAAACATAGGAAATAACACACCAATAAGCATCTTAAAAGAACATTAATCAAAATTGCAAAGCCAAACACTCAAAAATCAACATATGAAAAACCAACATGAGATCATACATTTTAAATATTAAAATGTCAATGATAAAGATTTAATAAGTAACATACAGGCAATTATTTTCAGCATTTTCTAGCATAAAAAGGATGGCTTTACAACTTACCAGTATTCTTCTTCTAGGAAGGATTCCATTTCATTGTGGGTATTAACTGTCCTTTTTAAAACTTCTCTCATAACATGGAATAAAACACACATTTATACTCAACAAGAAGAATATTTGATAAAAGTCTGGCCAGCTTAGTGACAAATTTATATACTTGAATGTGATCAGTTCTTGCAGCTAGATAAATTAAGGCAAAGTCATTTAGGGACATTTCCAAAGTCATAGATGACAGAAATGGAAATAAAAGAGAATAATTAAGCCTCAGCTTTTTTCAAAAATTATTCCATGATAGTTCCAAAATATTAAGAACACATATAATGCTCTGTTTTTCAAATAAATTTCCACGTAAGGAACAGTGTTTTTATTTATCTCTTTTGTGGGCCTATATATCAAACAGTCAAACATTTTTCACATGCTGAACAGATTTCACTGTTTTCAGTTTCTAGATAAAGTATTTCAAGAACAAAGGAATTTTGAATTCCTTTATCTGATCTGTTTATAGAATCCTGAAAATCTGTTTCTGTTTTGTAAGGTTTTTGTTTAATAGTAGTGGTATTTTTTTTCCTATGTCCATGTTGGATAAGGAGAAAGGGAATAGGGAAAAGTATTGCCTCTTACTGGAACATCTGAATGAAACTGAGCTTCAAAATTTGGCTGTTATGTCCAAAAGTACTACCTCCAGGAATTCTATCTGCTTTTTTAGCATGACTAGAACTCCACCCAACTCTGTAATTATTTTGCTGATGAAGCCCCTGACAAACCATTCCTCTTCAGGAATTGGCGTCCAAAACTTGCTTTTAAATGAAAATAATTTTGTTTAAAGTAGAAATAGAGACTTTTTTGCCAATGTTGTCCACAGAATATGAATACCCTTTGTCTTTGGAAACTTCTGTGGTTTATATAGGAATACCCCACAGCTCCTTAGACTTGTCTGGTGAAAGTGTGACTTTCTCATCATCTTTCTTTACTGTACAGCCTTCTTGCAATATGCTAATGAACACGATCAACATGATTGCATGATCAACAGGAGGGCTGATGAAGATATTCTCAATAAATTATTCTTATTAAGTCCAAGAATCATCTGCTTAATAATGAAAATCTACCGACTATGGGAATGTAGGGTAGTTTACATAATAAAATAAATCAAAGGCTTAAGTGCCTATAAAGTTTGTTCTAATTTCTTGAGAGTACTAAAAGGAAAAAGTGCAGTAATAAACTAAATGTATGATGATTAAGCAACTTTGGACTGAACAAATTCTCATTGTAATAACTTACATTATTCACATTTTGCTTTGTAGCATATTTATTTGAATTTTTATGACACTGCATAATCATGCAGGAGAAATTGAATCACTGGATCCACTCACATGAAATCTAAGCTCAAGTACAAATACAGTTACATAACTGGCTTGTAATTATATGGTCATTATCTCAAGAAGAAAATATTACAAAACTTTAATAACTTTGATGCTATTTCTATTCATTTAAAAACATTCAAGTAAACAGATTATGTGAGATACTTCTACAGAAGTCACTTATCCCACAGAAATGCTATTCTCAAAATCTGACATAAAATAAATGGAAAACTGTCATAACTCTGATTAAAAACATCCATTCTATCTGCTGCCATATACTTCACATAAAAGTACAAAAATAAGACATTGATATTACTAGCATTAATATCTGTTTCTCTCCACTCCAGCTTTCTCTTCTTCCATCTCATACCATTGTACAGTGACACTTCTGTTTTCTTTTCAGAAGACCTGAAGACTCTAATCGTTATCTTACTACTGAAATAGCTAAATTTAAATTTAAATTTGAAAGAATTAAATTAGGACCCTGAGGCTGTTGGTGCTCATTTTCCAGGACATAACAGATTATATTAAATGAAACTTCATTTCTTCCTAATACTTTTGAACTATAGATTTATTTTCATTAATTACCCAAAACATACGTTCAGTGTTAATCTAGAGAGGGATTTCTGTAGTCAGTCACTGCTTCTCTTGTCTCTATGCCTATTATGAAAATATGAAATTCATAGAAAGATCATTGACACTGGTCTGTCAAAGGTGTGTTCTAAGGCTCAGATATGTACATGAACTTGATCATCAATTTTTTGTCGCAAATCATGGAAAACAGCTGAAGAAAATGTCTAAAACAAAGATATATTGCAAAGCATGACACTAAAAATGCACACAGCAATCCTGTGTTTCCATGTAGATTCTTTTGAAAGATATTTTCCCTGTGATTTCCTGTTATTTGTAATAAATGATTCTTTTTTTCAGCTACATAAAAATCTTCCCCTCCATTCCATATTATGCCCATGGAAACATGGCTTAGCAGAGGTATTTCTAAAACACATTATTTTTACTCAAGAGCTTTGAGTCTTGAAAATAACTTGAGTCCTGAGAGACATCTTCACTCGTCTGCATTAGCTCTTTCGTGACTCTATAGAGGCAGAAAACTAGTTCATAAAAAGATGAAGTGATGCGGCAAAAGCTCTAAAGCAAGCTTCATGGGGAATATAACTCAGATTCCTGCAAGTCTCAGTCAGTGCAAGCACAGAATAATATTTTCAGCATGTATTCATAGCAAATGAAAAAAAATGCCTGTAAAGATTTCCTGAAATGAAACATCATTCACCTTCCCCATTATTTTGAAAATTGTCCTCGTTTGAGTATTAACTATAAACAGTCTGAAAAACATCAATTTCAGACAGTACAGTTAGTTAGAAGAGACTTAGCTGAAAAGTAAAATTACTGAAAAGAAAATTAATTCTGTTCTATCTCAACCTAGGACAAACACATTGTGAGGGGCATTGCTAGAAAGCTCCTTTTCATGTCTTTGAAGATTATTTTCCTTTCACTCTTTTTAACATCTTACATCACTTACTTTGTTTCACTCACACTATATTGTTTTTATATTAATATCTCATTCATTGTTATCAGACACAAAAACCTTAAAAACTATTTAAAAAATAAAATAGTATTTCATAATGCCAATTGGACATTAGCATAACTTCAGCTTGTAAAGAGATGAAAACCCGCTATCTCCAGTGAATTCAAGAATTTATTGCATACTCTATAAGAGCGGATTTACTCTTTCTATTGGGATTTACATAACGGTTTGGTATAATTATCTGCTTTACTTTTGTGTCATTTTATAAAGGAAATAAAACATCTTTTATCTTTGAAGGCAAAGAACAAGTAGACAAAGCATTATTTTACTCCTTTCAAACTTCAAAAGTAAAGATAAAAAGCTATTAGAGAAAATTATAATCAATTGCCACATTTCATAATTGAAAAATGAAGATGCAGAGGAGGGAAGCAAGACTCTGTTTCCAATTATTCTGTTCTGTCTTACTTTCTATTTTGCAATATAAATTTTCTACCAATCAGGAATAAATTATATTATTTAAACATGTCTTACCATTAAAATGTTTGGCACAGAATTAACATTTCTTTTAGGCAATAACAATTGGAATGCTAAACATTGGTTTACTTACCAAAAGAAATAAGTTATATAACAAGAAAAATGGCACAAAGTTTGCCATCACAACTTCTACTAGTTTTTAGAAGAGCATTAAAATCATAAAACACAGATACACTTCTAAGATGTGTTTGAAAAGAACCGTTGATGATTTAAAACAATACAGAAAATGTTTCTGTGATGCATGACCTCCACTTTTTTCCAGAGAAATTTCAGTATGGATACGTAAATCCATGGTAAATGGTAAAATTGGATGTAGCAAATACTGGACTAAAGGAGCAAATAGGATGTAAGGCTTTTCAGAATAGGTCAGTAGTGTTGGGATTTAAAGACTCTTGAGCAGTTCATGGTGTGAAATATTCTATTAAAAAGTACTGAACAATATAGTATTTTTTTTCCTACTTTCAGATATAATAATGGGTTACAACTAGACCAAAACATTTGACATGTAAATTAATTCAGGTCCATTAAATGAAAGAATTTGACCTTGTAAATTTGTGATAGTCAGAGGATCCTTATGGTAGAAGTTATCTGACATTTATTTCACAGGTTATTATTCTGTGTCTTAAAGGAAATCAAACTACAGAGCATCATGAGCACAATAATCACCAAGTTTAAAATGAAAATTGTTTCATTGGACATTCCCCAAAACCATTAAAACCAGCTAAAAGTAATTATCTGATACTCATTCAGTGAGTTATGAGAAATGAGTTGTCTCTGATGTTTTCTTATTAATGTATACAGGTGTAAAGAAAAGCATTAAGATTTTAATTAACACTTTGGGAGGGGCAAAAGTTTTCTGTCAAACAGAATTTATTAAGATACAATTTCCACCTATCCATGTCAGAACAAAGCAAGTCTCTTTAAAACAAAGAGCAGCTTACATGTCATTGTCAGAAAGGCAACTCCTTTTGTCAAAAAACAGATATTGAAATATGTGTGTCTGACACCAGGTATAATTTTAAATGGAAGTCACCTGTAGAGAGAATTACAAGTGCCATCTATGCCTCCTAATTTTCTGTTAGGTGTGGATTCCACATCACGTTTCATCATTATTGCAAAGATAAGTGACAAATGGTTTAAAATAGTAAATAAATTATTTGCCTTCCTTCTTAGCCTTTAAAGGAGGAATATCACCTACTTAGAAGCAGTAGGGAACATGCGGATGATGTATGGGTTTTACAGCTTTGCTTAAATGTTTTTAAGAAGATGCTTCCTTGAATCAGGTCTTATATTTTGAAGTAACAAGTACTATTTGAATTCTTCTTTGGAGGGAAGTTTTTTCTCTGCTGTTCTCCTCTGATACCCCAGCACTCTCCAATGCTTATGGTTTATTGTCACTAAGACAAAGCAAGCAGCAAGTTTCTGGGGCGCAGAAGTTCAGATGTAGGCAAAGGGGTGGCTGCTGGAACCTGAGCCCAGCGGGCAGTGTGGACATGAGCGTCACTGCCCGTGATTTTCACCTCTGCTTGAAGAAGCCTTGCAGCAGGCTCTGCTCTCCCACATGCTGCCCATCCTGAGTCCAGCAGGGTATAAAACCAAAGTTAAGCGTTTCTGGGAACAGCTCTCACTACACACCCAAAGTGTTTTAATCTTTCATTGAGATGACACAGAGAAAAGACCGAAAGAGGCCTCAGGTTCTCTTACATATGGATTGATTGCCCAGGTGACTTCTGACCATCTGTTTTCTGGCAGTTCAGCGCTGAGCAATGACATTTGAAATTGAAAAATGTTTGGATGGCCAAGGTGCACAAGTTCAAGCTTGTGCTGTACATCTCTGTCAGCCTAACCTGCCCCACACCTTTGGATGTGGAAAGATGAAAGAGTCATGGACTTCTGCAGTCCTGGATCAGAAACAGTCTCCACACAGCTCCCAGAAAATCCAAAGCCTTGTCCAGATCTCAGCAACCTCAGGTTTGTCCTTTTTCACCCTTCCCCACAGGTCTCACCAGCTCCACTACAGAGGCCGTCTTCAGGGGTGTGGGGGGGTTGGCGCTAGCATGGCAGTAGGCTTTTGCATCTTGCTTTGGTTACGATAGCTTCAGGAAGGGAGGAAACACAAGTAGTGTTTTGTGACAATGGTTAACCTTTGGCAGCAAGAAAAGCAGCCCCACAAAGCCAGAGCTTTTGATGGTGAAGAGAAGTTTCCAGAGTCACCCCTCTCCTCCCACCTCCACTTCACGTGATGAGCTAAGATTATACCCACTAGGGAAATATTCTTTCCAGGCACGCAGAAGGTTTCACTCTAACATATGGCTAGATTCCAAAAAGAAATACTCTCTCCTGTGAATGAAACATTCAAAATCCATTTCACATCACCTTGGTCAAACACCGTATAGCAGTTTTTTTCATTTACTGAAATACAGAGTCATTCATGTCGCTGACCTAGATAGAAAATGCACCCGATCATCTCTCTTGCTACTTGTAAGAAATCAGACAACAGGACTGCTGCTGTCTTCAGTTATCTGTGTAACTGTAAGCATATATCTATTGTTCTTGGAAAAAAAACATTTAAACATTTTAAAGAAAATAGATTCACAAGCATTTTGATGATTTTTTTTTGTGATGGATTTATCATTGCCTAAAATAACAGAATACTGTCATGCTTGAATATGATCTTTCCACATTTTTTCACAGAAGACCATTGAAAAGAATTTGTTTCCCACAGCTCTTTATGGAAAACGGCCCTAAAATTTTGGTTTAGAACAGAAAACAACTGAAATATAGTTAAAATCCATTGCTAAACACTGCCACTTTTATAACTATGATATGTATAAGTTATGTGTATAACTATGTAACTGAGCCACTTATTCCTAATCTATTTTTTATATATGCCATTTTTATATACTTTTTTTTTGTGAAATCAGATATTCTATACAATATCTATTGACAGTGAAAGTAATATCAGAATCAGTCACCTCTTTCCTCCTCACAAGTGCTTCCTAGATGTAACAGTCATGAGAACTAGTTTTCCAGGAGAGTGAGGTTGGAGCTCAGGTTCTGTTGAGAAGGTGGGACCCTACAAGGAAAGGGCAGGTGCTGCTGCCCCCCTCCATCCTCCTCCACAGCTTCTAAGCCAAGGTCACTGCCAAAAATGACTGTACTCTGGATATGTTTATAAATTAGCCAGGACTCACATGCAGACAAGGACAAGCTAAATTACTGCAGGAACACTTTTAACACCATAAACAACTGATCCCCACTGGCTTGAGAAATGTTGTATATTGTCTTAGATGACTTCACCTTTTGTATTACAATACAAGGGCCTTCAATCTGCAGCTACATGGGCTGCTCTCCAGGTGCAGCTCCATGCCCTTTCACCCAAGCTGCCAGGGGAGTGTTTTCTAGAGACGTAGTGGCAGTGTTTTTTCCCGGCTGTTCCCATGCATTTGCTCTTGTGCTGTTACTCCCATGGCCTTGTACCTGCAAACCCCAACAGTGTTGCTACGATGGAGCTCACGGGCAGTGACTGACACTGGCCACTCCTTCCTTCCCTCTTTTTCCTAGTCCTTGGTTGTACCTTTTGGTTTAGTTTAGGGTGACAATAATATTCATTTAGAGATCTTAACAGCCAAGCAGCCTGCAGAATCTGACCTTGATCTAAGCATGCTCCAGTCAGCAATAAAAGCATCTCCTGCCTCCCCCTCCCTCTCTCCCTCCCTCTCTCTCTCTCCTCCCCCTCTCCCTCTATCCTCCACTTCTTGTTTCTCATTTTTCTCGAACATAACTTCCCTGTTAATAAATCTTCATGCATGTGAATTTGTCTCAAAATTCTTTGTTTAAACATGAGTCAGTATCATGCGCCAAAATGGCATTAAATTGAAATCTGCTAACTTGCCATATGTTAATTAAGTCAAGAAATTTGTATGCAGACATGGTGAATAGCTTCAGATGCTTTGCAGTATTCCCAATGATAGCAAAGAACAATTTATCCCATCAACGCATGAATTAATATTAGAATATTTATTGTATTTTTTAAATGCTTGAAGGGGTAAATTATGCCATACAACACAAATGGACATTGAATGGCATTATTGGGAACTCCAAGAATAACTGTAGGATATTAAATGTATATTATATTGCAAATAATATTTTATCATACTTTTGCTTGCTTGTATTAATTACACATACAGAAAGCTATGAGAATATTGAGAAGCTTAGATAATTAAATGCTTTGTTATTTCAGGAATAGAAATAAATTTAAGATACTACTTTGAGTACAGAGTGGGACACAAGTTTTCAGTTAATGCTATAATTAGGTAATAAATCTTATAATGTTAATTTGTTCAATTAACATGTGCAGAGGAGGTAATGACACTAATTTAACTGGGTCTTTTTAAGACATGTTTGAGTTTGGGATGTGTTGACACACATTTTGTGATACTTGCAAAGAGGAATTAATGTAACCTTCTTGTCATTAGATTTTAAGTTTGTAAATGTTACGTTTAAACTTCATAGAAAATGTTTCAAGTATACTGCATGATACATGAGCATGAATGACCTGTATCATTTATTTGAAAAATGGAAACCAGGCACTTTAGAGGAGAAAACAAAATTTGCATGACAGTTTGTGTGTCTGTTTTTCTGAAAAGGAATCCGGCATTTCACCTTATTTCTGTCAAAGCAGTGAGCTGTGAGCTTGACATATACATACATCATATGGTAGATAGTGTATGGGATGAAGATTTGCTGACCAATCTTTATCTAGCGATCAGCAACATTTCAACTGACAGTCACTTTAACTGTCATGAAAGATTATGCTCACCATGCTCAGTTGATCCAAACATATTTCTGTAAAATAATGACCATGTTTAGGCATCAGAAATTCTACTCCTCCAATTATTGTATTTACTGAGTTAATAAATAGGTTTCTACTATCAAACATTTACAGTAAAGGCAAGAGAAAAATAATGCCTTTCAATCTTTCAGTTTGCAAGTTATGCATTGATCCCTGCCTGGTGTCACTTGCCTTGAGGTTGCAAGTCCTGGCTGTGAAGCCCCCAGAACCAAACCTCACATCTCAGTGTATTAGTTTTCTTTCAGACCAACGTACCATGAAAGCAGGCCTCTGGAGCTAGGCAGCTGAAGTACGGTGCTTTCCCAAAAGCATTCTATATTGAGGGCAATGAGGAACCCAGCAGCCACTCATGATTCCTGAGGGTTATTGACAAAATGTGATATTTTCCCCTGTATTAACATATTCACCCAAAACATCTCTGACTGTAAGAGTCTTATCTGCTTCAATTTCCTTTTGGCTGCTACCATCTTTGAAGCTTTCTGTGAACACTTGGCTATTCACTGTGCTGTCAGTAACAGCAGGAGCTGTGCTAGCCTATGCTATGAGGTATACCTGGCCTGGTTTTAAGTTAAACAGCTCTGACAACAGACAATACTAACTTACAGAGTTGAATGGTCGATACTGAAGTGTGGAAATCTGCCCTAAACGTATTTCAGAGGTTTTTACATTGGACTTGCTTTAGTCTCATTAAATTGTAGGTCTGTACCACCAAACAGATTAGCTGTTGCCCATGTATTTCACTTGCATGTTTTCAGATATGCTCTCTTTTATAGTCCCCATTTTAACAGTATATGTCAAGTTATCCTGGGTAGCCTCAAAAGACATCTGTGTCTATCTTATAATGCTGTATTTTTCTAAAATATGACAATGATTTTGAAGTTTATAATAATTTTAATTATAGTAACAATATGAATTACTAATATTTTGACATGCTATTAATTAATAACTCAGATAATTATTAAAATTTGTTAATAATTTCTAATAATGTTAAAATTCCTTTGAAAGCAGCATATCAAAGACATTGCTAGAATGCAGAGAACAATGTTCCTACTTTATAATGATAGAAGGTATATT
>VXBO01006674.1:82834-119405 GCA_013400135.1 Rhinoptilus africanus | reverse complement strand
GGACATTTAAAAATGTTTCTCTTGTCTTGGGAAGATGAAAGAATTCTCTGGCTTCTAGATGTATTTTTGTACACAGCCTGGGATACTTATTTGACTTTCAGTCATGTATTAGGACACATTGCTTTTTTTCTTTAAAAGCAAGTGGTTGGTAACAAAGTTGACATCACAAAATCATCTTATTAACTTCAAAAATATTTTTGGGGTAAATTTAGCAGTCATTCAACTCAACAATTATACAGTAGGCATTTTTTTTCATGTAGTTTAAATCAGTGGGAGATATGGTTGCACAAANAAAAAAAAAAAAGAACATATATCCGAGATGTCTCAATTTATATGACGGAAACTGACAGTTCCTCTGAAGGGAAGATACATTTACTGAGATGGTTAGCCCTGCTAAATAAATTTTACAGACAAATCATTCTCTCCTCTCCCCTCTGGAGGAAAAGTGCTTGTATCTGGGATTCTTTGTGATTCATTATAGATACCTGTATATCTAAAGATAGCAGCTGGAGGTCAATGTACAACCTACTTAATAAGTTGATGATTTTCAGTGAGCTTTTATTTGCAAATGTAATTACTGCTAATGGCAAAAGCAATTGAAATTCCTTTCCAGTTCAGTCTTCTCCAACTGAGTAGGGACGGAGAAAGGCATTTACTTCCTCTTCCCTCCCATCCCCACTAACAGAAGAACATTTATTGGGCAAACAAATACGTACAATGCATAGAATAGATATATTAAATTATAACTCTATGGGAAAGTATATTGAAAATCTCGCAATAGGAGGAACGAAGGGAAGGAATGAATGAGGGAAGGGGCAAAAGGAGGGAGAGTGGAGGAAGGGAAGGAAGGGAAGGGAGGAAATGAAGAAAGAAGGAAGGAAGGAAGCAAGCAAGCAAGCAAGGAAGGAACGAAGGAAGGTAGGAGAGAGAGAGGAAGGGCAGGGAAATGGCAAAAGTTATATGCAGTTATGATATAAAGTAGAATTAAGTATAGACACTACTAGCTAAAATGTATCCCAGAGCCTTTAAAATAAATGCAGGAACAAGAAAGCAGTGTTGACCTATATCTTGATCTTTCTAATTATGTGTCCAGAACATAAATAAGATTGTCTTTTATTATTAATTTTTCAGTAATTAATTTTAGTTCTACAGTGTATGCCTTCTGTGAAAAACCTATTGATCTTGGTTCCTATTAGACATAAAAAATGTTAATGGAATATGAAGAACACTACGTTTTCACAGGTTGCAACAGCTCCATCTGATTTAAACAATGCTCATCAACTCAGAAGTCCTCTATCAAGATCTTTCTAATAAAAAAAGGAAAAAAAAAAAAACCAAACAAACCAGAATAAAAAAACTCAACCCACAAAAGAACCACCCCACACACCTTATTCCACTAAGAATTGAGAGGTACCTTTCATATCCTATTTTCTTTTGATGGGGAAGTAGGGGCCAGGAGGAAGAAGATAATGAAGTTGAAGGTTATGGTCATGGAAGGTGAAGGATGTGGTTATGAACAACTCCAGAAGCAGTTCCATGAGTAGAACAGAACTCCACTAGGTGCCAAAAGCATGAGGAAGGTGTACCTAACAGTGATCATTGCTGTTGTTTCCATTGGTTAAGCATGGTTCATGTGTATAGCTTGGTCTTTCAGTCTTCCCACTCCATCAAATTATCATCATGGTTCTCAGCTTGGGTGATACAGTTCACATACAGCAAAGGCTGAGATTCTGGCATGTCACAATCACATCATGTCATGAGGAAATGCAAAAGATTAGAAACAGGGTCAAAGGCAACACATTATTTAATAGAGAGAGACACAGCACTTGTGAAAAAAAGTAAGGGTATCACAAAATAGATGGTTAAAAAACCCATAAGAAATATTTTTCTATGCAGATCATAAATGATTTATATAACAATACAAAAATAATTTTGTGCAAGAGAAAGTCATATCAAACTATGTATACATTTCAAATGGAAAAAGGTGTTAAGAGGAAGCAGAAAATTTCAGTGACAGCCATTGAAAATAAGAGGAAACAGTGTGGTGTATTTAGAAAGAAGAGATGAAAGATATGCATTTCTCTTTTACCCATAAAAATAAAATGTAGAAATACAATGAATAATAATTCTTTGGAAAATGCCAAGTATTCACAGCAACATAGAGTAACAAGTGGTGAGAAATAATATCCTAGTATTTTCAAGACACCAGAGCCTCCTTATGTACTTTATTTTCAAAGCCCTCACTTCCACCATCTCTTCATTTAGTGTTTTGAAACAAAAATCTGATCACGCTTTTGGAAATTAGAGGAAACATGAACATAAACAGCTCTACTTGTCCGACATACTTGTTTTAAGTCCCACGTGTTTGGAGGAGGCAGGATGCAAGCAACAGGTTTCAATATATAGTATAAAAGCACAGACATTTATGATATTTATTACAGTGCTTAGTGCTATTGTAACACATTTAGTGCTACAAGACCATGAGGCATTGTGTATACCTAACATTTGTTAAATGTGTCATCTGTTCCACCACTTTTTTCTCCCTGCCAGTCAATACACTGCTTACCTTCCTTGTAGGGCTTAATTCGGAAGATTTATTGGATCCTAAACCACTCCTAATAGTGTAATGCCACCATTTTCTTTTACTCAAAAGTTCCAGCACTGGAGAATGTTTTGGCAGATTCAGATATAGAAAAAACAAAACAAAACAAAACCAAAACCAACAACAAAACCACAATCCAAACCTAAATGAAAGAGAAAAGCCAAACAATCTTCCCCTGAAAACCTCTCTTCTGTTTTAAAGAACAGAAATCACTTGTTTTACAACTGAGCCCTAAAATATAGCCTTTTTCTCTACATCTCTGTCTAGCCTATCATTTAATTACTCAAAGTGGGACAGCATGCAGCAAAAGTAACAATGTCATTTTGGAAGGTATTTATTGGTACTGTACTACCCTGAGCTAGAAACACTATGGGTTCATTATACTTTGGGCACAGGAGGGATGCATGAGCAAGTACATTTAGCTGTTCATCTTTTGGTTAAATAGGAGATGACACCAAGTTCTCCTCTTACATCCAGCTAAGGCACCAGGTCCGAATGAGAGGGAGAATCTACATCTGGGAACCCTGGGGGGTGGGATACTTAGATTCTGATGGAGAGTAAAACTCAGACAACTCTATTTAAGATAAGCGATCAGTGGCTTTATAGTATAGTCTTAAACACATGTAAAGGAGAGTAGTTGGTGGCAGGATGCCTAAAAGTCTAACACATAGTAATCAGCATTATTGTGACTAACTCCTTTATGGATTCAATGTGTTATGACTGAACTGAATTATGCTTCACCATACAGTTGTTTAGTTTGGGTTTGTGGTTGGGGTTTTTTTTTTGTATTTTATAGAAGGAACAGATTGAAAGCTTATACCTCATTGTAGCATGGTTTGGGTTTTTTTTGTACAACACCTGATTTAAAGTACACTGCAGTAAATAGGAAGCCTTCTTTTAGCACCTTAAATATGATGAATCTAACATATTCACTGGCAAAACTAGCAACGACAATTTCAGGTGCTGTGAGCACGAGCTCTCCTCCTTGCTGCTCTGCCGGTGATTACAACCTCCCACTGGTCAGCAGAGAGGGACCCATGTGCTGGCAGCCCAGTCCCCCAGCGCAGCTTGTACTGCTGCACCAAGGCAAGGGGCTGGGAGCTGCAGAGGCCATGGCTCAAGCACACGTCCTGGTAACTCTGATGGAGCGGCAAGGCAAACAGCTGACAGCAGTAATGTCATAACTCACTGCGTGTAGACTTGCCGTATCAGCCTGGTAAATTGACTGCCATGGCAGCAAAATTCATTCTTTTGTAAAGCAACTGGTAATTACGGGACTGCAACATCAGCTCGGAAATTCTACAAGACTGACGCTAGTAATTCACATTCATAAATAGAAAGAAGTCTAAAGAAAAATATGCTTCCATGAGTATACTTTTGAATCAAAGGGGAAAATTACATGAAAAAATCCCACTGGTTGACAGTATATTCATAACTGAGTCCTTATTTTTACAGTCACTTTAATCTGGTGTCACTGTCAAAGGTGTTCCCCGCTTCCTTCTCCTACCTTTTTCTTTTATTTCCTCCCTCCTCTGTGTGCAGACACAAGCACTCAAGCAGGCTGCATAATACCAAAGTATAGAACATGGGCATTGTTATTTTTATTTCCTGAGTCAGCTCTTTTTTTAAATGGGAAGCTTGTTTTATGCAGAACAAAAGAAACATTTCCTCATGTTTTACCTGAAAAATTATCAATTCCCAGAAAAGAATACTATTTTTCTTTTTTATTTCTCTGACTAGATATTTATTGGTGCCATTTCACATTTCTACTGCCAAGACACTTGCAATATCAACATGAGTAGAAACTAGATGGAGTTTTGAATTTCTATGTATATTTCAGCAAAATATGTGACTGTCACACAGCAATACTTTGTAGGCAATATTGTTGTCACAGTCTGTCTACAGCTTCCACTGACTTCAATGGCCTTAGAACTGAGAGCTTCTTATTATCAGACAATGGCATTACCTGAGCAGCATGTCTAGGCAAGGCAGCAATACAGATGCTTAGAAACAGAAACTTACAGCAGAATTAAAGACAGAATTATTCATTTAATGTGAATTCAGTTATACTGCTAAAAAACACCTTACTCAAATACAACTTAACAGGTGATGTCAGATAGTGCATTTTAGTAGTAATGTCTATGAAGTCCTTTAAGCAATTCATCTTCTGCGTTGCACCCTAGTGCTGTACTGTTGTGCTAGTGTTTGTGTTTGAATATAATGGCATAATAAATTTTTAAATTTTATTTTGTAGCTCCTGTGGTGCACTAGCACAGACTTATGTCAAAAGGAGTTTAAATAGTTCCTTTTATCATTATTCTAAGCAGGATATGTATATATCCAAATTCAGAGAAAGCAGACCCTTATGAATATATCCAAACCTTGTACGGCAAGGAAGTCTAGGCCTTCAAGAAATGTAAGATAAAAAGCAGAATATAATTTCCAAGATGTGGTAAATCTGGAAAGAAACATCTTACCAATAACTAGTGTTAAATTCCACACACAGATTACAGATTTCTACACTAGATGTAGCTGTGTCTTGCCCCTTGAGAGCAGAAACATTTTCCTGTAAATAATATAGTAGTGTACTGTGTTCTACTGCTATGTGCATGTGTGCATGGCTTACATGGATTGCTATTTCTGCCCCCCTCAAAAACAAAAATTATACATGTAAAGAATGGCAGAAGAGAAGAAAGACTGGTCCAGAAGACTAAATTTTATGTGGAGCCACAGCCTGTGGAAAAACATTTCTTTCTTCTCTGAATCCCTGTATTACCAGAAAGCATATAGCTGAGGATCTCAAATTCCTGTTTTATGGATGATGACTTGTCTGGATGGTTTGCAAGTGGAACTGATGCTAGTAAGTGTGGGTGGAAAACCAGATAATCAGTCACACAAGCATTTTCAGGATCAAGATACTGGGCATGGCAAAGCTAATATCTCCAACAGGATGCTCCCTGATCTTCCACTGGAATTATGTGGATCTTTTGAAGTTTTACAGGTAATCTGGATATAGCCGAGTATCTTCTTGGAAATCACCAAAGGTAGAGAACCTCTTCCTTCAGTGGGATAAATGTGTCCAAAGACATAGTTTGAAATGCCTGCACTTGGGGAGATAAAACAAATCTGGTTTTTTGGCTTTGCAAGAGAAGTGCTGCATCATGCCTAAAAGCATGAGACAGAGAAATAAAGAGAAAGGTTAATTAATCTCTTAATCAAGAAACAGGTCAAGATGAAAGTCTGACATTGCTTTAGGAATGAATGCAAAGTGACTGCTGAAGCACAACTTGTTGAGTGAAAACCCCAAGGACCTATCTCTCCCCCAGTTGTCCAACAAATGGTAGAGGCTAGCAGAAATGCAATCTTCAAAGACCAGACAACACAAGGACAAGAGATGTCCAGGGAGACCTTGTTGAATACCAAAAGCTGTTGTAACTTGATAGCTGACCAAGAAGAAGAATATGCCCTCTGTTTCATGGTATCTATCCCCTTAGCTGATACAGCTGTCATCATCAGAAAAAGCAGCAGAAGAGGGAAGGAGCAGGCATAAAATAATTACTGTAACTGGGCATGTTGATCTACTCCCATTGTTCTGCTTGAGATGTGTCTAGAAACTTTAATACCAAATGATTTGGCTCCAGACACTATTAAGCAGAGAGTACTGGATAGGACCAATTAATCTGTATCTATAAGCTATGACAGGAGTCCTCTTTTTCCCAGAGGAGGCAGATTTGAGACCCTGATAGGGTTTTGAAATACCATATTCATGCAACTCCATTCAGCTCTTTTTCAGGTCAGAAAGAAGATACATCATTTGTGGAAAACCTGTCCTTAAAGAGCTTTAGGATGACCCAAAAATCTCAAGCTGAGAGAATTGCACTGATTGCTGACAGCACACCATGTGAGCAAAGGCCCTTTAACTGGCTGAAGGATTTCTGATCCCTGTACCTAACAGGACTAAAGAGAGGAAGAAGGGGACTGGACTGATGCACCCCATGACCTTTAAGAAAAAGCAGGTGCTGTCTTGGCCTCTGGCTGATCTTGTTGTTGTATGGTTACATATAATTTTAATGGTTACCTACCATTTTAAGCAGCTAAAAGAAAAGATGTGCTCTGGCACTCTGGTACTGGACAGGGTTGAACTCAGTACAGGAAAGGACTCCTTTTGCTTTGACCGAGATGATGATGAAAGAAATGCAGCTATGAGGTGTCAGAACTTTGGGAGCAGAAAGTGTTCCAGCACTGCTCTTCCTACTGGGAGATCAGGTAATTACATGAGTCAATGGCAAGCCGGATGTCAGGTACACAGNCCATGGTGAGGCAGGCTGTGCTCCCATAGCACATGAAGGTTAACAGTAGAGTAGATATCCACTTGCAGTTCTGTTTTTTTTTTTTTTTTCTATTTAAGCTTTCTTTGTGGATAAGTTACATAGAGGAAACAGAAAAATAATCATATAAAATAGCACAGATTTCTAACAAAGCATCTGAAAAATGAGCTGTCCTGACACATTTTTTTTCATACGGCAAGCAGATTCTTAGTCATTTTTAGATTCTAATATCTAGTAATTGTAGATTCAAAGTAAAATATTTGGCTTTGTTAGTAACTTACATAAATTTATGTCAGTACATACAGACCCATTACTACTTACCACAATTGTAGACTATGAATTAGTATGGGGTAATCTTAAGAAACATAAGTGTCTGGAATATATGTTAATATATATGTAGGTTTTATACAACACATCAGAATGTTTACCTTAAAAGAGGCTGTTGCAACCAACACAGAATTCACTATAAAATCAATTACTGAAACAATGCTTAAATTACAGTTGGACAAAACATTCATAATGTTGACTGTCTTGCTCTCCGTGGGCTGCATGCTGGGAGAAGATACCCAATCAACATGCTGTATGAACGTGGGTTTTTTTAAGTAAAATAAATGGTAACAGAAATCACTTGAACAGTGACTACAAATGGAAAATTCAATAAAGTAAATTGACAAACCAGTTAAAAATATAAATTGCTAATTGAAACATTGGCTGCTATAAAATATTTGCTCTAATTCACTTTGAATATGCACCAGTGAGGAAAGGGCATTGCATTTCTCAGAAATCCATATATTTCAGAGACAATTTGTAGTTAAATAGAGTAGCTTAAAAAATACAAATTGTTGGTTTTAGAATAAAACTGATTTTAATTTTGTGTTAAATACTTCCAGATGAAGTCTACGTTCTGTTAAGGTTAATTCAGTTTGTAATTCCTGCATTGATTTCAGGACTAGTGTTTCTTCCCACTAGCTGACAAAAATAAATTACTCTAGAAATTTTTTAATAATTCCCATGGTTTAATCCCAGTAGACAGCTAAGCACGACATGGCCACTTGCTCATGCCCACACAATAGGGGTGGGGGAGAGAATTGGAAGGGTAAAAGTGCAAAACCACGAGGACTGAGATCAAGACAGCTTAATAGGTAAAGAAAAAGCTGCACATTTCAGTAAAGCAAATTAATGAATTAATTCACTGTTTCTCATAGGCAGGCAGGTATTCAGACATATCCAGGAAAGCAGGGCTTTATCCCATGTAATAGTTACTTGGGAAGACAAATGCCATAACTATGAATATTTCCCCATTCCCTCTTCTTCCCCCAGCTTTATATTGCTGAGCATGATGCCATGTGGTATGGAATATCCCTTTGCTTGATTGGGGTCAGCTGTTCCAGCTGTGTCCCCTTCCAACTTCTTGTGCCCTGTTCCAGGCTACTTGCTGGCGAGGCGGTGTGAGGAGCAGAAAAGGCCTTGATGCTGTGTGAGCACTGCTTAGCAATGACTAAAACCTTGGTGCATTTTCACACTGTTTTCATCACAAATCCAAATCATGGAACCGTGCAAGCTACCATGAAGAAAATTAACTCTATCTCAGCCAAAACCAGTACAATAATATCCTTACTATCTCAGATAACACCCTGTCATCCCTCATGCACCCCCAAGGTTTAACAGTGGACAGAAAATGAGATGTACAAAGTGCTTAATCCGGAACTCCAAGTGAATGCTTTTTGTAAAGGGACAAAACTGATTCTGGCAGGGTTCTATGCATGCATAAGGTAATTCCTCCTTACCTTTAGGTATACTGGGTTATACAAAAAGTATATAGTACACTTACAATTACATGATTCTGAAATAGGAAAAAAGACTGTCTTTCAAAAAATGCTGATACTCAAAGGCAGAAGAGACAAGTGTGGTCCACATGAATACATTATTGCGTCAGTGAGTCTCATCATAGTGGAACTAAAAGTCTAGATCACAGAATCACAGGATCACAGAATGGTAGGGGTTGGAAGGGACCTCTGGAGATCCAATCTCCCCTGCTAAAGCAGGTTCACCTAGAGCAGGTTGCACAGGAACATGTCCAGGTGGGTTTTGAAGATCTCCAGAGAAGGAGACTCCACAACTTCTCTGGGCAGCCTGTTCCAGTGCTCTGGCACCCTCAAAATAAAGAAGCTTTTCCTCATGTTCAGATGGAACTTCCTGTGTTCCAGCTTGTGTCCTTTGCCCCTTGTCCTGTCACTGGGCACCCTTGAGAAGAGCCTGGCCCCATCCTCTTGACACTTACCTTTTAGATATTGATAAGCATTGATGGGATCCCTGTTCAGCCTTCTCTTCTCCAGGCTAAACAGACCCAGGTCTCTCAGCCTTTCCTCATAAGAGAGGTGATTCCCTCGATCATCTTTGTAGCCCTCCTCTGGACTCTGTACAGTAGTTCCCAGTCCTTCTTGAACCAAGGAGCCCAGAACTGGACACAGTACTCCAGATGTGGCCTCATCAGGGCAGAGTAGAGGGGGAGGATAATCTCCCTCAAACTACTGGCCACACTCTTTTTAATGCACCCCAGGAGACCATTGACCTTCTTGGCCACAAGGGCACATTGTTGGTTCATGGTCAACTTGTTGCCCACCACAAGTCCCAGGCCTTTCTCTCCAGAGCTGCTTTCTGCAGAGTTCCTTACAGAGGACCGTGAGATCCATTCACTTGGAGGAGAGCTCGTGAAGGGCAACATGGGTTCCAAATGTGGACGTGATAAAATGTGTTCTCTGGGTCTTCAGGTAGAGGTATCTACCACTGAACTCCTGGCTGGTAGAACTGAAAAGAAAGATAAACTTCCGGCTATTTTAAATGGACCTTTCTACTTGATTAGTAGGACATGAATCTTTGAACTGTGTTGATAAGACACTGATCTGGGACACAATGATCAGGTTGTCAGAGCCCAGCACTCTCTGACACAAAGCAACTGATGCCTGTTTGCACACTCAAGGCCCTCACACAGATCAACAGGCAAACAGGGCCTCAAATTGCAGGCATAATCAATCTTCAACTTCAGTTTTGTAGCCCCGGTCACTCTACTTAAGCACCAAAACTTCTTCTTTAATAACTCAGAAGATTCAATCTTTTCTGCCAAAAAGCAGTGAGTGTTCTTTTAATTTTACAGCTTGATGGACACAGTGTGTCCTCCTATCATCTTCTCACCTTCTGAGAAATCGACTTAACTGCCGGCTTAACTATTGTCCTGAACTATGTGCTCAATGCTTTCTCAATACTCATACTGAAGATGGCAAAAATAGTGACTGGGACACAGAAATAGGGAAAAAATTATCATGACCACATAACCTAATGGCGAAAGCACTCCTCTGACAGCCAAGGAAACCTGGCTTCATCTGTGCCACCAAATATTTTTGTTTTGCACAAATGTTCCAACAACTGAGCTACTGAATGAAAGCAGATAATGCAAAACACACTATTTGTAGTTCCAGAAAGATGTCAGATGTCTCGACTAAGAAGATTTTCTAGTCATGGTAGTGAATTCATGTTTAAATGTTGAAACACTTTTAAGCTCTCTGGCTAAGCATCATCTGAACAGAGATTCTATCAATCCAACTTTTAGGTTCAGGCACCTAGACAGATACCATGAATACATTAATCATTGGAGGGCCCAAAGAAGAGGAATAAATGATAGTCAAAAAGTCTAGAGGTTTGTATAGAACAATATGGGAGATATTATGTTAGATCTAAGACCTGAAGTAATCAAAGACTGTGGAAAACGACAAAAAAAGAAGTTAAAAAAAAAAAAAAGGACCATATGGTAGTAACAAAATACTTTAATTTATGCCAGATTGAAAAAGTATAAAATTTTAGAATTCAAAATTCCGCTGCAGTTCCTTGCCTTGCATTTCTTGTTTCCTCATTCCTTATCTATTACATATAATATGACATGAAGTGAGAGTGGCAGTGCTTACCTACTATTTACTGTAAAGAATCACAGCAAGTTCTAAATTGTCCTCTGCATACAGGATACCTTTATTGCCTTTCCTCTTGAAATCTCGTCCGGCTCATATCACTGAACAGATTGCTCCTTAGAGGAAAAAAACAAAAAAGATTTATGATATTGTGCCAAAGTGTTGAAGGAATAAGAGATTCAAGAGCCACTGCTCTTGCAGGTATTAGCTGTTGGATCATGTCATATTTTTAAAAAGGTGACTATATGCAATTGCAATGATCATCTGAAGCAGAATTTTTGCTTTATGTTGTTAACCGCTCTAGTAATGATTATGGATGGGTGACAGGTCATTTGTCATCATCTTAAAATCCATTAAATTTCTTTTTCACTTCACACTCCCAAAAGAAGAAATAGGGGAAAAAAATACTGTCTGAGAAATTACTTAGGAATTCCAGCACCACTCTAACACCATTTCTCTGTAATTTATTAACATGAGAAAAGTTATGGATAGTTCTCAGCAATAGGCACAAATCTGAAAAAGAAAAAAAATCATATTGAGCAATATTATCCACATCAACTTGTCCTAAATTAACACTCTAGTAGTAATTACATACCTAAGTAACATACCTGTGTAAAATTGTAATGAATTCCTAAATTAATTGAAGAACTGCAGACTGAGAAAAATAATTTTGTCCATTCTCCTGCATATTTCACATAATGTTCAGGGATAAAACACTTGAAAAGCAAGAAGAAGTGATGAGAAATTTTCTGAATATAAGTAATAGAGGGGGTAAGGGACCTTTCCCTTCATTCTCTCTGGAGCTAGGAGGACATGAACCTGCCCTACTACTGTGTAGGTGAGTAATATAGGTCTTCTCTGTGAAAATAATTAAAGTTCTCTGCAACCTGTTAGCGTGGTAGAGTTGCATGCTAAAATGGCAACATATCTTCCAAAGCACCATCCCTTCCAGGTTTATCACCTGTAAGACTGAAGCACAGCTGGAGCAGGTGAGCAACGTTCTGCATTTCTGCCTCCAAAGACATCAGAATTTTTGTAAAGCTTTTTTTTAATCAAAATCCTTCAGGTTTGAAGAGCTTTTGCCACACATAGCTCTTCTACTTTGAAACCAGGTAGTCACTTGAATTTCAGGATTCATGTGTCTGAGATACCAATGTCATGTGCAGTACCCACTGGCTGCAGAGTCTGCAACTCCAGCAGCCTTTGAAACTCACAAAGCCACATCTCTTAGTTTCCAGGCTTCTCTTCTAGATCTTTCAAGCACATTCCTTCCTCCTACATGAAGCAATATATTGATCATGTTGTGATACAAAACATCTTAAGTTTTTGGACATGAAACAGGTTGTCAAGTTACAAAACTCACTAGCTGTTCGGTGTGCTTTCTTTAGTGCTAATTTGTGTCTCAGTTGCAGTGAGATGCAGATCAAGGCCAAACCTCATTTCTACTCTCCAGCAAGCACAAGGAGGAACAAAATGGGAGATAAATTGCAGTAATATATTGCAGCTGTGGGAGACTCTTGTCATAGGTTTGGTGAGGGTGGAAAAAATTTATGTAAGTCTCTTGCCAAAATGATGGGACCTTACATATTAGTTACTACAAAGCTTGACGTAAAATTGTTCCCCAGGTCTATTGCTCTAGACTGTCATCATGGAAGGTTACTCTGGAGCACAATATCCCAGATGACTTTATATCTACTCAGGGAAATTCACATTTACTACTGGTTTTAGCTTTTAGATTCCTAAAAATTTCTTGACGTATATATTTGCTAAAACTGTTTTAATTTTGGTGACTAGTTGAAGTATTCTATCTGGTTCACAGGAAATGTTGAAAATTTTCTGCTTTTGGTTTGATTCAAACTGAAACTAAAACAAAGATAAAGTCCACACTTTTATGTGAATTTTTAACCTTGGGTTTTCGCTGCTTCTGGTATCTAGACACCTCAGCTGTAGTGCTGAGAGAAGTGTGAAGCATCTGGTTATAGTCATGAATTTCAGGCAGCAGTAAACCTTCAGAATCGAAATGAGCTTGATGCATTGGACATTTTGTTCTATCTAAATCCTGTGAATTCTGAGCACAAGTGAAGCATAAAAAGTTTAGTGAAGGCCATAATTTCATATCAGGGTTTCACTGTCATTTCACATGCCGTATGGGGAGTGCTTTAGAACACCTTTAAGCTTTGGAAGAGCAGTTTGCAGAAGACAGTGTCAATCTGTATAGAACAAAAACATTTTTTGAAAATATTTAAAAGAAATCTGTGATCCATAAACTGATTTCTGAAAAGTTCTTGATCACTTATTCATATGCTAATTAAGATAAACAATGTTTGCATGCCTTTAACACAACCAAGATTATTATCAGTAGATGTTTTGACATTCACACACGCGGTCTTTGAAACAGCAAATTATTCATTATAAATTATTTTTGAACTAGTTAAAAAATTAGCTGTCTTGAGAGTATTGTAGCAAGACTCTTCATAGTTTTCTTGTTAGTGGAAGAAAAATACTCCTTTATTTTGTTATACATTGCTAGGTTAATTCTTCAGCTACTTCAGCAGACATTAAAGCTCCACAGGTTTCATCTGAGTTCTGTTGCAAATGTGACAGGGTTTGTTTTGGGTTTTATATGTTGGGTTTTTTTACATTTCACTATGAGCTAGAGGTATATATTAAATTAAAACATGTTTCTGTATGACTCGAAAGACATAACTCTTTCTTTTAGGGTTTCTACCAAGTAAGAAACTGCAATGACAGAAATATGATTCTGCGACATACTTTATCATTTTACCTCAGTCGGACAGGTTTTCTGTAACATAATTTAGGCATATAAAACCAAAATATCAGTAGTTGTGCAACTGATCTATAATTATCCACAAGTATAGGTTCTGATCCAGCAATCACTTTGTTTCTGCATTTTTTGAAGGAGCATTTTCACACCCACCTTCAAACATTCAAGTTACCATGACCCACTTATTCAGTGGGCCCAAGGGGCACATTAAAAAATATACCTAGATCTTCTAAAAAATTTATACCAAAAATAATGTTGCAATATTACTGCATTTTTTGAGCAATACTGAGATTTATGAGGCACTTGGATATGATGAAAATGTGAGTTTGACCTTGTGCTTTCAACTCACTTGGAAAGTACTGCAATGCAACCTGGCACACAAAAATGTTTCCCAAAAAGCACTGCATTCACTAAATGTTCAGCAAGCAAATCTTTAAATTATACATGGTTAAGAGAGAAGAGGGTATATGCTTCAGTACTGAACTGAATCCAGGATCCCATTCAGATCAAAAGTCTTCTGTAGTTTTATGGTCATGTTGTTTTGAGATCAGATTATGCAGTGGCTCTTCTTTTCCACTGAATGTAGCCTTTCCCTTCCTTATTTTGCTTTCAGTGCTAAAGTCAGATCAGCTGTCTGATCTGTATGGAAACTGGATGTAGGTGTACAAAAGAATTTGCATGTTTTGTATTTTTTTTGTGGAAAAAAAACCCAACAAAATACCTGTGTGACTTTTATTAGCCAGAAATCTATACTTAAGAAAATATAATAACTTGAAGTGAATTACTTTCTTGGAAACCCTAAGCAATAGTGTAGAGTCAAGCTGACTTAGCCCTTGAACTGATCAACCCTTTTTAGACTCAGACTAGGCTTTTTCTGAGTTCCTTTGATCACTCAAAGCCCTACTTTTTATTGTCTTTTAAAAATCATTATTTTGTTTCAATGACACATTGATTAATGACAAAATACTGAGGGATTCCCATAGAAGTGCAAGACATTATATTATTATATGTCTACACGGATGTCAAATGTTTTCATGATGATTAGTATAAAAACAATACAAAATGACTTAAAGGCTATTGAAAAGGTTTTCTTTCCTTTTTCTTCCCCCATAGTTCAGTCAATTAAAAAAGATCAAAAAGCCAAATAAATTAACGATTTATAGACAAGTTAGATAATGATTCATCAACATATAATGTTAATAAATTATTCTCTTGGCTTGCCATAAGTAGCAAATCATTATATATTTCCTTTGGTAGACATAGTTAAAGTATTAATCAAACTATTTTGTTAGTCACATCAATAAAATAACTTTGGAGGAAAATTATTTTCTAGATAAAGTCTTCAATGAGTAAAACACACTAATTCAACTGAATTATTATATGGATCTTCCATTGAGTCCTAACCATAAAATTACTATGAAGTAGATTTAGCTCAGCATTTCTAGCTGGGGAGCAGAACTGTGATCATCCTGCAGAGCATTGCCAGCTTTAAGGAAGCAAAAAAAGAAAAGTAGAAACATCTACAGCTTCCATGTGTTACTTCTCTGGAGAAAATCTGTAACTAACAATAAGTTGTTTTTTAAAGACAAAACAATGCCTTTATAAAAACCTGTAATATCTGCTGGCAACAAACTAGGGAACAGTACCCTTCCTATTCAAGAAAATTGTTTAGCCAAGTTTAACAAGAATAATGCATGACTAAGAAGACACCGTAAATCCTGGAAAGTGCAACCACTGAGGAATGGAGAAGCAAGTGGCTACTGTTAAGTACTCAAGTATCTAGTGTATCAGTAAATAGGAGGAGAAGGAAATATTGTACCTATTCACTAAAAATTTACAAGGGTTAAGTGTCTGCTTTCCAAGACTGCAGTGCTGGCTAAACATAGATTATTTAGTGTAAATCACATGTGTATCAATCCTTTCTCTGTACAAGAATAAAGCACCAGTTAGCCTGATGAAACTAGAGATAGTCTAGTTTATTAGTATTAGGAAAACACGATGCAGTTCTATTAAAATTTTTCAAACACAGCTGACATGAACATAATTCTGAAATGGGAAAGACCAGTAATTAAGCAGTATTAGAGACATAAAACATATTGGTGAAAGCAGTGATTTGTGCCCAAAAAAGTAGAGGTACCAGAGGCATTTTGACCTTCAGAACATTTTGATTTAGCAGCCTTGAATAATGAGTGGTGGCTTATGAACTAAGAGATAAGATGGATAGTAGGTATGAGGAGAAATGCTTTTTCATTATTATTATTCTTGCTATGCATACAGTCCATACCTATGAAGATTAATGTTGCTATTGTGAAGGTGGTATTATAAATCTTGTACTAAGCAGCTCTCCAGTAACAATGGGTATAGGAGAAACCTAAGTTTCTCTCCACAGACATAACATGGATTCTGCTTAAGAAAAAATAATACAAAGCAAAATCATGTGAGTGATCAAACTCCTCATTGGGACAGTCCAGATGTCTTCTGGGTCAGTCACCATTTATCAGTCCTAACTACAGGCTCGGTTTCAGGAAAAGGCAATATGCCTACCACTGTCTGTTTGTTAGACAGCATGTCATCTGTCTGTACTGTGAGAGGGCTGGTGCTCAAGCATCAGGATGCTGCTCTCCGCATCACATGCTGCTACAATTTTTGGCTGCGACCACCTGAAAGATATGTAATAATGGTGCTGTACTGTGCATCCTTGGGACTGACTCTAACAGAATTGGTAACTTTGCACCAGGTATGGCTGTCTCCACCTCCCACCCTCCTCCAGTGCTATCCTCACCAGGCTTCACACCATAAGCACTCCTCAACATACTTACATCGTAAATGAGGGCATACAGACATCTCTTCGGTTCACCCTGTGAAAACGAGTTTTGGACAGGCTATAAAACAACTGCCAGGAACTTTGAATACAAAAGGAAAAATTAATACAAAATTACTATGGTTTTAGGGTCACATAAGAATCAGAGTGAAGTTGCAATGCCTGTATAAACAGTGAAGCCGTGCCTTTTGGTCTCTACCTTTGTTCTTATTTTATTTACCAGTATAGGTGTAGGCAGTACCTGTCATTGGAAGGATCAAGAATAGATATATATAGTAAAGGCCATCCTGAGTCACACTAAATGCCTGTTTCTATTGTTGCCAAAATAAAATGTGTCATAAATGGAAATCTAGGGAAGAAAAAAAATTGAAACATGCCTGTGACACTTCTCCCTAATATTCTTTCCAATGATTTTCAATTCTGGAGGTAGGGATGGTATATATGCGTTTAGTAGATATCTTTGAACTCCTGTTCTGTGAGTTTTCCCAGCCTCTCCTTCAGCCCATGTTCCTTTTAGTATTTCCAACATCCTTTGGAGCAGTTCCACCAGCCTACAGCTGCTGTTTGAAGAACTGCTTACCAAAAATTGTTTTAAGTTTGATTCCTACTAACTTGATTTATCCTTCCTTTTATTTTGGACAATTTTATATTTACAATGGACTATCAATCCTTATCCAACCTCTTCTAGGCACTCTTTTTTAAAGAGCTCTATCTTAACCTCTTTCTTTCATCATTTTTTCCAAGCCTAACAGTCTTATCTTATTTCATTCTTTCATACAAAGAAGCAGTTCCATACCTTTAATAATCCTTGTTCTCCTACTCCAAACCCTTTCCAGTTTTCATAGATTCTGTTTCAAACAGAGGAGAGAGGGGTGAAGCCAGAGAATTATACAATGAGATATGATGATCCTTGTTTTATTCTTTATTCCTTTTTTAAAAAATTCTTAGCTTTTATTTGCCTTTTTAACCACTTTTGAGCTGACATTTTCACAAAGCCATCTTATTATAACTCAAGATTTTGTTCCTGAGTGATAATGTCCAGTTCAGGGCCCATTATGTTGTATGTGAATGCAGGCCTGCTCATTGCTATATGCATGGCTTGACATTTATCTGTAGTGAATTTCATATGCCATTTTATTGGCCACTAATTCAACTTCTTAAGGTCCTTATGCAATTCTGCATGGTCTGCCTTCATTTTTACTGCCTTGAATAACTTGTTATCAGTAGTAAACTTTGCCACTTCACTAATCACTTGATGTTACAGGTCACCTATGAATATATTGAACTGCACAAGACCCAGCACAGATCTGTGTGGAATTCTCTAGTGATTATAGTGCAAAAAGTATTCCCATCCTCTGTTTCATCATTTAACCAAATGATGAAATAAAATGAGGGACTTTATCCCTTATGCTGTGACTGTTCGAAGCTCCATGTGACAAATAATGCCAGAAAAATTGTGGGAGTCCATGTAGGTTATATGAGGCAGCATACCGTTATCCATGTGCTGAACTTTCAAACAACTCAGATAAATTTATGAAGTAGGATTTCCCTTCAAGAATCCACATTGACTTTTCCCCAGTATATGGTCAGGTTTATCCATGTGCTTATTAATCTATGCTTTATTATAGGCTCTACTAATTTGCCCTGTTGAGATATCAGGTTTATTGACCCTGCACATCTTGAAATCTCACCTGGGATCAATTTAAAAGGTACCTTCATCTCTGCCAAGTACTTCAAGTACCAGGACAATTTTAAGTAAGAGGATGAGAACTTTAGGGTGCTTATCATTTGATTCTGGCCAATAGTCACTGTTCCTTTTATCCTTGTTGTTGCTAATTTTATTCCACTTAATGATGCCTAGCAGATTGTCCTGTTTCCACTCAGTTTATGGTATGTCTGCTATTTCAGTATTCATGTTCCTTAATCCAACAATTTAGACTTTGTATTGTTAGTGTACAGGCTTGGTTCTCTTCTCAGCAACCTTTTTAAATAATACTCTATGTTAGACTAATACCATCCTGTGCTCTAGCCTTCACAGAGGCTAACAAAATTTCCATAATGTCATTCATAATATGTCATCTCCAGCGCTGTGTTGTTCTGTATGTGTCAGCTTTCTCCTATTCTTTCA
Source organism: Rhinoptilus africanus (assembly GCA_013400135.1). NCBI lineage: Eukaryota > Metazoa > Chordata > Aves > Charadriiformes > Glareolidae > Rhinoptilus > Rhinoptilus africanus. The sequence goes on along the minus strand of VXBO01006674.1, from coordinate 100,782 downwards.
TTGAAAAGCTCAGTCTCAACTTCCTTGACGTTAAGTGCTAGCAGCTTGGTCCACTTGTCATTCAGATGAAGTACATCTTCCCTGCATGACCATCCGTTATGCTAGAAATGTACCCAGCTTTTGATGCATCTGAATCCTTATGACTGGCTTCTCAGCCTGGCATTAAAAGTTCACCTCTCTTCCTTTTTATTTGGTCCCACATGAATTATGGCAAACAACACTAGTTTAGTGGGTTTGGTATTCTTAGAACATTATTGAAGGCCTAAATTCCACTCCTCCCCTCTCAATCTGTTTCCTGCCTTTGACACTGCTATTTTTATTCCCATGCACACTGGCTACAGACCCTCTCTGGTTTTTTACTAGCAGTTGGTAGAGACATCTCACAAGGTCTGGCACATTTGTGCACTTGGCAAGCAAGTCACCATGAAATTGTTTTTACAGTCACAAACCTAGCTTGCTATGTTTCTGGTAGCAATTGCCCACCACTGCAATGTGACTCTTCCTTCTGGTAGAGTCTCTGCTTAAAGAGGCATTTCCTTGGTGCAGGATCGCAGAAGAGCAATTTTCATCAAGGCAGACTCCTGAGGGGGATTCCTTGCCCTTCGTCCACCTGATGCCTCCCACCCAGCCTCTGGCTGGGGCTGCTTCTTTGGTCTTGGTCCCTCTACACCAATCTGAGGTGAAACTGTGAACCTCTCTGTGCATCTGTGCTGTTCCTCAGCAGTACTGGGTTTACTGGCTTGAAGAAGAGACCGATTAATTAAATACCTGAAAAAGCTCTTGAAGAATCTCTCCAGGCTCTGAGGTCATTCAGTTCAACCACTCTATAGCCTCAGAAGATAATTTTTTTTTTTCTTTTGGAGTTACAACTTACTGATAGTACATACACATCTGCTACTTGCCCATGGAAAACATATACATTTATTTGATACTGAACACATTAAAACAGTCCCTTCCCTTCATCTTCCTGCTGGAGAACACCACCTCTATTTCTTCTCTCTGAAAGGATGAGAAGTCAATTCCTAATCTGAGTATGCATGTCTGATTTAACAATTAGGTTAAAAAAATTAACTAACCTTTAACTTTTTCCTAAATTCATACATGGTTATCACAGTTTCATCCTAACTTTAACTATTTTTCAATACAAACTCTTCACACAATAGACTAAAACTAGAATAAGTTATTCAGCTCTACATCAGCACAGACATTGCAGGGGACACCCAAGTATTTTCGCAGAAGTCTTAATCACTTTTGTAATATGTAATGAACTTTTATCTTTTTTTAAATACATCTATATTTTAGTCAAACTCAAATTTGAAGACTCCAATACAATTCAAAATATAGAATTTAAATTTTAATTTGAATGTAGATAGGATAGTCAGTTTACCATGTTTCATAAAATACACTGTATCCAAACTGTATGTTATTTTTAGAAGCAGGACTCACATACTTGTACTTCAGTTCAGTGTTAAGAGACTGAGGTTTGAAACAAAAGCATAGTCATCTACTGCCAAAAATGAACCTGCAGTTATATGAAGCCAGATAACATACTTTCCAGAGCTGTTAGGAAGACAAAAGAGATTTTGTGATTTTCGCACAATGCCAAATTTTAATTTTAACCTTTTCATATTTTATTATCACTGTTATTTTTTCAGTAATGCTTATGATTTATTTTTATCTCAGTTTGTGTACTTTGTGATTTGCTACTTCAGTCGCTGAATAAAGAAAATAATGATTTGAAACAGCATTTCTCTGCTGGCAGTCTGCATGTACAGCTTGCTTACAGCAACTATTTACTGTGTTCATTTTTGGAACATTTTTACAAGCACAATGACAACGTGTCTTTTCAAAATGGCTTTCTTTGAGATTAACTACTTCTTCCTGTAGTTCTGTATGATTTGTCAGTGAAGAACTCTGGGAAACTCATATAAAGGTTACTATATAAATTAGGATTGTAGCTATAAGGTTTTTTTTCTTACAGATGCTTTTCCCTTCTTTTTTAAAACATAAATATTTTCACTGAATACTAATTAAATAAAAGGTCCAGATTATTTATTGTAAACAGTTAAGTATAACAAAAAAAGATATTACATATCATTAGGATTAAAATGCTGATTACATTGCTGAAGATTTCCAGGGAGAAGATTTCAGTGAAAGTCTCAGATCATTTCATGTAACACTCATGACTTCACAAACACCAACAATATATTAAAATATTATGTTAAAGCAAAAGGTCTGCTTTATTAGAATTGAAACAGCCAGAAATTTCAAATGTGTTTTGAGTAGAGAATACTATTTTTTAATCAAAATCCGTCACAATAATGAGTGGAAATAGTTGCTACAAATCCCATCTGTTGGGTTTTTTAAACTTAGTTTCTGAGAAAGTTAAAAAGAAAAACCAGAGCAATTAGAATTGGAGAGAGATTTTGCCATTGCCATCCAATAAAAAAAATGCAAATTATGATTTACAATCTATTTTCAGTGGTTTTCAATTCAGTTCTCTAATAAGAGGCCTCTCCATTGATGTAATTTGAAGCCACACTCCAGTCTCATTATCAGAGAGCTTTTATTGATATTTACCTTAAATGCTGCTTTTTAAAAACTCATTGTATTAGTCATAGATGAATATATCACCTATACAACTTTTTCCTTCTTTAATGTTGACATTTTTCCAGATGCAGTGCACAGGCATTTATGTCTCCAAACTACACATCTTTATATCTCATTTTCCCCATCAAAATTTACTTGCATAAGATAGTTATATCACCTATATTACCTTTTTATTTGAGCATTTGAAATGAAAAACCTGTATTGTAGAATAGTACTATTCCCATTTTGCAGATCGGGAAATGAAGCATTAAGAGGAAAAGCAATTTTTAGATCAATGATAGGGAAGTGATCTGAAGGTAAATTGAAGGATAGTGATATAATCACAGGTGTTCTCCTGTGAAAAGTATATTCACTTTCTATGGGTAGGTATAGTAAAAAATAAATATAATGTCCATTTTCTGTCAAACTAATGCAGCACAGCATTACATGTGAAGTACTGAGATTCCATTTCTTCATTTTATTGTAAGCTCACGTGGAAATGTGAGGTAATATATAGATGTTCCATAATTTATGAGAATCTATTTTTTAGCTGTCATATGACAGAATCGAGGAGAAATAAATAGTCAAGAAAGACGAAAGATTAAGAGAATGATTTCATACCTTAAAATCATGAAACCTCTGATGTTGAATTCTTCAAAAGAAATTTATGCTTCTTTTTCTAATGCACATCTGACCCCTTTTTCTAAAGCTTTTTCTCCTAGTGCCCTTTCCTTCCTCTTCCTTAGTAGACATTTTTCTCCAAAAATTTTCTCTGTCTTTGTATATATTTCCGAGAAGTCCACCTGGATTTATTTGTAGAACAGTGAGGATAAGACATTGTAACACTTTTCTTCCTTTTGTTTTTTTCTTATTTTCCTTTTTTTTTTTTTTGAGAGTAGATAATGTGTTGTTAGGGTATGAACACACCTACAGCATTTTTTTGTTGTGTAACTAAAATACAGGCATTGTGTGGAGGTGGAATATTTTGTGAATTAATTTCACATGCAATGCAAGAGATTTTATGCGCTTTCAAAATCTACTGTTGGTCCCTTTTCCTCAGGAGAGGAATAAAGGATTTGGACCCCACGTATATGCTCTTCAAAAATTTATGAGGGTTCAACAAAGATCAACTTCACTTTGAGAAGCTGTATATGCAGAGGGTACAGGGATGGGCTGTTTCACATGAAAGTTCCTTACTTTTATTAATAATTGTGGACATAAAAAGTTGGGTTCATGTGCTAATACCTCATTCTGTTTGATTTAATATTTTGATATTGCCCATAGCCAGCTTCTACCAAAAAAAAGTAAATACTGACATTCCCACTTCTACCTTTTTATCATTCTTATCATGCAGTGATATTAGACTCACTGAGTTAAATTTTAACTTTCACTCTTTGTCATTTGAATGCTATGAAATACTTAAAACACTTAATGAAATGAGAAAATTTGAATTAATTTAAGTCTCAATGTGCAAACTACCTTTCTCAAAAGTCTCTGGCACTGATTGTCCAGGCCTGATGCTAGCACAATTACCATTGATTTTCACAGGAGATTTATCTCCCTGGGGACTGTAGTACTGGAATCTAAATAATTAAATATTGAGGTTTAAAAGAAGATGAATTCTGACTTCATTGATGTATCCTCTGATGTCTTTACCAGGGCCCTAAGGGCAGTATCAGGCCTTAATGGTCCTGATGAGCCTTCCCTATGATCTCCATCCCCAGCCCACCCACTCTTCCTCAGTTAGGAGCTCCATTCAAGCTCAGGCTAGGGCTTCATGAAGTGTTGTCTGGGATTGTCTATGCTGTCCAAGCATGCAGAGACATGGTTAGCAGAGTCAAAGCCCACACAGAGTTGAATCTGGCAAGAGATGTCAAAGGCAACCAGGACTTCTGTAAGTACTCAACGTGCTTGATGAAACACTCTTGGTCCATTATACTCCACAGTTTATAAAGGTGTAAGATACTGAACAGTCAACAAAGCTTAAACCACCATGCAGCAACAGTCAAAGATAGTAGTTAAAGGCATATAACATGAAAATTATATCCTCAGATATTCCTGTGTAGGCCTTTATGGAGCAGGTCATCCTGACTGCCATCACATGGCACATGGACAACCAGGTGACCAGGCACAGTCAGCATGGGTTTATGAAAGGCAGGTCCTGCTTGACTAACTTGGTCTCCTTCTATGACAAGGTGTCCTGTTTAGTGGACAAGGGAAAGACTGTGCTAACCTGGACTTTAGTAAAGCCTCTGACATGGTTTCCCACAGCATTCTCCTGGAGAAACTGGCTGCTCATGGCTATGATGGGCGTATCCTTCGCTGTGTGAAAAACTGGCTGGCTGGGCTGACGCAAAGAACTGTGGTGAATGCAGTTACATTCAGGTGGCTTCCGGTCACAAGTGATGTTCCCTGGGGCTCAGTATTGGGGACACTTCTGTTTATCATTGGTCTGGATGAAGGGATTGAGCTTGTATACAACACCAAGTTNGTTGGGCAGGAATGTTGATCTGCTCGAGGGCAGGCAGGCTTTACAGAGGGATCTGGACAGGCTGGATCGATGGGCTGAGGTCAATGGCATGAGGTTCAACAAGGCCAAGTGCTGGGTCCTGCACTTGGGTTACAACAACCCCATGTAGCACTACAGGCTTGGGGAAGAGTGGCTGGAAAGCTTCTTGGTGGAAAAGGATCTGTGAAGTGATGGTACTCTGTACTTGGTGAGGCAGCACTGTGAATATTGTGTTGGAAGTCCTGTGAAGAGTGACTGAGGGAAATGGAGTTGTTTAGCCTGGAGAAAAGGAGGTTCCGTTTAAGCTTCGGTCTGGGCTCCCAGCCCTGTCCTGACTTATGCTGGGGATGTGCCATCTCCAGTCCTGTTTATGGCCCAGACTCTGTGATGAATGTTGGACCCACATTGTAGCCTTTTCTCCAATAGAGTTTCCTCTGCTCCTGACTGAACTCCCTGGATGGACCCTGAATCACTTCCTTTATCTGGGGCTGTTACCATCACCTAGCTGTGCCCACCTAGCTCAGGCATTGCAGGATTGTGTCCTAGTCAGTAAGGACACAGTGCTGTAGTCACTCTCTGCTCCTGGTTCTTCCCTTGAGGAGCAGCCTGAAACTTGTTGCTCTCCAACATGTACCCACTGTGGGCTACTTGGTGTTTGAATATAGAACTTCTGGATTTGAGCAAGAGACAATTAGACAGTTCTGTGGCCAGGTCATATAACAACCTTTCAAGATTGCGTTTTGCATAGAGCTGTAGATCACATACTATCAAACTCAATCTCTTTCAAAAGAAAAAAACCCAGAATAATTATTGATAATTCCAATCAAACAAGGAAACTGTATTTGTGACTTTGTCAATTAGATACTAGCATTTGAGTTCCATTTAGGTCTTTGTTGTAACTGAAATGACCTTAGCTAACCATTCTTTCTGATTTCTGTCTCAAGTTCTTGTTTACAGGTGAATGCAATTCAGTCATACCAGTAACTGATTTTTTCACATAATTTTTGAAAAAAATACAACAAAATGATTGACAGCAAAGGAGGCCATCAGTCAATAAAGGTGGAAGGCAGCATAAATGATGCATCACACTACTTTCCAACCTATGAGCAAAGTCAGAGAGGGCACAGGAAAATGGAAACAGTACTGAATGAAAAATAGGATACTGTGCATTTGTACAGAGCAATTTCAGCTCATGAATTTATAAAGGTGTCAAATTGTTATCTAAATAAGAGAGGAGAATTGTTCTGGTGTTCTCTAATTAACTCTTCAGGAGCTGCACACCACAGTCAGTCAGACTTCAAGTTAGCCCCCACTGGCAATTGCAACTCTTTGACAGGATGGAGTCCCATGGTAGGATCCTAAATACATTTAATTAAAAAAAAAAAAAAACAACACCCAAAAAGCCAAATATTATTATCTTCTCACAAACAGATGCATGGACAGAAACTATCCCTGCAAAGAGACGCTTGTAATAGTGACATTATCTATGACTACCAGTAAAATGCACACCTATGCAGAGCTCACAGGACACACTCATAGTTTTGAGCAGGTATTAATGATCTTTCAAACATGAAGACTTCTCCTCTATCCTCTATATGATTCTCAACATCCCTTAACCTGAGGTACAGATACACAGAGCAAGATGAATTTTGGTGTTGATCAGCTACTTAATTAGGAAAAGATATTAAGGAGAAGGAAAATGAGATATTGAATTTTTTAAAACACTGTCTAGGCCTGAAGCATAAATGTAGTCACCATATTTCTTGTGTAATGACAGTGGCATTCGCTAACTGTGGATTTGAGTAAATCAGATTTATTATACTATCCTGGGAGAATGAATGATCTCAGACATAATTAAAATGCTTTCTTAATGTGCCTTCATCTAGAAAATGTTTCCTTTGAGAACATATGGAATTCCTTGCCAGATGAGATCAGATTTAAAAGCTATGATTAGATGAATTTAAGTACAATAACATTTTATTTTGGTAAATGTAAAAACAAATTAAAATTATGCTTCCTGAAGAACGCAATTTAAAAATTACTCAGGTTCTGAACAATTTTCTGGAAAACATTTTTTACAAATGTAAGACTAGAGAAAAATCGTATATTTACAAAGTATTATATGTCTTCTCTTTGTAAGAACGTCAGAAACAGCCTTGTCTGAAACATGTCGGTTATGTGGGGTTCAATTTTTTTCATGGAAACCAAAATATTTCCTCAAAAAGTTCTCAGAGAAATTTTAAAAATCTTCCCTTTAAAAACCTGGGAGCAATTCCAAGTATTATTTGCTATTATTAAAGACTTAACTGTACTGAGTAGAAATAAAAGATCCATAAGAAAATTTAGGTTTAAATTAAATATTTTACTTGTTAGAGGAACACTTTGTAAGGTATTAATTATTATTTTAGGTATCTCAAATGTAACTGAGTATACAGAAAAGCTAAATTCCACCGAATCTCTACCAAATAAAATCTACATTATTTCCTGTTTATGTTTTTTTTGGGGTTTTAAAAGTACATTTGCAATGCTAATTTCTTGTGAGAATATTTTGAATCATAAAAAAGCTTTTTAGCACGTTTTTTTCTTTAGTCATTTACAGATAAATGCAAACGCAAGTTGCATGAAGGCTTGGATTATTTTAGTGGTCCACCTGAAAATTGTCCCTGGTCTATTTCTTTTCTGTTAGGGTTACTCCTTAGTCACACCAACAAGCCTGTAGAATTCCCTATGTCAGGAAAAGCACCAGAGCTGCTGCAATAGAGGTACTGCCTTTCATGAAAATTTCAAGGTTTCAGAGCAGTTTCAATTAGTCGTGAAGCTCTATATTTAAAAAAGTATAATCATTGCAATCATGCAAAGAGCAGTGTCTATAAAAAAAAAAAAAAAAAAAAAAAAAAAAAACACAAAAGGANAAAAAAAAAAAAAAGAAGCCACTAGGGCACTGGTAGACAGGACTGGGGACTTAATGCTGGAAAGGAATAGGAGTCAGCCAGCAGAGAAGAGGAAGAAGCAGCAGCTGTTCAAAACAACTGCTAAAAGAGCCACTAAGAAGCAGCCCTCTTGTTGCCCAAGCCAGCTCAGGTCTGTTTGAGAACAACTTATCTAGCAATTTGCCTTTTCTTTTTTTCCTTAAGCATGGTTATTCATTCTGAAAAACAAATTGAGATAAAAACATACTAAAATACCTTTAAAGAGAACACAGCATCTGAAGTTGAAAGACAGACACATCATTTCAGTAATGAAGCAACTAGAAAAGCATCTGTTAAATATTATATGTGTAATATTTCTGAAGAGAATTTATGAAGAAGTTTAAGCAAAAATAGATCTCTCTGATGTTTAGACTACATATTTTTCCTTTTTACTTCTGTAATGGATAGATAGGAGAAACCAACTTTCTTTATGAAGTTAAATATTTTTATTTGTCTAAAATACAGTCTCCAAACAATAACAGGATAAGTCATGTAAAACAAAAAACCCCTGCATTCCATTTAAAGTAAAATCAGGTTTTTTCTACTATCTCTGTTATTGCACTGATTTCCATAATGTTCAAGCATCTTCAAGCATTGCACTGAAGGATACAACTGTAAAATAGAAGATGCAATCTGAACTGCTTGGAAAGTTGGATTTTGGTAAGGATTTATGATTGAGTTTGTTACTTTCATTTTTTAAAATGCAAGCTTGTGCTCCCAAAGGTAACAAATGCACTGGAAAGTAGTAATCTCTGTGATGGTTCTTAGTTCTTGTGAGAATTTGCTTCCTAATCCTGAAAAATGTAAATACTTTTGTTGACAGGGGTTTAAGAAGAGATGAGTCATCAGCCAGGTGACTACATATCTGCACAGTAACTGACCGATGACTAAGGATATGGATGAATCAGTAATATTGCATGTGCTAATGAGCTGGCACTGACTCATCAGGAACTCCACAAAGATTTATCAATACATTTATACATGTGTGTGTATGCACATTATATATGTGTGTGTGTATATACATATGTTTTAAATATATAGTTTCTTTAAACTAAAAGAAAAGTTAGAAGTTAGATCCAGAATATTCTCTCTTACCATAAACAAAGAATTTGGGAAACAAAATGACATGCCTATAAGTATTTTAGCTTTCCTATTCTAACCTATGACACCTTAGCAAGAGGCAAGGTTTATGAATTGCTATTAGACAGAAATTTTTGCCAAAATCTACTCAAAATTACTTGAAATTGAAGTTAATTTTTACTGTCTGATTAAGAGGGAGATTTGCATTAGCTATCAAAAAAGGGTTCACAGTAGCTAGATGCAAAGCCTTATTTTCTTCTTTTGGTGTAAAATCAAAATACTTGTGAAACATATAACAGCTTCAACAGAAAAAAAACCCACGATGCACTTCCTTCAAGACTATCTCCAGGAGTCTAGACAGTGTTACCGAAATCTTCTCAGACAGGGAAATAAAAAAAGAGTTTGGGTTTCCTATAGCTCTTCAGTATTAGTCTTAGCTATCAGGGTACTTGTTAAAATAACAGTGAAATCAAAGATCTATCCTTCCTTGTTTCCAGGGTTTTGCAAAATGTGCTTACTCTTTTACTTGAAAGTACCTCAAATGGGAAGTAAAGTTTTATCTGAGGATGAATATAAACTTTAGTCCCTGCAAAAATATTTTTAATGTTCCTCATCTGCACAACATTATGCTCATTTTGTGTCAGACACCAAAAGGAGTAGGGAGGAGATAAAGGGAAGACTATCTAAGTAACCCTCAGAACAGAGCAGAAAGCATGTGTAGTAATTAATATGTCCATAACTGTTATGTAAAGGATGAAAGATCTCAGTATCCCACCACTGGACAATTTAGTACAACTCAAGGGTGCTGAGTCTTTATGTGAGGCCAGTTGAAGTTTCCAATTAAGTTCCCAGTCCCAGCAATCCTTTGCTTGAAATAAGAGCCACTGATGAAAGACTGCTGGGTCAGAATTCATCCTTTGGGCCAATCTGCAGATATAGCCACTTACTACCTTCCCTTAGTATCAAGACATAAATAGGAGGGACTGGTTTCTTGATATTCATTTTCACTAGTTGAACACCACCTCAAAAACATTTCCAAAGGCTGATCAGAAATATCTTTTTTTCACACTATGACTGTTTCTAATTTTTTAGTGTCACAGATTTTATGTCAGCTTAATCTCTTCAACAAGACTGTGCTGTTGGTTCTGTGCACACAGTGTATACATATGATTACACTATAAATACAATTTCAGAGGCCTGTATTAATCTTCTAGTAAGATGTCAATGTCACGTTTGCTTCTACTCAAACAGGAAACAAATTTTTTTGTGTGTCTGCTAGTTCTCTGCTGTCCGTTTATATCTTTTGTATTGAGTTGCATTTCATGACAGATGATCTAAATGTTAACTGTTTGAGAAGATATTCTAATTCCTTCTCTCCCAACTTTAGGAACATTACAATTTAATGTCTAGCTTTATTTTCGACAACACAAACATAAGAAAGGCAAAGCGAAGTATGGCTTATTTAGTGAGAATATACAAAAATATATGTAACATATTATATTAATACTTTTTTGACAAATGTTTGTGTCTCTTTCCATCTTAATAGGTTCTAGAGTCACACCTGGATAAACATGCACATTCATTAAGAAAGTTTAATTGTTTTCTTCCTAATCTTCTCTAACTAGAAAAAAAGGAAGTGGTTAAAGATCACTTTGAGGTCCCTTACTTGCATGTCACAGGTTTATGTTCTTCTATGTGTTACACCAAGAGCAGGTTTACCACAGAACAGAACAGGTGTATGAATTCCCTTCAAGACTTCTCTTGGTGGAAGAATCCTCACCTGGTCCAGCTGTACAGTCTGCTAGGCCTTGATCTACATTGACTTGATGGAGGGCTGCTTATCCTCCCCTTGGATTTTGTTTTTGTTAAGCACCTGTTTCTGTTCATTGGGCTATCCTGTTCATTTGTCGCATTGTTTAAATATTATTTTATATTTTTTTAAGAGCTGGTGTTGTAAATTCTATTTTAATTTTTCCCTCATCAACATTATGACTAGATTTGCATTAGATTTTTTTTTTAAGACTTGCGTTGATTAAGCTTCTCAAATGCAGTTTTACCATCTGTTGTTTTACTAATAGAGGACCATTTACTCAGTTAAGATTTTTTTTCCATTCTCTACTGAAAAGAGTGTAATTTTAAGTTTATGATTAAATTATTTTAAATTTCTGATATGGCGCCTGAGATGATGCCAAGATATCAAACCTCAGAAAAGCACCTCCCCCCATGTTATTATTTTTATGAATCTTTTCTGCATGTATAAACCACACAATTTCAGTTTGCAGGGCTGCTAAAATAGCTCCATATACTGAAATGTAAAGTGGCTATTCACTTACCTTGAATATAACCAGAAATTATATGTCAATAATTGTAACCCTAGTACCCCTGAAACTGAATTTCTTTGTGATCCCAATATTTTGCTTATTGTAAGATTTTTTCATTCTTCCATTTCCAGTTTGTTTTGTTTCATAAACATATGTTCATCTGCTGCTTTTAAATTGGACATCAACAGTAAGGATTTTATACTTTGTTAGTTTTTATTTACAAAAACCCCTGCACATTTATTGCTTAGATTATTGCTTAAAAGGTAGAGAATTAGATAAGAGATAACTTTGGAGTCTAAGTGTTTGTCTGTCGTTACAAAACCAGTTCTTCCCTATAAACTTTAAGAAACAGAAGCATTTAATAAAAGAGGAATAATAAAGTAGAAAGTAGAAACAAGACAAGTGTGTTGGAAACTTCAGAAGAATGATGGAAACCAAAATTCAGACCTAACCTGCCCTCCACAAGAAGATGAATAAATGTTTCAAGGTAATCTTTACACTACTCAAAATAATAACTTTCCGCCTAGCATAAAGAAAGTAATTTTCAGGCTACCATGACAATGAAGTAAAATACAACTTTATGCTAGCCATTCAAGAGTCAATTTCATGAATTTTTAAAGAGTAGATATTGCTTCAGAAGTGCAATCAACATTACCACAGTTTAATGCTAAAATACACCATTGTTGCATTGTTCCCTACAAGAAAATATTACTTATTCACATTTACTCAGTAGTTAACTTTTTTTTCATGTAATACACATAAATGCTTATGTTCTGATACTTGTCCAGTGCAAGCTGTCCCTATGGTAAGTGGGCAAAACAAATCAGGTTGCAAAGCACTGTTTTACTTCAGTTAACCACAGAGTGACACAGCACATTGGTGGTCTCAGTAGCCACTCTCATTTAGTTTGATGACCAAGTTTCTTCTAGCTAGGATATGTTCTTCAGGATGTGTAATCAGCACAGATATGCACACAGTGAGCATTCTTCCCCTGGTAATATGAAACCAGAAATATTTTTTTGCAGTTTATGAAGTGTATGCACTCTGGTGTCAAACCTTCCCGCTATTCAAGGCATAGTAGGGGAGCACATTTGTTGCTATTCTGTTTCTATCAACAAAAAGCTGTTTCTAAAAAAGAGAGGATCAAAAGCAGATGGAAGGTAAGGGTGTATGTGGATTACTCAACTAGAAAATCCCTGGTTACAGTTGAAACATCTCCCTTTCTTGGAGAGAATGCCCATATATACATTTTTACAATAGGTGACACTAAACAGTTACTAATACAATACCCTACAAAGACCATACAGTCCCACAAAAAAGAGTTGTCCAAGCTCTGGGTGTCTTACAGACATCACAGTGTCTGCAGAGGGAGGTGTGACTAGGACTCAGGTCAATTGTGCACAGCAGATGGGCACAATGAAAATCTTGCACAACTGTCACAGTGAAAAATGTCCATCTGTCTGCTAAAAGCAGCATTCTTCTCCAAGAGAGATTTCAAGACGGTCTCAGTCAAAGTGCATGGGGAAGAAGAGACCAGGAATATACCTCTCCAAAACATCCCAGAGAGAGGCCTTTAGCACACCAAATACGTCCTCGAGAACATAAGCAGGATGTGGCACTTCAGTGGTTTCATGAAAATGTGTATCATTAATTAAAAGGTGCATACCCATTCTTTTCTTACACTGTTGGAAAGATGTGTGTCAGAACACACAAATGTAGACACTTATTTTGCACAAATTCAGCATGTTATCTCTCCTCTTACTTAGGCAGGACAAAATTGCCACTTGAAAACCTTTGACTTTTTCCGGCAGCTTAATATCAAGGTGGTGCTAAGTCAAAATTATGTTGAGGCAGCCAAAGCTGCTGCTTGATGGACTGGTGCTGGTGGAGTGGTGCAAGGCTCTGATTTTGTAGATCCCCTTAAACCTGGCAAGGTATGGTAGCACCAGAGGGGATTTCAGGGTGAGCTTGAACAGCTGAGCAGTACTCAAAGATAGCTGCAGAGTGCTACGAAGTATCATTATTACTGGTGATATCTGGAGAAGGCAAAGAGGAAAATGTCTTTTGCCAGGGATTCTGGAGCTGATATTCCCAAGGGCATTGATGTTCTTTGGAAGAGTCAAGCTCAGTGAAAGCCTTACTCTCTTGCTTGAGTATGGATCTCCAGAAGCTGAGTTTTCACTTTTGCTTTTATTTGAGAGCATTTGAGACAGAGGCAGCTATAACACTTTGCAGGCACGTGACCCTCTCCAAGTGGCTATGAACCATAGGAACATAAGTTGGAAAATGAAAGACAACCTTGCAGGTGGGTGTTTGGAGAAGGCATTGAAATCCGAACAGGCATAGGATAAAAATCTCTGTGCAGTGAGAAAAACCAGCAGCGTGCTCAGACTCAAAAGGCTGCTTGGGCAGTACTGAAATGGAAATGGCCGTATTCCTTTATAGGAGCAGTACGTAGGGACTATAGCATAAAGTGAAAACTTCCTGCCTCATACAGTAGAACACAAACACATAGGCTATCAGACTATACACATAGATTCACTTTCAAAAATTTTTGTATTATTATATCTAACTAAGGATTGGATCTTGCAAGCTGCTGAAAACAGAGAGGACAGGTGCTATGCTAAAATATCAGCTGCCGAAGACTTATGCTACGCATCTACAAAGTTGCATGTAAAGATAAGGCACTTTGGTAAATTTTGGCGAAATCCTCCTATCAGCTATATTCAATTCCTACTCAGATAAATTTGATTCCATAATAAGTCTTTATTGCCTTTGAAAATAAGTGTCCTTCTTCCAACTAACTCCCTAAATAGCGTGTTTCAACTTTTTTAAAACCTTCCCAGTAACATGCATAGAAAACGCACAATACTTATGAAAGAACTAATCTGTATAATACCATGTCATAATCATATAGGAAGTTTATTTCCTTGCCTGTGGGTATTCAACATCTGAAGTGATTAAAAGAGACAAGGGAAAAAGAAATGGTGCTCCAGAAATGCAAACTGGAGCCATTACATTCAAGCTGCACACGCTACAGAGAATTCACGTAGAAACATGATACAGAGCACAAACAACATCATACTGATAAAATTCCATAAAAACCAGCAAAACACACCTGCAGCAAAGATGATGTGTCCATATTTGTATAACCTGATAAAATCACACTGAATCAGATAGTAATTAGAGTCACTTTGGATACACTGTGGTAAGGATTTGAATCTATGCTTTGAAAGCTTCCTTTGCATTTTAGGAAACAGAGCTTTCAATTATGCATCCATTTGTGCCTTAATGTACTACATAATGAATATAAAGTCTTGAAATGCTTCTTGCAGACAAAAATACATTGCAAAAGATTTGAAACATGTGGGCAAGGATAGAACTCACCCTTAGGCAATGGGCCACAACAAATAGCTACATTATTTAAGTCTTACTTAAGACTTACTTTGAAATGTTATGCAGTTCATAGGTTTTTTGCACTGGACAAGTGCCTACAGGTGAAGTTCACCCTAACACATTTTCTGGGGCATCATTTCTTGTCCCCACATTTTCATGTACACCTTCTCCTTTTTTTCTTACAAAATTATCCTGTATTAAAGTAGTGATTGGAATGGCTTTAGAGCAACATTCAGATCAGGACATAATGTTCATCACTACATATTGAAGTGCTGGAGTCTCAATTCCTTGACAGCACAATGAAACAAGTTTAAGCATTCCTTTTTGAGCCCTATAAAGTTTTTTTTTAAATCAAGTTTTAAAGTGCCCTGATATTTTATGATGAGGACACATTATAAAAGAGTTGAATACAATCCCTAATATATTATTATGGAAAGAGTGGACAAAGCACCTTCAGTTAAGTAACTTGAATTGGGTAAGAGAAATGCAATTTTATATAATCTATTCAATAGAAAAAATAACACAATAAAATATACTTATATATTAGTGGCAGAAAACCTACCTTACTAGGAATTAAGAATTTGCAGTGAATTTAGAGAGTAATATCTATTCAAGGATCAGGAATGACTGAAAGAAAGAAGGCCTTTGAGGGAAAATAAAAACATTAAAAAAAGAACAGCAAAACCAGAAAGTATTTAGACTTAGTGTTACAGGAAAACCTTAGCCAATCAAGAACACTAGGGATTCCAGAAGTATACAGTAAAAGGAAAGGTCCATAAAATATCATCTAAGCCTGCTTAATTACTGGAGGAGTTGTTCTTATTTCTTTTCCAACATGACTTTTTATGTCTTGTCATTTTCAGCATCAGACCTTTCCTACAAGTCAAGGTTTGGCATTCCCCACAGATATATATCAGATATGCCCTCTAACATTTTCTACTTCACATGAAATTTCACATCAGAGCCATGGAGAAACATCATGAATGATACAAATTTATTGTGATACTCTGGTCATTTTTGCTTCCCTGGAAGATAAACCTGTCTTGGGATAAAGAGTAGCACTGGGAAAAATGAAACAAAAATAGATGTGCCATTCAGATTCTCCCTTATTAAGGGAATCTTCCATCTCAATCTTCAATACCTTTTCTTGGATCTAGGAAAGCAACCATAACTGGAGAAAGGACGCATCCTCTTGACTTCTGAGTGTAAGTAGCATTCACTAAGTTCACATAACCTCATTCTATAAAATATAATTGAATTGTATAGGAGACATCACAGTAAGGCTTGATTTACTACTACAAACTCCCTCTGCTGTAGACAAGAATATTCTCTGCATTTCCTCTTTGATAAATAGTGCTGTGTTTTCAAATTCACATTCTGTTGCTAGTACTATGTCACAGAAACTCAAATTTTTCCCCTGGATTCCTCATGTTTCAAGTAAGATGAGGGACTAATTGTCTTTAGTTTTAAAGAGTTTCCTAATAAATGGTATTTTTTAATTAACTACCTTTTTTTTTTAAATAGAAAAATTCCTGTGGTAGCATTTTTCTTGTCACTGAATAGCAAATCACTTAATGAAGAAAAATAAAAATAACAAGATGATGTAGAAATCAATGGTTTACTATGCAATATCAATTGACTCTCAACATGGAAGATCACAGTAAGGAAAAATATGAATTAATTATACATCATTCCACATTTTTCTATAAAACTGAAAGTGGTAATCTTTCTTTCTCTATTAGGAATAAAAAGATGCACTTTTCATTTAAAAAACCCTTGCTTTGTGTGCAAGGAATGCACACAAAGGAAATTAAGAAGAATTTGTTTTGTAAGGAAAGGTAGCTTACACAAGACATTTTAAAAGAATAATGATGCATTTGTACAGGAGCACAATGTAATCCAGGCCTAATACTTCTGATATCATCAAGGACTTTTTCAACAGCTGTGCTTTTAGTTAATGCTCATCACCCTCAAAGTTCAGACTTGCAAAAATGGAGCAGCAGAACATCTTAGGTATGGAAAACACCCATAGGCTCTAAGTTTTTACCCAAGAAGGGAAAGGCAAAGTTCCTCCTCATTTGTACTAATAAAAACAACTTGAAAATAGCTACATTCAGAGTACCTTACAGCTGCTTCAAGAATGCTTTAAGCATTAAATTAAACTGTTGATGTTTCCAGTGCAGAAAAAATAAACTTCAGCCTGCATATCAATTGTCTCACACCATGAAGAACTAAGCCTGCAATTTTCTGTCAAAGTCCAAAGTCCTTCCTAAAACCAAGAGTTTAAAAATTTATATATCTTTTAGAGTAAATTTCAGAACAAAGCTTTTGCTAAATGTGTAACAGTATGTCAAAAGGAGCAAAATTATGTTGCTTCATATGTATCTGTGAATGACTTAGTAGTACCTGGAACATATTGCCATTTCAGTGGTGCTAAATTCAGACTTCATTTAGATATGTCAAATATTGTATTGTATTTAAAATATTACAATCATTTTATTAGATCTGAGTGTGGAAGTGGGCTAATATTACTTAATTTGCAATTATTATGTCCACATACTTCAGTAACTTTCCACTGACACCACACAGATTCATCAGCTCACCCAAATTAGTTAAATCTGACAGTAGTTGCTATTGTTGTTGTTGTAAAGGGAATTTTTGGATTCTTCTATTCTTTTTAAGTTTTTGCCTATGTCTTTTAAAAAATCCCTAAAAATGCATCACTGACTACACTTTTTATAAGATTTAATTTTCCTTTCCTAGCTCTGGATAGAGACAGAGAATTCTTTCTTACATTAGTTTTCCAGTCCTATCAGGGCTATAACTGTTTTGCCTATCTTGACTCACTGCAGACTACCTAAGGGCCTTCAAAAACCAACATAAAACCCCTACAATCCACATATACATGCAAACACTTAGGTAACCCCTCCTAATGACAACAGCTTTCAGCAACAATGAGTCAGACTAAGCAGGTAGTATGTTGATATCTTAGTGAACTCCAACATCTCTTTGAAGACTAAATTCACCTGGAAGTTCAAGTTTCTATTTGCATCACTCATAAGTTCTTAGGAAAAAGCCCCAGGC
>VXBO01006674.1:69736-82768 GCA_013400135.1 Rhinoptilus africanus | reverse complement strand
TGATCTAAAAACCTTCTATACATTTGCTGTGAATTGGAATTCCTGACAGCTGGAATTATAATCATAATTCTCTTAAAGAGGACATAATCGTTCACTGTCAAACACTCACTTGAAAACATAACAATTTAATTTCTTATAATTCATATCCAATACATACATTTTAAAATGAGATAATTTACATAATAATTGAAAAAGATTTTGTCATAGGATACCATAGCAATAACAATATAAACAATAATAGCAATACAAGGAAACAGAATTTTACTGTAGAAGATGCAGTAAAGCACTTTATCTATCAGACTAGGGCAGCTGAAGGTTCCTGACAGAACAGTTTAATAACAGTCAAGGATTACACTTCTCTCAGATAATCCAGATATAATGGGAGAAAGAATTACAAGACACGTATGTATCATAAGCAATACTTTTTAACAGTCTGCAGCTGACTAATCTGACAAAACCCCGTATTCTTATTTTATTGTCAATAAAGTAAAAGGCTGTGTTTTGAAGAAATGCTACTAGTATTTTAAAATTGCACATCCCTTCTGCTATGAAACTGGATTTAGTAACCACAAAGAAACTCAAAAGAAGTTGGAAAATTCATACTTCCTATTATGCCTATACTTACTAGCTAACCATACTTCCTAGCTAGCCTTCCTAGCTATGTGTTCGTACAGTAGACTCCATCACATCTGAGCAGGCTATCAAATCATCCATCATAATGGTACACAAACCAAAGTATTCTTACATGCCTCCATAACTCTTGAGTAGAATGATATGCAACATGATAGTCTCAATACTAAAAATCCTTAGCAAGTTTTAAGAACTGAAAGTTTAAATCATAAGTGAACTGTTCTTCTTCAGTAACATCAGGTTGCAAGAAAAAAAAGAGTCTGACTACAAAATCAGTTTCTCTGTGAAATACTAGACCAATTTAAGCATCTTTTACATTTGTTGATTTGTGTTTGTTACATTTTAGACCTTCTTCGTATAGTAAGTGATCTCAAAGATTTTCCCTCAGCAAGGGAGAAAAAAATGTCTGTGACTGTCTTCTGATGTAGTTTCTCCTAAATAAAATACCTACAATTCATCGTTAACAGACTGCTCCCATTAACTAGTGCTATGCATTAGTTACAAAGGTTGAGTTTTTACGAAGTATGCTTCTTGATTGGTGGAATTTTGACAAAACCTCATGCTTGTTGTCCTCTTCTTCCTCTAGATCTCCCTATGCTATTGCAGAAATAGAAGTAAATAGATATAAGAAGGTATGGAATAGAGGACATGTTCTTTTCAATCTGATTTATGGTGAAGATATGGTATGTGCACAATACTGAAATCTTCTCTTGTGGAAAAATTGAAAGTGTCTCTGTTTATACTAACTTTTTTGTTAAATCAATGGGGAAAAACACATGTGTATATACATAGAAGAAGAATTAAATACTATGCCATACTTTTAACTTCAAGTACTTGACAATACCTTAAGAAAGTCAGCATAATCCAAAATAACACCAAATATAATTGAGTTTTCCTGAGGAAAACACATTTTTTTAAATGCCCAGCAAACTATGCTAATTTGCAATAAAGTCTTAATCAGGTGCACTGAGTGCTTTCCTCTACCACATCAGAATTGTCTTCCTGCCAGTACTGCCTCCTGCAGCACTGAGGAAGATATTTTATATATACATAGTACAAACCTAAGTTCAGAGTCAGGACTCCCTTTCCAAAGTGGTCAGATAATGAGCATCAAAGATGGAGAAATACTAAAATTAAGGGGGGGAGGGGTGCATTCTCATTTATATAGTTTTTTTTATCTACTCTAAATGTTAAAAAATTAAAAGTGTTGTGCTTTTACAACAGTGGATACAAATTCATAAATGAAACAGTAGCTCTGAGTTCTCAAAGACCTGGCTTCTGCCTTCCAGAAAAAGGTTTTTAAGAAATAAAAAGTCTGTTAACCCCCTAGTATCCTTTCCCCCTGTGTTTTCCTTCTCATTACAACAGTTACAAATTCAGTCCCAAACTTCCTCTCTTTCTTTCCCCAGAAACTGAGGCATAGAAAGGCTGACATTTCAGAGGACTCCAGGCTCCTCTGAAATGTCCTCCAGGGTCTTCTACATGTTTTTTAGAAGAACAAACATGATATGCATCTGGTATTATCAGTGTGCTAATCATTCAAGAAAGAAGGCAATTTCCATGTTCTGTTTTCAAGAATGTTAAGAAACCAGTCAGTCTCAGTGTGCCATGACTGAAGACTTTATTTTCTTTCTTGGCTGAAGCCCCATTTCCCCAGCCTATTGAATAACTCTGTTTGTTTGTTCCCCAGAAAGGATCAGCCTACAAGCTAATGAGTTCAGATCCTGTGACATTATTGGAAAGCAAAACATTGGGCAATAAACCAGCATTGTAGGTCCTACTTATCTATTTTTTAACAAATAGGATTTACAAGGCAAATAAATGTTTTCTGGCAACAGTTGCAGAGTTATTTTCAAATGTCAGGCACATGATGGGTGAAATCTATAGTCTGTGACTTGCTCTGAAGGCTATTT
This sequence comes from Rhinoptilus africanus, assembly GCA_013400135.1. NCBI lineage: Eukaryota > Metazoa > Chordata > Aves > Charadriiformes > Glareolidae > Rhinoptilus > Rhinoptilus africanus. The sequence goes on along the minus strand of VXBO01006674.1, from coordinate 80,225 downwards.
TTCTTCAAAATACATGCTGCCACTGGATTTATAGTCAAACAAGACAACAAAATATCACAGGCTCTTCCAAACCCATAATATTAACTTCCACAGTGTATATAGTAAATACGTTATTCTATGCCAAACACTATGTGGACAGTATTATATTTATATTTCAGTTACTACCATAAATACAAAATAGTGCAACATTGGTTTTACTATGAATTCTATATTTTCAATACATAAAAAAATTTCCTCACTGAATGTTGTATCTGAATTCTCAGTATCTATTATGGCCTAACAAAAATGTTTCCCTGTGCTGTTTATGTATTTTATCTTATCATACATACGTTCCATTGTATAATTTGAGGGGTTGTTTACCCCAAACCGTATTTAGCCTGATTCATGCCCCTGATGCAAGACGTGGCAGTGACCTTTTCCATTACTTTTAAGTAATTTGTTTGTGTTAGTGAGTTTCTTGACATATATTTCATTTGTATGTGCTTTCCTGAACATTAGTTGCTGCAGTATTTTTGATATTTCTGTGCGTTTTAACAGACCTTGCTGTGTGGTTGGTACTGTGAAGCCAAAAAAAAAAAAAAACAACCAAACCAAACACTAAATTTTCTCTAGTGGCATTCCAATATTCAAATTAATCACTGGCTAAAGGTGCTCTCAGCCTTCAAAGAGCCTGCCAAGAAATAACCACTGAAGAAATCCCTAGAGAAATGAAGATACATAGAGACATAAAATTGCCCCTTGAGCTACAGGATATCAGTAAAGAGTACAGTGAAAGACCACACTTTCTCACTAAGGCCAAAAGCAATCTCAGTGCATGGCACAAAGAGCAAATTCTGTGGATGTATGCAGACAGGACAGATGAGTTTCCACTGGAAGCCTGGGCAAAACAAAATTCAACTGACTGCATAAAGTTAAGACTGTTAGCAACTCTGAATGGATCTGAAGGTAGAGTTTACACATGGCATTCTTGCTGTATTGCTGAGTTATCCTGAAGAGAATCCATTTGCGTTTAATAGAACTACAGTATTCCAAAGCAGAGGTGATTCTTAAGGAGACTTTTTGTGAAAAGCAACAGGCAGGCATAACTACTGAGAGTGTCTTTCTCTATTCTGCTGCCATGCCATGGCTGTTCTGCCCTCCAATGCCCTTTTGAAGCGAAGGAGGACTTCCAAATGTTGTAAGAAAATCTTTTGCAGTAACCATGGCTGCGAAGACACACCCAGACAGAATCAACACGCATTCAGCCGCCAATCTCCCCAGCACTCCCAGACATTAACACAGGATCCCATCTTTTACTCTGTCCCACTGTGTAGGCCATCCCCCCAGCAGTACCATTACAATGAGACAAGATCACTCATTGTTTAATACCGTTATACAACTCCCACAATGACTAATGATGTCACAACCAGATGATGGATTTTATCGTCACAATAAGATTGTGACAGCTCTTTCATCATCCTTTTGACTTGATAATTTGTTACAGAAACCGAATAAAGGATAAATTTCCATTTCTGATATTAGATAAATCACAAAGTTGACTCCATAATTAAAGGAGATCTTTAACATGCAATAGAGTGACCCGGAGAAAAAAGGTTTAATAAAATTTCTTTAGAGGTAAGTAGTTCATTATATTAGCATATTATTTCATTCTGGAGTAACCTAACAACATAACTGTGTCACTTCTGACTGCAAATCTGCAGTTTTAGACAAGAATCTAGATACAATTTCCTAAAACTCTTGGTATCTTTCATGAGTAGTTGTAAAACACCTTAATTTCTCATAGAAATGTATTTCTTAAGTGGATCTGTATTTCCCAAGTCTGCTTTGCCTTTGATGGTCATTTTAAGCACCTCTGAAAGTTCTACTACTTAAAATTAGGAGCTTCATATAAGCAGTTCATCCTAACATTTGATAACAAAAAAGTTTTTCTTTTAATCTTCTCCCTATTAAAAAGGTTCTTCTGGAAATTGTCACATACATGTGAGCATCAGTATATCAGCCACTTTCCTTATCTTCTCTAACAGGACATCTTATTTCCTACTTATAAAAGCAGACTTCTAAGGATGTTAAAGAATTAAGCATACAAATCTTTGGCATAAGATGAAAATACAAACTTATTTTATGTATGCATCATGTTTTTACTTTTCCATTCACCAACACCATCAGAACCACTTAGCATTAAATGGCTACTTTTCTATTTATCCAGTTAATTTTGTTTCACTTCCACTCAGCTGCTCTTTTTCTGGTGGTGGTTTTTAAATCTTAGCTTTTGCTTGCATCATCCTTCATGTTGTGTTCCTTCCTAGGACACTCAGCCTTCCTTGCTTTAACTTTGGTTTCCTGTAGCTCTACCTGCTTTGCCTCTAGCATTCAACCTTTCCACAAGCCTCTGAAGTGGCCATGTTTCTTCTTCGCATCTAGTAAGAACAACAACATAGATGGGCAATTGTAACAAGCACAACACACAGTTCTAATGCCTTGTTTCTTTTTCATTCTGGGTTTAAAATAAAAGCATTTGTTTACATTTCTTCCAGTCCTTTGATAAATTTTCTGAAATCCGCCATGGCAAAAGGAAAACACTAAATGGCAACACGAATTTGAGCTTAGTGAATGAAAACAGAGTTGACGAGATGCATCACTGGCATTAGGGAGTGCACATGCAGACTGATTTCATTATGACTAAGTGGACTCAGCTTAATGTTTTCTCCTTATGAATTACTTAGAGTTATTAAAATGATTTTAATAAAAATTGCTGTGACCTCACTGAACACACTTCCAAATGACCACCTTTTGATACACCAATGCTAGCCATTATTGTTCTTGATACAAATGATAAGACTTCAAGCTGTACTAACTGTTGCTTAGTTTCCCAAGCAATTAGTTTGCCAGTTGGTTTCCTGTTTTAATGTCTTCCTTCTGTATTATTAATAGTCCATCTTGAACTCTTACCCTTTTAGCTAGGGTTCTAAACCTGATGTCCCTCATACCTCTTGAGTGTCCAGCTTCAATGATGACTAATAGACCTACTCATATGTGATGCCTCCTATTAATTTAGGGAAAGCCTAAGGTCCAGAATATGTCTGTTCATATGTTGGTGTGAAGTCTGAAAAGAGAAATGCAGTCAGGAGGAAGCCAGAAGTAACTTACAGTAATAGAAGAAAGAATCCAGCAAGTATGAGTGGACATTCATTCATCAGACTTTCTATCTCTTTAACCAAGCTTTCTGTCATGTGCTAATGGCTAATTGTTCAAATTCCCTCTATGGAGATCTGTGAGTTCTACTCCTCATTTTCTTTCCTTTCCCCTTCTTTGCTGATTTCTTTATTACTAACTCTTAATTCTAAACCATGTAACTAGTAATGCTTTTTCTATGACTTCCCCTTTGTTGTATTATCTGTGTCTTACTTATGTTGAGCTGAAGCTTTTTTGGGCCAGAACATGAATCTTCCACTTCTGTATTTTTATGGCTAGCAGAATGGGACCTGATTTTTATTAGTGTCTATTAGAATGAAAAAAACACCCCCTCTTAGTTGGGATTCAGTGAAGTCACTTTCATATTACATGTCCAGCAGACATTAAAGTGAAAATAAAAGTTGCAAGCCAATAATTTTACAGTACAATATGTTGCATATAAAATACTTTCTGTAAAAAGGCTCTCATCAAGAGTTAAGACATATTTTTCGTTCTACTGGTCTATCGTCATTTGAACTGTTTGTTCTTATGGTTTTTTGCATGAATGCCTTTTGAAAGAATGGACTGTAACTCCAAAGATAACCATATAATGGAAAATTTGAGCAATAGTTCAATGATTTTATAAACTATATAGTCATGCAAGAGACATTGTTCCCTCAAGTTCTGCCAGATAGTTCTCCATTAATTTCAGAAACACTGCTGGGAGCTGCTTAAAATTGGTATTGTCATTAAAGCCAAACTTCAAGAAATCTCTACTTCTTTTGTTACAAAAAACCCTTTCACATATGAATTTTCTGCTTCATGTAGAAATTTTATTCAGATTGTAGGTTAATAACATCACAAAAGCAAACAACAACATCATTGTATGCATTCTGTAGGCATCTCTGATTTCCACTGTGTTTTGTTTCTTCTTGTTCATACTAACAGAAGTTAAGGGTATTGAACTTCTTTTGCATTCTTGCAACCACACCTACAAATGCTCAAAAAGACAGTAAGAAAAGATATAATTGATTTGGAAAGCGCTCCAAAACAGTTTTTTTGTTAATATGTTAGTTACTTTTCCTTCCGCAGTGCTTGCTCTCTTTATGGTACCATAGAAACAAATCACATTATTTTCCACACTGCATTTTGTGAATTAAGCCAATACATCTTTCTATAAGGTAGCCTTTTAGCATTCTTTTAGCAATCTTTTAGCATTCTAGTAGTCTTTTCATATCCTGACTACTATTTTTATTAACTTTCCTTCAACATTGGTAATCAAAGCTATGCCAAAGATTAGGTAACATTAAAGTATGTATAATTATCTTCATGACTATGGGTAAAGCTGCTTACAGACCAAGGTTTTGAAAAATTTGCATTATGTGCTATTAGAGTGAATGATGCTGTGACTGGGCCTGGTCCACTTTGCAGCACAGGAATGTGAGAGCATCCGACGTACGTGGATGAGACATGGATGCAGTTAGCCAAAATACGTCCATCTAAAGCATCAAAGATGTCAGTGAAAAATCATTTAAAAATAAGTAAGTTATGTACAGTGGCAGTGCATGTTTCCAATACAACTGAGTCATATAAAATAATTCTTATTTCCTATAGGCAAGTATCAAGAAAAATATTTAAGTTTTTAATCATCAGTATTAAAGCAAATGGAATTCTATTCCCAAAGGTATCTCATCTGCCACCGAAGCCTATAGATTTCTTCCTTTACTTCTGATGTGTTATGTTTGTGTATGAATGCATATAGTTTACTCTGAAACATCAGAGTACTCCTTCTGCCCCCCAAAAATTCTCTCAGGACTTAATAAATATCATAATGCGTCAAAGTTTTTCACATAATCTAGCCCATAATGAAAAAAATTTGATGTTTCAATCATCGCAGTTCAAATAAATATTTTATCAGGCTACTAGTTTCCAAGACTACATATAAAATGACATTACACTTCCACAACTGAGGAACGAATGAAATTTGAAATCTACCAACTTTATGGAATGGGAAAACCAGAAAAACTATCACTGGAATAAGCAAATTAATTCTCTTCTTCAAATCATCAACTCAGTTACATTTTTCTTTATTCAAACTGCTATGTAACAAAACCCGTAACATTTTTATTCAGCAAGTCTATCGTTTTCTCTCAACAGTTCCTAATGATTTCTCTGGGAGTTTTCTATTAATCCATATACAAAAGCTTCAGACAGAACATATTTCTTTCTCTTAATCTACATAATACTTCCTCAAACACAAGGGTAATAAAGAATACCGTTAGAATAATTAATGCTATACAATATCTATATGGATTATTTTCTATTTCTTTTCATGGTTTGCATTATACAATCTCTTTCTAAAGCAACTGTTGGAGGCAAGGCTTTATTTCACAGTCACTGATATGAGTTTTGATTTCTCATTCAGATGAACTCTTTTCCTGGACTACTGCTATTACTGAAATTGAAGCTTACGTAAGAGTGGCAAAATTCGGTTTTGATAAGTCTTTTCTTTCTAAATACAGTCTTCTTTTGAAGAATTCTTAATTCCCTCTATCATGGGCATTTCACTAATTGCCCTTAGCTTACTTGTAAAAGATACAGCACAGAAAAATATGGCAATGTGTGCAATGGACCCTTTCTACAAGAAAGGCTATGATCCAAGTTTTTCCTCTGTGCCTGCCCTCAAGGAAGTATCTGTGACTCTAATTAGCCCTTTCTGATGTTTATTCTTAATATAGGCTTCAAAACCCAGTGGACTGCATTTTCCTGACTAGATCTGCCACAAGGATTACAGAGTAAATGATGGTGACAGTCCAGAGGTTATACTGACTTAACTTTTAATGACTAGATATTTAGTACAGGTACAGTTTATTAAAGAATGGAGGCATTCTTTTTTTTTTTTTTTGCTTTTCTTTGAAATGGCCTTATATTTTATTTTAGAAATAATTTCTAGTTACAGTGTTAGATCTCATAGAAATTTTCTGATATGAATTTTAGTTAATTGCATAACATTTCTTGGTTAGTTTTTTTGAAAATTGCAGGAGTACTGTAGAAAAATCAAGTTAATCTCATATGGATGTATTAAAAAAAGCCAAAATAGCTTTTCTCTACTTACAAGCATTGGTAAACTATCTATGGCATCCACATTCATGAATTATGAATAAAACTGTTACCTATATCTTTCAAGTTACCTAAACTATAAAAATCACTGCAAAGAGATCAAGATTTCACAGAATGAGCAGAGAAAACACTGTTTCTGAAATAATGCATTCTTTAATTAACTCTACTTTTTAGAACATGATTTAAGGAAAATATTATCTAGAAATTAGGATCTTTGACAAGCAAAATGAACAAGCAAGCATCTTCTTCCTCATGCCTGAGATTATAACCCAGAATAGCATGTGAGTTATTAACCAGAATCTTCTCCTCCTTATACCATAGCTACGTGTAGATTTTAATGACAATTTTTTCATATTTTGGTTACATACATTCATTAATAAAATCAGGTATCTCATTTTGCTGAAGATAAAATCCAGGATCCAGTAGATATATTAGATGTCTAGTTCACATAGCCTTAATTATGCTTTACACCACTGTTGTTCAATTACTATCATACCTCAGCCAGCAACTAAGTAGTTGAAGCATAAAAAAGAATTAGTGTTTTTTTAACCCCCATTTCTTACGAAGAGCTTGTATAGACTAACAAATTACATTTAACAATTTATTTATAGATTTTTCTTTCCTGTTCCTAAGAGTACAATTAGAACACCTGACATGCATTAGAAAATATATCCACTGATATAAAATGCAAAAAACTATGCTCATTTAGGGGGAGAAAGTATAAACTAATTAAGCAAGATGCCTTTATTTATACAAACTCTTAGGGACAGACATCATGGTGAAACCTCAGTCTCTTGAAATGCAGTTTAACATATGGAACATTATACTTCTTGTCATAGATATTTGTTTTAATTAAAAGGTTAAAATTTTTTTGCTCTTGCTACAAGCTATTTTTGACCGCCAAAATAATCTGTCCATTCTTATTAGAATAGTTCCTGATAACTTTCTAACTGTACGAACTATGAAAATTTGGGTGTATTTTGGAAAGTGTTTATGTCACAGATGTTTGTCTGAGAAAATGATTTTACATTTTGTTTGATCTGTCATAAATAAGCATAAGTGCTTGAGGTATAGTAAATGCTATAGTAAGATATGAATGCAGGCTAAACATTCTACAAAATAGACACTAAATACAGTAGATCAGAGTTATACTTTCCAAAGCTGTGAAATTAATTATTATGAATCAGTACTCACAATGGCTCCAACTGGCTTTTGAAGAAAATTTTGGCATCTCAAGAGATTGTCTCCACACTTGTCATCTTCTTTTGTTTGTTTATTAAATCCAGATGTCTTTGAATTTGACCTGGAACTCCAGACAGATAAATTCCTTTATTCCCCTCCCCCCCACACCTTCTAATATTGCACAGTGGAGGGCAGAATTATTTCCTTACATACAGAGAAAACCTGAGGTAGTACTAATGCAGTCCATAAGAATTATGTTTGCTTTGTTTTCCTCTATTGCAAGTTAGATTCATCTGACATTAGTATGATTGCACTATCCTGGCTTATTGAAATATTTCACAATGAATAAAAAACATTACAAAGAAGATTGCTTTCTATTTTTTTTTTTTCTGCAAAAATACCTTTCTATTGTCCAACAGAAACCTTAGGATTACCACAGGGACAAGTAGGTATAAGTTGCTTCAACAGAGTTCAGAGAAAGTCATGTAAAGATATATGTTATGCAATTCTAAACAGTTAGAGACTGAATACAACCAACTTTAACCACTGAGATCTACTCAATTATTGAAAATCAGAGAGGAAGTAAGACAAATCAGAAAGGTTCATCCTGCACTGTATTCTGGAAATTTTTTCTTAGTTGATTTGGAATTTATTTCTTTTTTAGATCTATTGCCTTCAAACAGACAAAGAAAGCATTCATATTTCAGAGCAAAGACTACTACACGTGTAAGTTCCTTATGATAGTTATAAAAGATCACCAGCATAGAACAGTATAACAAATTCCAGAAATTATCCCACATACTACATTTGTGAACTTGTACGTGTACAAAGCATTTTCATAAGTATTTTTTGCATATGCTAAACAGTTACTTTAAGTAATATTTTTGTAGCATGACATTTTAAAATAATTAACAACTGGCATTTGAGTGAAGTATCACTCAGTATCACAGAGTTGGCGCTCTGTCACAATATCCCTTGAATTGATTAATTAAAGTTAGGGGGGCTGAAAATACCAAATAAACTTTAATCTGAGATAAATTAATTTTGTTGGCAGTGAAATGTAACCGGAAATTGAGGCTGACAAAGTAGGTCCAGCAGCAGAACAGTGGAATAGTCTTGTAAAATAATGCTAGAAGCAAAAGGGAAACTTCTACATTCATTATTTTCTCATATTCATATATTATTTTAATTTCTGCAAAATTTATATAAAAGGCTATCAAAAGATTCCAAGAACCATGATTCTGTTAATAAAGAGAAACTAAGTAGAAAACTTTTTTCCCAGTTTAGAAACACTTGGGGGGAAAAAAGTCTACTCTAGACAATTATTTATCTTGTCTTGATTAACCCTTAGTTTCTCATCTAGGAGGGAAAAAAATGCTTTTTTTGGATGGAATGACAAACAGAAAGTTTGAAACTTCTTTGAAATGCAAGAATTCTTAAATTTGACAGCTTCCAGAAAGTGCCTCTGGAAAATCCCTTTCCCATATGAATCTAACTCCTGTTTGAAAGTGCAGCTTCTGTGAATATCTGTAGCTGTGTAATACAGGGTAATAAGTGCAGAGAATGGATGCAAGAAACTTAGGGATCCAGAATGTAAAGTATGTGAACTGGACTACATCACCGTAAAAAGTTTTCTCATTGGATATAATGAATATGAAGCCATTTCCAAGACCACTCATTCTTCTGAACCTCAGTGAGAAGATAAATTATATTAAAAAAAAAAAAGAAAATGAATAGTTGAGGCACCCTCTGGTGGATGAAGTCTAACTTTGGATCACTATTTTCCACTTCCAGACAATAAATCCTGATCAACAGTCGAGGGAAAAAACCCACAAGCAACAACCCCCCCCTCCCACCAAACAACAAAAAACCAGCCAACTAACAAACAAGCAAAAACCCAACCAACCAACCAACCAAAAAACAAAAAAATCAACCCCAAAAACCTATTGTAACAATATTTCTGTAAGTTCTTTGAGATCCAAGCACAAAATTCTGTTAAAGCCTGTAGGAAAAAAAACCAAACAGGAATTATATTTGTTTTAATATCCAAGGATTTATCAATACGGCCAAGAGATAACTGTTTGACATTGCCTACTGTAAGAAACTCAAGGAAGACTCTACACTCACCTTTCACTTGGGGCTGAAAAAGAATTCTCAGGAAATTGTACTGTCTAATGTACCTGCCTAGAATTTATTTCTTCCCCCATTAGTTTTTCCTGAGATCTATGATACTTGTATGATAACCACCCAGAAAACCCTTCCCAAAGAACTGTCAGGTTTCATTAAAACAATTCTTTAAACTTTGATATCCAAAAGATGAATATAACATACTTCTGTTGGAGACTACAGGACAAAATGTTGCCACACAGTAGTCCTTTGCTGGCTGCCCTTGAAGCCACTAGCTTGAGCTAGCTTGCATACTAATACTCAATACAGTGATGACACCCAACTTGTTTTGAGTCATTTACAAAATCAAGATCAGTGTTCAGAGTACTCATTTAAAGCAATTGCCAATATTATGCACTCCATTTCACTCACAACTAATTTCTTTAACCATCACTTCCCCAAAACTACAGGAATATTTATGGGAATACCTATGGATGCTAAAATGGCTCCACAATATGGCATTATTTTACAAATCCCTTGAAGAGCAATTTTTTAATAACTAACCAAGCCCATACTATACCTCAGAAAAGTAGACAACTTCATTGTGTTGACTGAAAGCATGCATTTCTTTACAAGTTGTTCCAAGAAATTGGGTAATCATAACCTCTTCAGACAGCCTTTGGAATATTCTTACATCAGTATTAATTTGCTGATTTGCAAAATAATTTGGAAAAATAATAACTTATAAAAAACCATAGAATATCAACCAATTGATATGTCTATTTTATATATGAGTCTACTTTCCAAAACTCACCCCAATATTTTTCTACATAGTGGGTCATTTGCCTACTCTACATTTCAGAAAGCATTAGAGAAAGTGAGTTCATATTTCAAAATTACTTTTCTCAAG
>VXBO01006674.1:50826-65225 GCA_013400135.1 Rhinoptilus africanus | reverse complement strand
TACTTAACTGCTGAGATTACTATTTGGAGTGTTCCTTTTCTTTGTTTTTGTATTTGATCCCATTCCCCTGTCATCCCCCCTCCCTTCTATTTAATTGCTTTATTTGCTACAAGCTCTACTACTTAATATTTCTATATCTGACAATATTACAAATCCTTTATAGCAATAAGTGAAAACCATTTAAACTAGAGGTTTAAAAAACAGCAACTGTTTCCACGTTACAGGAATGAATTCTTGGAACTGAAGAATCTGAAAAGTACTATTACAACCATACATTAAAACATGCAAAGACAACAGTCAGATTGATATGTAACTGTAGAATATTACTAGTTTCTGGGTTTTTTGAAATAATATTTTAAAGGAAAGAAGTATGCAGGATATGACACACTTGAGAAATCAATGCAGTAAATATTTTTGGTGGGTTAAGCCTGTATTTCCTGAAGGATCTTAAAGCTCTGTAAATCCGTTTTACTTAAATTTTGCATAGATTAAAAAACTTTCTCTGTAAATGGTATGAAAATGAAATTTTATTTTCTGGTGGGTTTGTAACTCTTAAGCTTTCATTAGTTACTGTACTAAGTGATTTGCAGATGCTGATTACATTGCTGCAAAGTATCACAGTTAATGGTGAGACCAAAAAAAACCCCAAAACACCAAAATCCCAACACAAAAACTGTGCAATGAATAAAAAAAAAACCCCCTCAGGATACTTTCAACTGACCTGAAATTGAGATTCAAATGTACCCATGGAAGTAAGGCTTCATATCAACTGTACACAACTTCTGTAGATAATTACTATCTTGAAATTATTGGATTACACTATTATAAGGACAAAACGTTAAACAGAACTTCATCAGTAGGTTTTGTCCCAGGACTTTACACTTTCTCTGTATAATGTCTCAATCAAAAGCCCAGTTCCATTGTCTAGACTATTATCTAAATAATCTTAGTTTTTAAGCTTGAAAATATAAACTAGAATCAACTCCAAACTGAGGATACCTTTGATTGCCAAGTTTTCTTTAAGGAAAGAAAGCTTTTCTTTAAGCCCTGTCAGTTAAGTTTTATACAATTCTGTAATTGTATAAATTCTATAGAATTAACTGACAGGGCTTCCAAATTTGATATTCAGTCTGTACCTGTCCAGTTGACAACAGGTTTTTTAGCAACAATTTGTTTAAAAAAAAACATAGAAAAAATTTTGATTCAGAAGAAGAACACTCAAAGAGCTTTTAGGAGACACACTATACCCAATTATCTTATTACCTAAATTAAGTAGAATTTTTTTTTAACCACTGGTTTCACTGAAACCACCCACAGCCTGATATCATTACTGGACAAATACTCCTGAATTATTCAGTGTAAGAAAACATTTCACATTTATGTGAGCAAAGAGAAACAAGTCTGCAAAGGCATATGCTAGAGCAGCATATGAAGAGGTAGGTCTTTAGGTAATTAGGAAAGTGAACACATTGTAAGTCTTCACCAAGGTCTTTTCAAGGTTGGCCCTCCTCTTTTGAGGTATGATAAATTAAAATTAATATAGGAAAAGAGTAGATATAGTTTAAAGTAACATTTTAGAATATTTTTACCACTTTAGCTTAGCCCTGAATTCTGTTTATTAGTAGCAATTATTCTACCTGGTCAGCAGGCAATGACATTCTGGAAGAGAGGAGTGAAGAAAATTGCCTGGATATAAATTTGTTATGACCACATGGAATAATTAGGCAAGGGATTCCCTCCAGTTAGCTGAAATCAGCACTGAAAAACTACCAGCTGATGCAACTGTGCACAGTTCCTTACCCCTGTAATAAAAGAGACTGTGGTGAGAGAGATGAGGTACATGGGGGAAAAGTGCACTACAGATTGCAAATCTTTTAATTTGACTCTACTGTGTAAAATTATTATGACTGAACAGAACCCTGGGTGAAAGTATGCAGGTGTGTCATAGATGGATGGGATATGGGATCAACATTTTTTAATCTATATTATGTTCCTTTTAAAAGGGAGTGGCTGAGCTGGCAGACCCCTGCTGCAGATGAGCACAGACTGTGTCTCCCTGTCAACCTGAGCCTCCTCCAGGAGACTCCAGGAGTTCAGAAGAGGTGGGTCACAGAAAGCAAAGAAAATAAGAGATACAACAAGGAGGCTGTGCAGAGCTCCATACCACCTCGAAGCCAGGCCTGGAGGCAAGAAGCCAGCCTGGAAGGCTAAAGGGTCCAAGAGGCAAGATGGCTATAAGCCCATTTTATTTTGTTACAACACTCTATCTAACATTCTCTCTGTTTAAAGAGAGACGTATATTGAGAGGTATANTGTGGGCAGGGACAATCAGGGCTGACGGTGCTCTCATGGCCCTGAGAATTGTTCAGGCACATAAATACATTGCTGAATCAGAACATGAACAAGAACATATTGGCTGAAATAGTAAAAGAGACCGTGCAGTGCCTTTCACTTTGCTAAGCAGCTTAGTGAATGATTTAATTTCTGTTTGCATTTTTGGTTCCCTCTCTGTTAACTAATTCTGTTTATAGAATAATTAGGCAACTGCTTAATTGAAACAGAAACAAAATTTAGTGTATTTCTAAATTTGTAAATTATATTTGGGCTGCTTATTAAACTGCATTTGCACAAATTACACCTCTTTATGTATAAAAGGCAACATAGCTAAAGGATTTANATTTTTTTTTTCTTTTTTACTTTAAAATCTTTTTGGTCTTTCTTGGGAATTCATGTAAAGGCAAAGATCTAACTTGATCAACCTCAAAGTCCTAGAAGACTCACTGTTGCCTTACAAGACACATTTCAGAGTTTAAGAAGAGAAAAAGATACCGAATACTCAGGTGAAGCACATGGGCATGTTATGCAGGCAGACATAAGGTCTTTCTACCTTTTCCTGAGATTGTGGGATGTAAGCTAGCTCCAGTCCAGAACCCGTGTCAGAGAAGGTCCACAGCCACCACCACAGGGCTTGTATTTTCCTGTGTTTCATGACTGTTACAGAGCTCTCCAGTTTTATGAGAGCTTGGAGTACAGCTTGGACTTTCCACTTGGGTGGGCCTGGCTTGGCAGAGCCCATGGCTGAGCAGGACAGGGTGTGGGGAGCATCAATGGGACAGGGGCTGGTGGCCTTGGGGGCTGACATGGTGTCCTGGGCTTATCATTCAGGGGAAGAAGAACAGGTTCAAAAGAGTCTTCTTTCAAAAGGATTAAAATTAAGTAGATAATTCAGAAATTTGCACCTTTGAAAAATTCCGAACAATTTTCCCATGTCCTGTGCTTTGAAGGCAAGCAGACGTTGCCTTGTTTAAATCTTTTTAATGAAGTAAACCCCAAAGTTGAGGGCTTTTGGTTGAGAATTCACTGCAGCATGTCCAGTCATTATTATTCTTGTTCCATGTAGAACAAATGTAAATGATACAGTTGCAAAAGAAAGGCAATAGACTATTAGCAAGGATCCTTTACAGGTTGTTACGATTCAGCATTGGTAATTTGAATTTTAACCATGAATTCAAGAAAACATCTCACATAAAAATCCTTGGAAATCCTTGTGGTACCCTGAAACATTGGATTTTTCATTCAGTTTTGACTGAGAGAAATTTAAAGTGCATTAAAGACTGAGAGCAGTCTTTTGATTACCCATATGAAGAGACCTGCATGCATTGTATTACTGAATCTATTTTGTCATTAAATATGTTCATAGTAATCTTGGTCCCAAAAGGAATATATGAATAAGTCATATAGAAGTTAAAGTCTTGCCCTTTTGGCAAATCTGTAACTGTTACTATAATATTAGACAAATTCAAAAGCCATGCAAAGATAAGAGTTAGAATTGAGACTGGGAATTGAGACTTAGAATTCCTTCATAAAGCTAGAGATTTCATGCATATTCCTCAGTCTAGCATAGCAATTTATAGTTAAAAACATGTTTTAGAAATGTTTCTCATCTGATTCAAAGGATTCAATATGTATATAGTTCTAACAGTAAATTACCCTAACAAAAAAATGTACCTTTTTTTAATTTTAATTTCCCTCAGTTTACTTCACAGCCACTGGACAATGCTGCATCTTTCCTGTTTAAAACATTACCTCTAATATTGGATGGCTTCTATCTATCTTCTATCTGTGTAAGTTATAGAATCAGGTCAAAATGTTACTGAAGAACAGGAAAGAACAAGAAGCACAGTTCTTGGCTTGCAGATAGGTGCATAGCTCATTGCTTTAAAATATGCTTTTTGTACATTTGACCCCTGTGTAGAGATATCCAACTAAATCAGTGAAGTCATGTTAGTATACGGGTAATTTATCCTGCCCTTTATTCCTGTGCCAAAAGAAATACTTGTAGCATACATGAAGGGGGCAGCCACCCTACAGAATGCTACACAAGAACTGCATCTTTAAAAACACCATTATTGACAGATGCATACAACATTTTTTAAACTAATATTCCACTCTAAGACCTATGAGTTAATAAAATTGATTTGGGAGCTGCACATAAGATTAATCTTATTTAAAATAGTAACATAGAATTTTCTGTTATTAAATCTCATGACAACCCCCTGCTTTTGCTTGTAAGTCAGATAGTATATTAGACAGACCTTAAGGTAAAATAGTGCATTTTTCACCTTTTTGTGACATAAACACCCAAACACATGCGCGCATGCCCATTATAGAACAGCAATGACCAAACACCCTTAATTCTCTGATGGCTTGCTTCTAACTTAAAGCTCTAAGAGGAAAGCGTTAAACCAGGCATGAAATAAAACAAATCAGAATTACTAGGGCTTCACAACCACCCTGTACATGTGTGAATAGCTGTCAAAGGAGTAGGCAAATGGTTAGATGTTTAATTCTGTATCCCTGTTCTTTTAACAAAAAATGTCACAAAAATCAGAACTCCCAATTTTTTTAGAAGTCCAAGTCATCTTTTTTCTTTCATAAGCACTTTGATACAACACCAATGCTTCCAAAGGATTGTCAATTATGCAAAAACTAGTCTGACTTTTACATCTAAAACATCCTAAGATGAAATGAATTACAGATTTTTACCAGCTTGGATTCTGAGTCATGAGATGAGCTTTAAAATGCAATCAATCAGAGCTGTCCTCAGTAATCATTAACAAAAGCTCTTCTAAAAAGAAAAAACACAGCCCTCACCTAGGGAAAATAATAATTAAAATCAATAGCTGAAAAATGTATTTTACAGTAATTTATATATAACCTGTTTTACTTGCCATAGGAAGCTTTCAAAGTACTAAGTAATAGGTGAATTATTTTTTGTCCTCCAGATTTTGAGTAAAAGCATTTCAGTTCAAGGCTAGTGTCATTTAAGATTTTAATCTTTTAAATATTAAAGCAGGGATTCTTTCTGTCTTCATCTAAATTTAGTTCTAGAAGTTGTGACATTAGAGCAAATCTAGTTTAATCATACTGGTAGTTTTACATGTAAATTAATGCATGTACTCATACAGAATTACAGCATTAGAGACTCATTAACAAAACCAATGATGGGCATTCCCCCCAGAATATGGGATCCCTAATGACCTATAATTCGGATTTTAAATGAGAATAAATTACCATGCCAACAGTTCTTTGAACACAGGTTGTTTTTTGAATATGTCTTCACTAAGCAGAATATAACTGGAAGTGAATTAATCATTTAAATGCAGAAAATCAAATGCATTGAAATAAAACTTGCACGACTGCTCCTTTAAATTTTAATTTATTAGGTCAGTTCTTCTGGGAAGAAATAGTTAGAATGACAACTGGTTTTAAATCTCTCTTTACATTTACTTGAAGACAAAGAAAAGTTATACTTGGCTACCAATAAACCAGATACCACATCTACTTGGAAACTTCAGCATATCATGAAGATAGTTACAGTCAAAAATATGTCCATGGACACATCAAAGTGTCACACAACAGACAAATGAGATACCATCTACTATAAAAAAGTAAAAAAGCAGCTTGAAACATGATCTTTAAATTTCAGTATGGTATTACAGGAGACTCAAGGAAGGTGGCTATTTTTTTGTGTATTGTGTTCACATATTCTCTTGCTGCCTTTTATCACCACAGTGCATGTAATAACGCAATATCTGGTTATATTTTTGAAGCTGATAAAATGAAGTACATGAAGTGGTTAAACATACAGGAAGCACACTGAAAGTGAAAAATCACTGTTCCTGCAGTTGGCAAGAGACCCCCAAGCAGACCCCAGATCCGTATTGAAAATCAGAGTTGTTAATAATTTCCCATGGCTAAAACTATAGAAGACCATCTTTGGATCAAGAGCTGGAGGAAATGTAATATTGTAGCAAGCAAAGAAATAGTTATTGCAGAAACAATAACCATTACGTGTAAGATTCAGCAGTAACTAGCCATATTGTCTGAAAACCTTTTATTTGTCTTCGATGGGATGTTCCACTATTTTCTATTTGTCTTCCACTGTTCCCACTGGATGAGTGTTTGGAACTTGGTACAACTTACAGGCATGAGGGCAAAAGTTTTCTGGCGTTAGTTGTCTATAGCTTTCATTAATCCATTTAGAAGGGACACTTGAAGAAAAATACTATTTTTGAACAGTTCTGCACCAGTGCTCTTGCTCCCTGAGTGGCTTGCACAGAAATGGATTGAGATACTTTGTATNGCATTAATCATACTTTGAAGTTGAAACAGTGTATGTACATTAGTGTTGTAAATTTATATCAGGAATGTGCTTTTGAAGCGAAAAATTTATATCAGGAATGTTCTTTTGAAGCAAAAGTCCTAATTGTCCCCACTTAACCATGCTTTGATTTATATCATCGAGTAGCTGCAGACTACACAAACTGGATTCCTTCCAGATGAAAATAAATTGAAAAATGTGCCCCTGGAGCCCACATAATGTTCTTCGATGACTTATGAACATTCAGTCCTGGGTGTGAGACCAGAGCAAGTCTGAAATTAACATGCCCTCCTCCTATCCCTATACAAACAAGTATGGTGCAAACACAGAGTCCTCTATCAATTGTTCCACTCTACAGATCAGCTTCTAGTATTCTGTTATACTTCCTAATCTACCATAGTCACAGTAACCTAAACACCTTGCTGAAAACTGATCCTGAATCTAAAGGGCCAAACTTCATTATGCCTTGAATTTTAGAAGTAAATATATGACACATCATGAATTTCAGAAATTTACTACCACCACTGGAAAAAAGAGGTAGCTTATTGTATGAACAAGTAACCACACTTAACACGAGCACCCTTCTGCCACTCAGTGAAATGACTACATATATATAGGTATTTAAACAAACGTTCTAAAAAAAATTATTTAAAATGATGTGTATGCACCAAAAAAAAAAAACCCAAAAAAACCCCACCAATGCCTCTGATGACATGGGGAAATTCAATATATCAGCTAAAGTTTCCCTTAAAAAGTTTTCTTCATATAGTTTTTCATAATTGTAGGAAGGCATTCTGGTTATTGACATTGAAACACTCACTTTGAAAATATCAAAAATAAATCCTTAAAAAAAATTTGGCCATATATTTTGCATTTGACTTGGGAGAGGAGATAGGACAGGAATTGTTTTAGTTAATGTACACTGGCATCCCAAATCCATAGCACAGACAGAGAGAACATAAATAAATAAAGATAATTCCTTCAGGAATATTTTTTCAATGCTATTGCTAAAATTTAACTCATCTAGAAAGCTGGACATATCTGTGACTACACTTCTATATCTTCTTTTTTTTTTTTTTGGTTCATGACGTAACTAGTTGCTGCCTACCACACAATGATAAATGTTTCTAACTTTTTATGTCTTGAGTGCATAACCTCTCAAGCTGCATTTTCCCCTTTACTGGCCTGCACGGACCCTTTTTGTGTCTTACCTGGTTGATAACATTAGAAACATTGGAAAATGTTAGTATATTATTCTTACTAGCATTCTTTCTGCTTGAGTTAGTATTGTTAAGTAATTTACAATATGGTGAGAAGGTAAGCCTGGCAGTTTTGAAATCTTAAAGTGATGAATTAATTAAGAAATCATTCAATGATGTTCATGCAAAATATTAATTATGGAAACAAAGAATAATAATGAGTACATTACAAATAACCTTGTCTTCATTGGCCAACATATTGTTTCCCACGAAAAAGGAGACAGACTTTTGAACTTCTCATCTTGTCTTTTTGAATACAGTATGAAATAGATCTATACTTCTTTCAATTTAAATTAACTACCTGATATATTTTTAAGCTTTTTTAAGCTTGCACAGTTACCTAGAGGTACCAAACTCATTTGCTTCAGAACTACATCAAATCCTGATGTCCATACACATAGCTTTCATTTTTAAATCTATTTACTCAGAACATCTGAAAAAGTGGATTCCTTGAGAGAAGCAACTTATGTGTAAGTTAATAAAATAACCTCTGAATATTCAGACCCTGACTTATTGATACAGAGAAAAAAGTCATATGATACTTTAATCCCTGTTTACACAACTTTCTTATGTAGCCCTGGTTTGGGGTGGAGCAAAGCAAACTTTCTGTTCGGTGAGAGAGGCTCTTCCTTATACTGACTTGAGTGTTTACCCCATGGAGGGGTCATACCTGTGGGGAGGCATTGACAGGTCAGGTGGCCCAAAACTGACCAATAGGGTATCCCATCCCATCTGCCATGCTCTACAGTATAAAAGTTGAGGGACCAAAGGCATCAGGTTGGCCCTTCTCCAAGGGCTTGTCATCTTCAATGGTTCTGTTTCAATGACTAATGTGTGAGGAGGACCCTGTCAGTTTGTCTACCTTTGATCCCGATCTGTGCACTCCTGAAGGTAGATCCTGAATCCAGTTCCCATCTGTCACTGAGTCCAGCTTGGAACATTCCCAGTGCCAGCTGGTGACATGTCCCTGGGAGCTTGATATGGTTTTGTATATATTTCTATATAATATATCTATGTCATTATTTCCTTTTTAATTTTTGTATTAATATTTCATAAAGGTAGTTTAGTTTTTTCTAAACTCATAAATCTCTTCATCTGTCTTCTTCCTCTCCTTTGAGTGAGAGGTGGAGGAGAGCATCTATTGTCTTGTCATTGGCCAACCCAGCCCAAAATGTGACATGTTAGTATCAGTGGCAGTCAGACTCTCCTGATCATGAAGCATTCCAGTGAGCATCAAGTCCTGAGAAAAGACATGGAGTGATTCTAACATGGTCTTTACAGTGGTGCTATACACAAATTAGAAAAGAAATATGCAGTAATAGGGCCAAGAAGAACTGACATGTGTAAGCTTCATTCTGCAGCTGGGTTGTCCTAGGGGTGACAAGAAGCCTGGCTGAGATGAAATGCAACATTATAATTGGCTGTTAACAACATTGTCTATGTCCTACAGGGGATGTTATCATATGACAGTTTGTCATCATAGTAGGGGTTATACTGATGGTCTGAAAAACGCATCAGTGGAAAATAATCAATGGGCCCCAAACTCTCAGCATTGGAGTGAGATCAAGCAGTAATCCTTATATGCAGGTAAGGTTCAGAAGATAATGTGTCATTGAATTCATGGGACGAAAAGAAATACTTTTCTTGAAAAATATATATGAACAAAGATATATTTATGAGATATGTGCTATAAAATTTTTACATCATTACAAGAGATGCTTTCATCTTTGTTCAATTTCTGTACTTCTGAAAGAAAATTTACTGGACGTGCTCATTTTGGAAGTGGGCTAAGAAGAAGGAATTTGAAGAAGGAAAGTATACCAAAGGAAACAGGAAGATACTGTATTCCAATGAGAATATAACAAAGGACAAAGATATGGACTTCTAAAGACTTACCTCTTGGGACAGCCTGTATGAGAATTTAAATATGTTGATTCTGAAATAGATATATAAGACTTCAATATGTAGATAATAGTAGGGCAAACCAAGCACTATCTACAAGCTCTTAACCAAATTGTTCCCTATTTCTGACTGTGCTTAACACTTAAAAGCCCTGGAAATCCTTATAGCAACATGCAAATTATTAATTTATTACCCACCAATTACCCACCAATTTTGCTGTTCATGATGGTCATTTTTTCACCTGTAACTTCCAGTTCTAAGAATCTTTTGTCTTTGATTTCCAAAGACTGCCTTTTTAGAATAATACCAGATGAGTCATATATGAGTTCTTCAAATCAAGGCTTTATCTTCCCTGTAAATGATCTCTAACTACCCTAAAATACTTAAGTTTCTTTATGGGGACAAAATTTGACCTTTAAAGCACCTTTCTTCAGTTTCCTAATGCTGGGACTTTAGTTGCAGATAATAATCTTCCACAGTCCTTTTCCCTTTTGGGTACTTTGTAATTGTATCTATCAGAGATATGATTTGTGACCATATAACATACTGTACTACTTAAATTCGTCATTTCAAGTCTGTGTTCAGTAGTGCACTTGGCCTCTTCTATTA
This sequence comes from Rhinoptilus africanus, assembly GCA_013400135.1. NCBI lineage: Eukaryota > Metazoa > Chordata > Aves > Charadriiformes > Glareolidae > Rhinoptilus > Rhinoptilus africanus. Next base: position 54,791 of record VXBO01006674.1, on the reverse strand, counting down.
TCAAGCAAAGAGAAGCTTGAAACATATCTTTTTCTTGAAAACTTCAAGAAGTTTTATTTTTCATTGAAGTAAATTCCTATGCAAAAGTCTTGGAAACTGAAGAAAAGGTACATTTTCTTCAAAAGAAATGAGCAGTTTGGCAGCACTATCCCTGTAAAACTTCTGCTTTAAAGTAAGGATATTCCTCTGTAACTCTGCTAGTCACATCAGAAGTTTTAGCCAAACTAAAATGACTTCCATTTTGATTTATCTTAATTTTTACATTTATACTTTTTTGACTTCTCAGTATAATTACTTGCTTTCAATGAAACATGCTTATAGATAAATATTAATCCATGCTTTCTGTTTACATTTCTTTTCCTGGTATTTCATTTTTTAGACTAATTAGATCCTCATGATAGTTTGTCTCTGTTTTCACAAAAAGTCCTCTAATTTATGAGCTCCTTATTTGACATTTTATTTTCATATAATATTTCTCTTTTTCACACCCCTCATCATTTAAACTAATTATTTATTGTTTCCATTAACAGCAAAAGCCTTGTCAGATCCCTAAAAGTTTGTATTTCAGTGCAAATATGACTCAATAACATTAAATGTTCTTCCATCTTTGCATTTGTTAGCCAAGTAACGAAAATGTAACCATGCAGCTTTGCAAAACTTCCGGTCCTCAGAAGAAAAGCAAAGAAGAAAATATGTCAACAAAACTGTTTTGATAGCAAAGACATTAAAAACATTTTAAAAGTTTCTTGTTCCACAATTGTTCGAACTGCTAATGATGCCTTCTTTATCTATGTTACTTATTAGAAATATCCATGAGTAAAGAGCCATAAAGAACCTGTTCAGATTCATGGTTTGATGACTATTCCTGACTTAGTTCAATGCAAATAAAATATGCAAACTAACAGAAATACCAAGGGAAAACCAATACCTCTACTCTGAATCTCACCAGAGACAATTTCTCAGCTATGGTTATATTGTTCAAAGATGTGTAGGCTTGAAAGATCACAAAACAGCTGCTGTTGCTGCAGGGATGAAAAATAATTTCACCATAATTATGTAAAAATACATTATAGGAAAAAGGAAGTATCATTATTGTCTTTAGAACTACATACTGGAAAGAAATTGAAAATAATAAGGCATAAATTTTCCAGAATGGGCAAGAGCACCACGTACAAGTTCAATGCACAGGAAAGAACCTGCACAGTGCAGTCAAGTACGTGTGTGTTTATGTAGCTAAAGAATGCTGTAAGTCACCTGTTCTGTCTTGTGGTTACTACGTATGGGACTAGGCTATCCCATAAACACTAAGGCAATACTGTCCCCTGCCCTCCCCACCCCTAACACACACAGGTGGAGAACTGGAGCAGTGTATGCCAGTTATTCCAACACAGCATTGAGACTGCAGTCAGCCCAAACATATGCATAATTATATGATGTATGACTTTTGTGAAGATGATGCTCACAGGGTCATATTCCCCACGCTAGCATGGCTCCAAGGCCATATTCATAAGGATATCTTCAGTAATCAACGTCTAACAGTTTGATGGCCAGTTTACTAAACCACCCTGTAAGCAATCAAATAAATAGCTTTTTTATTGGCTTTAAACACGAACAGACCACATACATTTCAAACTCTTTCTCACAATTTGATGAGTTATGATTTAGACGAATATTTAGCAAGCAGAGTAAAACCAAAACTTTAGGGGGTTTTTGTCTTGTTTTGTTGTTTTTTAAAAAAATATATATAGAATTACTGGAGACAAAAGTAAAGTTGTAGAACCACAGGGGAAATTTTTCCATCTGTTCTCACCTGTGTGACGGATGCACTCCTCCTGTTTTAACTAACTGAACTTTGGTCCAGGCAGATGCTCAGCTAGAAGGCCTAATCGAAGTTAATTCTACTGAGTGAGGCTATCAGTAAGAACTCAGCACCAAAGCCTAAAAAAATGTCTGGACACCAGGCTAAGCGTCCAAAACTGCATTAAGACAGCAGAAAATCTGACTACAAATCAACCACTTTATGCTATGAATATCTGCATCCATCAGTGCCCCTTGAGCTCTCCCTCCATAGAAGCTAGCTACATATCAGTGATCCCCCCTTGAGCAGGGATGCCTCTCAAGGTTACTCCTCAAAGCTGAGAGATCCCTTACCTGACACCAGACATCGATAGGTTGGAAACTGACATTTTTTGCATGCATGTAATATTTAAGATATGCGTAGTAAGCTGAAGTAAAAATCTTTGTACCCCACACCAACTTTAGGCTGCCAACCCATCTCTACTTATTAAATATTTTACATACTCAAATTTACTGATTAGAACTCAATTAACTACTAGATCAGATCCGTCCAAGTGATCTCTGACTCTTCTGCAACAACCTGATTGATACAAAGACTTTGACAATAGTATCTCATTAATAGTATATATTAATGTTCAAACTGTAACAGAGTCAATCATTTCATAGCATCAGCTCCACAGGATTTAGTGAATCAAGAAGTCAGTGGGTTAGTGCAAGTCCAATGAAGACATCAAAATTACACTGAGGTAATTCGGCTGTAACTTTAAACTTAAGCAATTTAGTCCTGAAGGGAAAGTCATCTTTAAGAACAGGATTACTTCCGGGTCTAAGGTTAGATGCCACTAAATTAAACAATAAATAAATAAATACATTTATATCACATCAGTTATTGGTTAGTTTTCCTGAGTTCCGAGACAGAAAATTCAGTGTCTCATTTGAGTAACATGAAATTATTTTTTAGGTCTTTTACATTTTCTCCCAGACATAACTAAGCTAAAATGAATTAAAAAATCACTGAGTAAATAAATCTGTTAACATGATGAAAAGTCCCATGTAGTATAAAATTTGACATGTATGATATCTCAGCTTCTGCATTCTCCACCTTTTGCTTTCTTCCCTTTATCAAGGTTTTACAATATCTCAATAGCTTTGTCTTTTTGGTGGGAGTAGGGACTTGGGGGTTGTTTTTTTCTCCTCTAATGTGTCACATGAATTCTATAAAGATGGTACAGGCATAAATATGACCTTTCAGAATACAAGTGCACAGGTAGGTAGAGAGTGATTACTAAAATCTTTTCTATTACAGTAATTACATTGCTGTATTTGTATTTCTGTTACTTCTTTGTGAATTCAATGGAAAAGGCACAAAATCATCATACTGAATTGTCACAGATGGTAATTGGTGTAATCCAGAACCAGACACTATTTCACCTGTTGCCTTTTGTAAACTGATTAAATGCCATCATAACCTGGAGACTATCTGCACTGGGTTTGACTGTGGATTGCTCTGAAATCAGTCACAGAGCTGCAATCATATTTTGTGGTGCCTTAAACTTGTCAGATTCAATTTTTGTTCTAGTTGCTATACAACTATGTTTCTTTTTGTCTTGAATTTTTACAAGATAATTTTGATCTTATTTCTTTTCTAAGGAAGAATTTACATTTCAAAGGCCTTAAAATACTGACTCTAAGGTCAATAAATTGAGCTGAGACAGACATTCTAATAGATGGTTTTGCGAACTAGCAGTATACAAATTCATATGTAGCTGCAGGAAGGCAGTTCACCTTTCCTCTTTTTTAACAGAACATGTTTTGGGTGCACATTTGATGTTGTACTGGTTCAGTTTTATGATTTTAAATACAAACCTTTCCAACAAATCTCCCTTTCTAAAAGATGTTTTCTACTGAATATGAGTCTGTCTTAACTAGTGACTTGATCTACTTGCATATCCTCTAGGAGAAAGTTCTGTCTAAAAAAATGTTCCAATATAAAAAGCTAAGCACATTCAATGGTCCTCAAACTGATGTCCTAAATGGGATTTAGAGTGTTCCAATAAGCAAAAGAAGCAATGCTAAGAAGAAATTTCAGTGTCTTTTCTCCACCAGAAATTTAACAATGCACTCACTTGACAGTAGTAACAGCACATTATCCAGAGAATGGAACAATG
>VXBO01006674.1:0-50696 GCA_013400135.1 Rhinoptilus africanus | reverse complement strand
TGTACTTCAGTTTTGCTCCTCTATGATTAGCAAGTCAACACTCATTATTTGTTCTTGCTATCTGATTACATCATATCATTTACTACATCAGCTATTTAAAAGAAGACGAAAATGGGATCAGATAACAGAAACTGTTCTGAGCTCAGGAATTCTGTCTTTGCCAGCCAATTCAACTATATTAATGTTCTCACATACCATATTCTTGTCTCTTAGTACAAACAGACTTGCAAAAAATTGAGCTGAATTGTAAAGTAGTCTGTACGTAATTACTGTGCTGCACAGGAATCAACAACGTCTATGTTACATGAGATCAATTCCTATTCCTTCCAATTAGTAAGGTACTTTCAAATAAAAGCAAGCTACATTTTTGCTGCTTGGCAAAGCAATGAGATGTTGAGCTGTCTGCTGGACTAAGTGACACAAAACCTTATTAGCTTCTATCTGTCTGCATTGTTTTAGTGCTCTCTTTGATTGCTGCAATACCGTACTTAATTAAAATTTTCACGCTACCAAAAGTAATGAAAAAAGTGAAGTATCGGCCATTTTTTTTCTTGAAAGAATGAAATAACTTCTAAAAATGGAGGCTTGCAGTAAACACATGCTTTTATTTTAAAGCTATTTTACACATGTAAAAAAGTGCCAGCCTGTTGAGTTCACCTGGCAACATGAAAGCCATCACCCATATAAAATAAAATAAAATGACATGGGAAAGCGTGAGTCACAAGACTTTGTGGTAGAGTGGTAACTGCTAAAACATAATTAAGCCAACCTCTTATTTCAGTTGTTTCATTATTCTCTTGTAACTAAGGCAAACACACTTGAGTGAACATATTGCCATATTTACTTCTTCCTTTCATGTATTTGGGCTCTCTATTCTCTCTGGCTTTTTTGCTTGTACTCAGGTATGCCTCCACACAGTACTGATCTCCCTGTTTGAATTTCCACTCATTTTTATCTGCTGAGAGAGATGCATCTTTGCTCTGTTGACTTGCTAAGCCCAGAATATCATTCTTGCTCTATGCAACAGCTATTAGTAAGTGTAATATATTAAATTCAAAAAACCCTAACACATTATATAGCTACCTGGCTATTATAAGAAGGGTTTTTTTTGTTTTATTTTGATGAATATTTTACCTATTAGTCAAGCTTACTTGATTACTTATGTATTTCAATAAACTTTATAAATAGTATTGAACTTGCTCCAGAGGAAAATACATAATGTCTGGTAAATTATGTGCTGCCAGGAACAGGTTCTGAGTATTTTACTCCAGTGATTTTTATTTACTTTCTTTCTTACTGAAGAGCTACTGGTTCACTAGAAATGAAATGAAGACTACCTAATATATTCAGTATGAGCAGAAGAAGACAAACAAAATTTCATTATTTTTGTATTCTAAACTAGATATTTAGTAATTAATCTCACTAATGTATGTTAAAAAAAACCACAACAAACCTAACCAAAAACCCTCCAATGTTTTTGAAGATGTGCTCTAAGTCCTCTTTCCAATGCAATTTTCTTAAGATTCCATGAAGTTACTGCAGCATTTAGCATTGCACAGATTGACTACAATCTAACAAAGACAGCACTAATTAGGCTTCTTCTAAACTTCTATTCATTTATAATTAAACCTTATAACATTACCTGCTCTGTCTTTGCTGGCATGACTTTTTCACTGAAAATGAATGCCAGTGCTTTAAGTTTTTGTGTAAGGAGGTTTTTGAAATGTCTTTTTGCTTAGTAGCTTTAATTCTGTAAAAAATAAAGGCATTACATCTTCGGAGATGTAGGAAATAGGCAGCATAAGTACTACAGGAAAATCTTCAGCTGAAAGATAAGAAAGACAAGCAGAAGTAAACTGTGGAGAATTTTGTAGTTTTCCCTCTCTAAAGGAAAAGTGACAATCATACATAACTTCAACCTGAAAGGGTGATTTCTGGGTCTGGATATTTTTGAAGATAAGGGAGAAAATAGAGCTAATTTTGATTACTTCAGAGACAAAATAATTGCTCTAAATCAGCATTAGATCCTTTGTAGTCACAATACAGTTTCATAAATAATGAGGAAAATAGCTAATAGTTTGGGAGGTTTTTTGGCAGTTGAAATTAAAACAACGAGGAGGTGTGCATAAAAACAAATTGTCTCCCAACCCATTGTCCAAGAAAAAGGGGTACAGAAAGGCTGATTGCTCTGAGTAGAAACTTGAAACCTTTCTCTCACTGTACATAAAGGTCTTAAGGTAACTGGCCTTATGCTAGACTTTCTTTTATTGTGCTAGCTCCAAAATCTTTTTAGAGTTGAGCTAATATCCAATTTTTAGTTGAACATAGAGATATCTTTTTCTTAGGTTTTTTTGGTATTATTAAAATTATGGTTGGAGAATTTTAAATAAATATTCTTTCAATCAGAATAGAAACCTAGATGCTGGGAAAAAATGTTTTGGTTTCTGCTTCTTATCAGTTGCTTTTTATCCGCCTGAAATTTTGTAGTTTTGGAGGAAGAGAAAATGTCTTCCTAATACCTCCCAATAATGTCCTGGTTTGAGGACTACCATGACAAATAGTAATTACATTTTTAATACCAATTATAAGAAAATTTTGTTTATAATTTTCTTCAGTATTTTTGTTGTGGTTTGAGATTGAGTTGAAAATGTGGAGACTAAGTGGGTTGTTCATACTGATCAGTTCCATGAATTTCCAAATCTTTGCATTCGTTATAAACTATGCTTCTTCCCTGAGGCCCAGACAACAAGGTTAATACTATAAACTGAATGTACACCTCTCACAAACTCTACCTCTTCTTTTGAATGCCAGATCACTGGAGTTAATGCTGTATTTATTACAATTGCACCCCTGAGGTTTGGTTGCTTGTAATGTGTCTGTTCACTTAACTAAGACTCGGTTGCATTTGGTGGGTGGCTGTGCTTCTTCTGCACAGATGGGTCTATCTTAACGTTTCCATCTGTGTTTTTTCCACTGTTTTCTCTACTCCCACAACACACTGGCTACTGTCCAGTAATCAGTGCTTTGGATATAATCTGTGGGCCACTTCTTCCATTGAGCCACTTCTAGTAGTAATTGCATAGCTCTGGTTCTGCAAACTGACTGAATTCTCCTGATTCACTCAATTTTGCCAGGCAACCAGAGACAGGACTCTGCTATATTGCTTTCCAAAGCATTTGTCCACTGTGGAGTTTGCAGGAGCCACCAGTAAATGGGAGCATTTTGGGTCATCAGATGAGATTTCATCATAAGGTAGTACTTCAACAGCGCTGTTTTTGTCACAGGGCTTGGTTAGTTGTTCTTTCTCTGTCTGTCTGCAGAAAATTATCTCAATGGTGTATTGAAGGTGTTCTGGGGCACTTTGCTTTGCTAGGGTCTTCTGAATCCAAGAACTGGGCTGGAACTATGTTTCCATCCTGTGGGTAATGGATTACAGATGAAACAGATGAAAGCAAACTGTGATTTATATTACTCTGTTATGAGAATGGAGAAGAGTATATTTCCCATGTTCATAGTGACATATCATTTTGCTTGTTTTACTTCCAGTTGGTACTGCAGCTGAAGCATGTCTGGGATGTGCTTAATTTAAGGTAGCATCACTTAATTTCAGGATTTGATAGTTTATTCTCAGCCAGCACTCTTAATTTTGCTTTCTCGTGGAACATACTGGACAGTTGTAGCGGGAATGGGCCTATGTCCTATGGCCTTAAGACAATACTTCTGCTTTTAAATGGGAGTTCTGTCATCCCAACTGACTTGACACTGCTTCTGATTCACAGTCATTGTTGTCATTAATACATGTTGTTGTGGGACCTTCAAAAGACCTACCACATATTGATTCTTCAGGCAGCCCTGAGAGATAGTTAAGACAAGGCACTCCTCTCCAGCAGCAAAGCCAAACACCCATTCGTATCCTCGTGATTCCTTGTGGTATTCACCCCTCAGACATCCTAGTCCTAAATATCTGGGGCTTCTGAGCCTGCCACAATGGGAACGTGTTCCCACTAATTGTCATCAAGACCAATTTGTCCATGCATGATCACTACCTAAGTCACACACCCAGTCATTCCAGTGCTGACAACAGGCATCCCTTTGTCCTGGTTCCGACAGGGACAGGGCTAACTCTCCCCCGGCCCCGGGGGTATAAGTATTCCATCCCACGTGAGCCACGCCTGCCCTGAGCTGCCGGGAGGGGGTGGGAAGTCGCTGCTTGGAGCGGCGGGGGCGTCCCGGGTGCGGTTGGTGAGCGGCGGTTCCCTAACCGCCTTTGTATATTCCTCTGTCCTTGTTATTGTTGTTATTGTTATTTTTGTGTTACCTTTGTTATTCCATTAAAACTGGCGTTGTCTCAGCCCACGAGTTCTGCCCTTTCCTTGTGCTTTCCATTCAGGAAAGCCTGGAGCGAGCAGCGCGTGGTTCTTTGTTGCCATCTGAAGCCAAACCAAGACACCTTCCGTTTGGCTCAAGAGCAATACAGTGCACTGGGCACTGGGGTCTATGAGGGCTTCACTGTAGATAGAGTTGGGTGTGCCAGGCAACCGTACCCAAACTAAACAACATTTACAGTTCCTCCCCGTCTCCTCCCAGGTGGAGGTGGAATGACATCCTTACACTAAGCTGTTGGTGGTAACGTTTCCTTAATGGAGAGGTTCACCTCCAGCTTTCTTGGGCAGCTGAGTCCTCTTTCCACTACCCCTGATCTATTCACCTATCTCCTAGGTGTGGATTGTTAATTTGGCAGTCAAACATTCGTGTCACTTATCCATTCACTCCTTTTGAATACCTCAGAAACCATCTCCAAAGCATCCCCCTGATAGGTCAATTTTCTGGACATTTCTAGTTCCTTTTTTGTGGTGCGTTCTTGGGACCTTTGAAATTTTGGGGTCCTTTGTCAGGTTGCATTGTATATTGACCCCTCTTTGTCATCTGGTAAGGCTTTACTCATTTGGCAGATCACTTCAATGACCTCTTCTACTATAAGTGCAGCATCTTGGGCACTTTAAAGACTGGCTCCTAACCATGCGTGCTTTTCTCACTATTTTCCTTCATGTTTATTCCATAAATAATTGACAGTCCGCACTGGGGTCAAATCTGAGACCATATAATACATCTACTGTTCTTTCTCTCAGTTGACACATATCCTTTTTGTAGTCCTGCCATTGGCTCTGGTCCTGCTGGTTTTGCGGTCTTGTATTTGTGGGCACTGGGCTCTTGCTCCAAACATTACTGTATCTCACAGGTTTCCCTCAAGCTAAATTAGCCCTCTATGTCAGCATTCCCTGCCAGTGCTCCTAACTGCTACTCTTCACCCTTGGTTATACCCATCCTTGTGAATCTGCCATTCTAATAGCTCATCAGTCATACAATCATTTCGTCTCCCATTCATGGTTTGTGCTCTACATACAGGGGTGGTAACATGCTGCAGCTGCTGGGGCTCTGCAGCTACCACCTGACTGTCCTGTCCTCCTCCCCCAGCTACACAGCTGGACTGGTTCCTTGTGTGGACCCATATAGCCCAATCCTCCTCTTGTCCTTCTCTAATGACAGTGATGGGGACTTTTTTCTTCTGCAGAGTGAGCAAGCCCTCCTCATCCTTGGAGGAGAAAGGAAACTAGATGTCCTCATGGCTGTGCTCCATGTCCCCAAAACCTGGAGCACTTGCTACAGTGACCTCAGCCACTGAGATTGCAGCCCTTCTCACTCAGCAGTGCAGCTGTTGCATTTTTCAGTAAGCCAGTGCCACTGCTGATCTCTCAGCATTTTTAATGCACTTAGACCAGTATGAGGAAAAGGTAGGATGGATAAAAGCCTTAAAACTGACACAACTGAAAAAGGAAATATAAGCTTTGTAGTAGGCTTCACCTCTTCCTAATAGTTGCAGAAGAATTTCTTTATGAAAATGACATTCTTAGGATTCTTTTTTCTTTCCGTCAAAATACATCTGTGTGGAAACATGGATTACTGAAGCAGTGGTCCTTACAGTTGCGAACATACTGGTTAATGAAAACAATACCTTTTAAATCTCTGGATGATGCTAGTGTCATAGTCCTGCTTAGCATAAACATATACAGTTTAAGAATTATTGTAATCATCAGTTTAGTGTTAAAAAAAGAAAATATGTTCTTTCACAACCAGTCCTGTATCACTCTTATCTGAGCCATACAATAGGCACATTGTGTGGTTTTTTACAATGATAAAGCATGTCAACTCTGTCAAGGGGAAACTTGCATGAGGCTATCTTTAAGGCAGATGCCTCTGGAGTGTTGCTTTGCCTTTTCTCAGCTAGTAATTGCATAAACTGCTTTGGAAGAAAATGCCTCTGAGTAGAAACATAATACATAATCAGCTCAAATAATTACAACAAAAATGCTAACTTGCTGTTTTCACAACATGGATAATAGGCTTGCTTAAGGGCATGGAATGCAAAATCAGTTTTGCATGTCTGCTTGTATTTCAGAATCATTAAAATGTGCTACAGCCTGAGTACAGAAATAAATGCCTCTGCTGCTGACTGGAGTGACAACTGGCACACTGGGAATTCAGCTGTTTCAAAGAGTGGCGGAGCTATCAGCCAGAGAGTAATGTGGATAATTTTCACAGTTTCTATCTCTGTTGAAATATTTCAGTTTTAAATTCAGGAGGCAGAACACGACAGCACAATATTGAAATCTACAGATTCGGAGAAACGAAACAGGAAAGATACATGCTATTATTGGCTAACTGTATGTTGAACTTTAACATATAAAATAAAGAGGTTTACATTTTAAAGCATCAGGAGAATATTATGTAACAGAATGCATACCATTTAAGTTGTATTTCGCATCCTAGAAGTGCTTCTATACTCCTAATTTTTTCAAACAGACTATTCTTAAGACTTGTACTGGTTTTGGCTGGGGTAGAGTTAATTTCCTTCATAGTAGCTAGTAGGGGACTGTGTTTTGGATTTGCGCTGAAAACAGTGTTGATCATACAGGGATGTTTTAGTTATTGCTGAGTAGTGCTTACACAGTGTCAAGGCCTTTCCTGCTTCTCACTCCACACAACCAGTGAGCAGGTTGAGGGTGCACAAGAAGCTGGGAGGGGACACAGCCAAGATATCTGACCCCAACTGACCTAAGAGATATTTTATGCTATATGATGTCATGCTCAGCAATAAAAATCTGAGGGAAGAAGAAAGAAGGGAGGACGTTCATATTTATGGCGCTTGTCTTTCCAAGCCCTACTTTCCCGGAGATGGCTGAATACCTGCCTGCTGATGGGAAGCAGTGAATGAACTCCTTGTTTTGCTTTGCTGGTATGTGCAGCTTTTGCTTTACCTATTAAACTGTCTTTGTCTTAACCCCTGAGTTTTCTCACTTTTACCCTTCCAGTTCTCTCCACATCCTACCAGAGGTGGGGAGTGAGCGATCAGCTGTGTGGTGCTTAGTTGCTGGCTGGGGTTAAATCATGACACGGCTAGACATCTACATCCATAATTTTTAAACCTGCCTTCAAAGAAGATAAGTACCTTGCACTCCAAAAAAATCTTATTTTCTGAAATAATCACAAAACTTCTTTGTACTGAACAATTTCTGAACATTAATTTTTTTTATTTACCAGCAACTGCATCTTTTCTACCAGCAATTTAGCAGCTCTTCAATATACTGAATCTGGCTGTTTGTAAATATTCAACAGAAATAATTCCAAAATGCCAATATCTTCATATACATATAAATATTGATGTATATGCTTATGCAACACCATACATATAACTGCCTGAGCATTTATGGGAAAAGCTGTTTACAGTATGTTTTCAGTTTCTTATTTACAGTTTATCAAGATGCCCCTATGCTATTGCTAATAGCTGACTAAACATTATTTAGTATATACTGAGACTCAGATTATTCCAGTTAAAGATTAGTAAAATAGTCCAGTTTTACTTCAGTTTCTTCTCTTCCCTACTCAAAAGAAACACTCACATTCCCAGATCTGCTTTCTTTTCTTCTCCCATGTGCTAGATGACTTTTTTCTCTGTTATAGCAGCTCTCTAGCTCATTCCTCTGCTTCTTTACTTGCTTGGGAAACTAAGGCAAAAACTTTTTTTTTTCCTTAGCATATTAAATACAGTACATTAGTTAAATAAAACATGCAGAGGTGTATGCCACCCTGATATGACTAAGAGGGTTGTGTTGTCATGGGTCTCCGCTGGCACTGTGTAACACAGGAAAGTGTAATATAGTAACCAAGAAAGAAAGCTGATGTCCCCTTTGTTCAAAAATCCCCTCTTTTAAATTGCTCTCCCAAATATCAGTGAGTCTCATGGGGCAGGAGGAAAGGAAATGCAGACTGCCTTCAGCAGAGTAAGGACACACTCTTCATACATTGCAGATAAGCTTATTTACTGTAGTAGCTGCATGTGAGCAATATACAAGTGTCAAAAATATTAATCTGTCCGTAGCTCCTTTTGTCCCAACATAGATATTTTTTCAGCAGAGTCCAAATTTTTTAACTTCTGCAAATGCATATAGTTCTATTCACTTAATGCCTCTAAACCATTTGAGGATCTCACCCCAAGCAATTAGCTCAAATATTTCTTTGCTTGTTACACACTGAATAGAAAGTGAACACTCTCAAAAAAGTCCTGTAAACTCCTGCAAATTCCTTTACTTAGTGAGAACTGACACTGGAAAAATTTACCTGTGCTCAGAAAATCAGATGGCATGGCACTGTCTATGATGTAAAAAGGTCATATTGTTCTTGATTTGTTCTTTAATATAAAACTTTCTCTAGGCTAAGTAGGGACAGACAGTTATCTATTGATACACTTCCTTTACATTTCCAGTGACAGTAGCTCAAAACTGGACAGTCACTGGAAATCTCCCAGTGCTCAGCTTTGTAAATATATTTCAATTGCAAGATACTCTTTCTTCAAGAAAAATTAAGCCTCTGAGAAGCTGATATTTGCTCTATTTTGTGTCAGCAATTAAGAAGATGCAGACAAGACAGAAATGATTTCTTAGTCTGCACTGCTAGGGATATGCAATGCAATTTAAATTGAAGGCTAAGTAGAAAAAGGCACTAGGAAATTAAAACTATAAGAAGTCACATCCACCACATTACTTATGAGATTTACCATATTTATGTATTTTGAACATTTTATTACGTATGAGAAATGCAAAGTCAGTCCACATTTCGATAAACATGGTCAAGTATATTAATGAATTCTGTACACAAACATAACATAAAAGTACTAGTTCACCATGGCCTCACCGTAGTACTAAACTTTTTGGAAAATGATTTCGTTACTAATCTGGTTAATTTAATCTAATGCCACGGGTAAGGTAAATTGCAGTGAAGAGTTAGACGAATTTGTCTCCATGCTGTATTTGTGACAGAAGATCAAACCTGGCAAATTCAGCACTCTGGGATTTCTCAGGGTATATTTCACATAGGTCTGTCAGAACTGATAGAAACTGCTCGCATGAATTGAAGAAAGTTTGATCGCTGAGATTTCACTGCTGTAATCGTAATCTTGGCAATACAGAGTTCTTTGTGTATTTTAAGAGTATTTGGACTGATAATTGCAGTGTAGCTATAGTACAGCTACAGTGAAAATGCAAACAGGCTTAAGGTAGACAAGGACATAAATATTTATAAAATTTCATTCTAAGTTCCAGGAAAGCAGCTGCATTTTTGGTAGCTGAAATGTTAAAACAAGGCTGTTCAAAACTTAAAATAAAATTTAGGACTCAGAAATACTAAACCATTAGTAAATACTTTATTAGTAGTAAGAGAAGAAAAACTATAAGCTATTTAGAGAAAAAGAAAAACATAAAAGCTGCTCTGTATCTAAGTTGAACAGTCCTGAGTGACATGTAAATTATTTATGAAATTAAAAACTTCAAAGGAAAATGGAGGTAGTACTCAGAAACATACGTGGCCTCTGAGACTTCTTAATCATAAGGTTTAGTCCAATTCGTGTGTTCGCTTACCAGAAGCTACAGATGACTTTACCTAGAAAATTCCTTTTTCTTCTTTCTTTTTTTTCCCCCTGCCTAATGAAACAATAAAAAATAGTGTAACACTTTACATTGCAATTTGAAATTTCTCTACCTGAAGATAATAAGAAAATATCAGAAGATTTGACAAACTTTATGTTTTACACAGTTTCTCTAGAAAAGCAACAACTCAACCCAAAATTTCATTTACTGATTTTGAGTTAAGCACCAGGAGAGGAATATATTCACATGAAAAACCTGATTACAGTTTATCAGACATAGAGGAAGAAATATAAAATGGTTAAAATATTCAGTCAGGGTCCTTTAATACTAAATATACTATTCTATCTCCAAAGCTTACATTTACTTCAAATTTCTTTTTTCAATCTGAATACATTCGCTGAATTCCTATTTAACTGAGTATTGCTCTGGTATTGGGACACTCACCTGTTCTTTCCTGCACCGTTTGACTTAAGAAGAACAGGCCAGAAAGCACCTCCTGGGAAAAAAGGCAGACAAAACACTTCTCTCCTGGGAGGGCCAGCTGAAGTAACTTCAGTACCTACAACCCGTTTACGCTGGAGTACAGTACTGATCCACTTTCTGAAACACTATAGACTTTGAAAAGCTTACTTATGTCATGCTCTTCAAAATCAAGTCTGCAATCTTGACATCCCTGGGCTCAGTGTGCCAAAAGTTGTTTGACAGAGAAGTGTTAGTCGACCTGACACAGGCACATATCCATCCCTTAGTCTATACAATACCTTTTGTGAAAAAAAGTGCCTCCTTCCTTCTCTTCAGGGAGAGGAGAATGGTCTATGGCAATGGAATACTGGCAAGAAATGTAGAGATTGTACCTTGCTTCTCTCCCCACACAGCATAGTTTCAGTAATGAAAGTGCATAGGAAATTTTAATGTAGTATAAAGTGTTCTAGACCTGAAAAGAAAAAGAGGACAGGGGAAGTGGAGAGAACCTTAAGGGGTCATTTAATCTATCCTTCTGTCCCAAGAGACAATTGGGCGTTGCTACATCACTACTGTCAGATATTCACCATCTGTTCTGAAGGCCTTAATGACAGGAAATGCACAGCCTCCCCAGGCAATCTATTACATTTCTTGCTATCCTTAGTGATAGAAAAAATTCTCTAGTGTCTAACCTGACATTCTGGCTGCAACTGAAGTCCATTTTTTCTTGTTCTATACATCACAGAAAACGAAAAAAAAAAAAAAAAAGACAGACTACGCCATTTTGCTTGGCAAAACTTTGCTTACAAAGCCCAAATTAATTCAGTGTCTCCTTTCTCATTCTGGAGATTCTCTCCATATTAGTCCCCATCTTTCTGAACTTTGTCACTAATGTGATATTATTCGAGGAGAAACTTTACTGATGTTCAATACCGCAGAAGGACAGTGTTATACATATTGCAGCCTATGCTCCCATTCATGCAACAAAATATGAGTCTTACCATTTTTTAAGAATTATGGTGTTTTTAATTCATGTTTAGTTTATGATCACTTCCTAAACTCTCAGAAACCTTTCTGCAGAGCTCCTACCTAGTCATTCATTTCCTTTGTGGTGTGAGCACAGTTGAACATTCCTACATTCATATTTTGTAGCTGTCCTAAATAAAATAACCCAGGTGCTGGGTTGCTTTTGGGCTGTGATTTTGGGGGTTTTTTTGGGGGGGTGGTCATCTGTGTGTGTGTGTTTATCCCTTATCTCTGAATTTTTCAAGACTGTGGACTTCTAACCTTGTATTTCAGCCCATATGAGCTGTCCCAAAGTTTGACATCATCTGAAATTAGGCCTGTAATCTCTATTCTGTTGGTCATCTTATATATTAAATCATCTATCACCAGAGTAAGAACCAACCCATAAATCCTTCAGTTTTTCTAAAACTCTAGTAATTCTTTCAATAATGTTTTCTAAGGAGCTTCACACTTGCACTGTAGATTTTCTCAAGACACTGTTTCCTTAAATTGCTTATGAATTCATTACCTGAATATCAAAAGCTGTACTCGAGAAAAGACTGGACATCCCTTACTGTCTTCTACATACAAGGCCAGTTATCATGTCAAAAATGAATTAGACTGGTCTGACAAAAAATGTTTCTGAGAGATCTATGCTGACTATTATTTTTCTGCTACCTTCCGAATGCTTTCAAATACTTTGTTTTTTTAATACATTTCATTTTCTGTCACCTGGTTTTTTTAATGTATAAAATTATAAACTCACATAAAACTTTAATCCAAGGAAGATACCCATCTGAATGGATTTACAGGAAAGCAAATAGGACACTTATGAAAATATTTGAAGTTTAAGATCTATATATTCTGTAATTGCATCATTCTGCATATTGATTGCAGTAAGATTGTTTTTGGTTTTCTTTTTTTTAATGATCAAGATGTTTCTTTTATTTGGAAATTGTAACTATGTCTTGCATATCTGTGAAAAAATTCCAATAAAAATTTGAGATTTTCTTTGCAGCAGTCCAAATACCTCGTGAACTAATTTCTACTAAGTTCCAATAGAAACTTTCAACACAGAATATGAATTTGCTTCCTAGCCCCATTTCCCAACTGATCAACTTACCAATCTGTTGCATTATAGCCATGACTCCCTTCATCTTAACAAAATGTTGGGTTTTTTCTCAGTTTTAGACTGTTAATCTGTTTTGGAAAAGTTCAATTTGAAAATATTTCAATCACCAGCAAATTTTTCTGTACACCATCAAATTTTTGATAGGTAGGTTGATAAGCCATAGTGAGACATATAGAGTATGTGTTTGTGCGTATTCTGTTCATGAATGAATTTCTGGGTTTTTTTAATATCTTCTAACAACTTAAGATTGTTAAATTCAGACTTTCAATATAAAGTAAGAGTTACTTGCTCAATTTTTACTATATCTAATATCAAACCACATTATCTGTGTTTCAAGATAGTGTCCTGAAGTTCTGAAACATTAATTTCTATTTCACTGCAAAAAAACCTTGTAATACGAATGAAACAGGAACCTACATTTTGGTTGTTCTTTCACTGTCAGATTTCTTTGACAGAAATCTTTGGCAAGGTAAATCACAGCATTCTTTGGTTGTCATTGCATTCTTACCCTGATTTTTATGTCATTCTTAGTATAGCATCCTATCAGTCAGATTTCATAGTCTTTCTGATATTTCCTAGTAATAGCCTCCAGATTGGTCTCTGCAACTAATGACAGTTATGTTCCATTTAAGCACCATTATATATGTTTCTTACAGAAAAAAATGTAGTTGACAAAAACTGTAAGACATCTTAAATGCAGAGGTTATATACTTATAAAAATTTAGAATTGTCATTGTACAAATAATTCCTGCAAAACTCACTTTTTTTTTCAGGTAACTCAAAATGCTGATTTATCATCTTATCCTTTCTGCAGTTCAGTAGTTACCTGACTAATAATGTACTTCTAATCAGAGGTTTCATAATCTTCCACTAACTTTAGTTCTTAAAAGAAACATCCTCTCATTTGTATCCTGTGGACTACATAGTTTCCCATTTGTCTATTGAATTGTATTAATGTTTTTGTTCTTCTTTTGGAATGTATTTCTAACAATGAACTGTATGTCTAACCATAAAACATGATCCTTGCTTTCCTGTATTAAAAAGGGCAAACACTCTTTATGTAAGAAAAAAAAATTTAAGCCATGCATACAGAATGAGGTCATATTAAAAAAATGTGTATGGTTCAAGAGAATAAATGAGATTGTAGTGTTAAGAAATAGATAGGCAGTGGAAGAAAGGAATCAATTCTCTTCACTGCTTTATGGAGATCAGAAAGACCAGAGCATAAGTGTACATAACTAGGCCGATAGCTGAATTCCTGTCAGATATTATAGATAACAACAACAACAACAGAAAGATAAATGTAATTCCAAGGGCAAAAGTAAACTAAATAAGAAGGAGCAAAAGTGTGGTGTGCTGGTAACTCATTCATCTTTGATATGGCTTGAGGCCTCTATAAAAGACTCCAACACAAACCATTAACTTATTTCTATTTCATTATCATAGATTATCTCATTGCAAAGTTCTAATTTGCATATTACAATGCTCTAGATCAAAAACTTCAACAAGGAGAAGAAATACTAAACCAAGAAGTCTTATTGTGTTAATTATTTTCAGCTCCATTGAAATTTACTTATGAGGCATCTTGGGAAATTCAGACACATATTCTCCCTGCCCCCCTTCCCTCACCCACCCCCCCAGCTATGAATCTCATCTGTAAAGCCTGGACCTAAGAACAGGATACAATCCTTCTTCCTAATTATTTTTTTATATAAGAACTCAAATTCCAGTTTTGGTATGTCATCTCTTATAACACCAAACCATAGCATTTCAGCTTCCTAAGCTAAATACTCCATATGTAAAACCTACCCACAATGCAGCATTCAGGCATAAGTATTCATTTTGTCTCCTTACAATTAAAGGAAAAAACCCTGCCATATCAGGACTCTACCTGAATCAAAGCTTCTTGCCATTAGAGAGGGGGAAAATCACAGTACTAACAAGGGAACAGACAGTTCTCCAAGTGACAGTATTTCCTTCTGAGTCAAGAAATATATTTTTTTTAAAATAGTTTTTACATAGATCTAGGACAGAAGAGCTTAAAAAAATTCAAGCATATTAGAGCTTAGAAGAAAAGAGCTTGTTAAGTTTTGAATATTGATAATGAAGAACAAATTTTTTGTGAATCTTCCCCTCTTCTCTTGTTTTTGTCATTCTGACCACTTGTAAAATGAATCCTTAGGAGAAAAGGAAAGCTTTTGGACCATTCATTAACATGTTAAATGAAAATGCAGTGAGTACAACATTGCTAGCACATTTATGGACAAAAAAAATTACATTTTAAAAATAAAGATATTTTACTGTAAAAATAAAAAAAAAAGCCCTGAGCATAGTCGCTTTCAAAAAAAGAGAGTAAACATAAGATTTTTACATTATTTAATTTTCTAGTGGCAGGCTGACCACTTCAGTGAAAAATGTTTCTTTACTGTTTTTTTTGTTTGTTTAATTATCCCATAGTTTCTTTACTATATCACCCAATATGTAAAAAAAAAAAAAAAAGTCTTTCTTTTGCAAAATTTGAAAAACGAGAAGGAAATTACACTGTAGTGAAAGAATTAAAGACAAACACATCAGAGGAAGACTAAGTTTCTGGCAGTGCTTGAAACAAAATACTTCCTAAATGTCATAAACGATCTGTAAATATTAGAAAATATTCAGGCAGACAAGACAAAAGTATTAACATGTGTTAAACACAAAGATTATAAATAATTAATACTTACAAATATGTATCTGTTGTGGGAACCTATGAAAAGACACTTTCTATATGCAAAATGAATCAACACATGAAAAAAAAGAATTGTACATACCTAATTATTTTGACACTACCAAAACTCTCTAGATTTTTCTTCTATGGGATTTTAAAGTTAAATTCATAGAAAGCAAAATCGAAACTAGAAAAGGAAGTCTGTGAAGTCAGTAGAATGTTATTTATCTCTATGGTTCTGAGTAAGAGGCTAGCCCAAGTTAATAGTTAGAGTTTAGGCTTCGTTCAATTTCCAGGTTTCCTATCCAGTTTGTGGGGGAAGGAGTCCACATGCAGATGTGTATAATGGACTCTGTTTTCAAGATTCCTTGGCTCCTACATATCTCTGAAATACTGTGGGACTGTATTTCATGTGGGGTTTGTCTGTAAATCAAAAGGACCTGCTAGTATGTGGCTGTAGGGACTCAAAGAAGTCACTAGTAGTAAAGTGGCAAAACTGCTGCTCATCCTAGTAAACAAAAAAATTTAAAGAACCTACAATATGATTTCTCATTGACAGTAGGATCTAAAATGATTCCCACTATAGCTTTACTAAATTTTTTTATCTCTTGTCTCTGTGCATTCTCACACTTTTGATGTGGGCATATACTGTTAAAAACTGAAGAGCCAAATATTCTAAAAGCCTGCATGACCATATTATAAAATTAGGCATATAACCTCCTTACATTACCATTAGCTGACATTTAGCTCCAAGACGGACCCATGGCTGGCCAAGGCCGAGCTCATCAGTGATGGTGGTAGCGCCCCTGTGATAACAGGTTTAAGTAGGAAAAAGAAAAACTGCAGAACAAAGGCAGCAGTCAAAAGAGAGGAGTGAGAACATGTGACCAAAAAAACTTTGCAGACACCAAGGTCAGTGAAGAAGGAGGAGTCTGTTTTGTCCATGACGGTAACCAGTGAATGATCTTTCCCTGTCGTTGTCTCAACCCATGAGCCTTTCATTATATTTTCTCTCCCCTGTCCAGCTGAGGAGGGGAGTGAGAGAGGCTTTGGTGGACATGTGGCATCCAGCCAGGGTCAACACCTAGATACTAAAATGTCTTTCAGCAAATGGTCCAAATTGCTTGGGCTTCTGAAAAGCTTAACATCTTTCTCTTGCCTGGTTCCATATCTGAGAAACATAATCAGGGTATCTCTTTGCTTGTGATATGCTTTTCAGAGGGTTAATATATTAAGGCTTTATAAATTCTTAGCTACTATGGTGAGCTACATGCCCTTTGGATTTAGGATTGTACCTTATTCAACCAACGATATCCCAACTCAATAAAAACCTTGAAGTATGACTGCTGCCTGCTACTTTTCAGAAGTCAGTATATCAACAGACATCAAATTTTTTGAGCTTTTAATGCAACTTATTTTACTGGAACACATACACAAATTAGAACAGAATAAATCTGTCAATAGGGAAAACTCAGCACTGTTGTGTGAGGTAAAGTAAATGACAAGTTGCTTTTGCATGGGGGAAAAATAGAGACTTTCTCTCCTACATTCATAGAAGAATGGCCAAAACTCTAAAGTTTAATCAGCTTCCATTAGTCCTTGAGGTGTATTTATTCCTTTCCATCAACTCAAAGTCTTAGCTTTGAACATCTGTTTCAGATGTGCCAACACCCTTTGGGCTCAAGTCTGATTACTACTGAAGGGTCTCAAAGGACTACTTTTATGTCCCTATCCTTCTCAGTCTACAATGAAGAAGCTGTTCTAATTTTCATATGCTTGGTGGCTCATAAGGAAGGTGCGGTCTTCCCTTCCAAATCTTCCACCTGACTCTGACTGCAAAAAACCAGTAGAAGTATTTCTGATTGTGGAGATGCTGTAAATAGGAAATTATAAATAATTCATATTTAATATGAAATTATTTGCCTAACAAATTAGTTTAAGATGAAAGAGAACAGTTTTTATAATAATGTCAACATCATTATAAGTTTTGAATCGGTATTTAGAATCTCTTCTTTAGGAAGTGGAGGGGAAAGGTGGTTCTGTGAACCTGCAATCCTCTGTTCACTCCTTTTTAATGTATGTAATACATTTGAAAATAAGCTAATAAACTAAAAATGGTATTTGTGTAATTTTTCTTGGGAGCAGCTAACTAATAGGAAACAGATACAGGCCAAGTTTTTGACACTGAAATATTTTAGTAATGTGGTGTATGACAAAAATATTGCAGAATTGCCACGTGGACAATAACTTCAGTTTATCCTCCATTTCAGTTATCTTAAATCACGTTGTGGCATGTTAAAGCTTCAAGAAAGAGAACTATTGCCTCATCACTTCTTTCATCTGTATTTTAAAAGTTCAACTAGTCAAACTAATTTTAAGAACATCAGTGGTCAAAAACAAATTCTATAACTGAGAATGAAAGACTTCATTGGTTTTTAATGCAAAGGGATATGAAAACTTGATGTTGTTAAAATTAATAAGTTAATTTGATTATTTTATACCCAAAAGATTTATCAAATTATTATTTTTAATATATTTAAAGCAACACCTTACCATTACATCATTACATGGACCGCTTGGAAAACATGAGGGCGCTCTCAATTTTTGGTTGTTTACTTAATGCAATGATAGTTCTGGGCAAATTGTGGAATTTGAGTGAAA
Organism: Rhinoptilus africanus; assembly: GCA_013400135.1. NCBI lineage: Eukaryota > Metazoa > Chordata > Aves > Charadriiformes > Glareolidae > Rhinoptilus > Rhinoptilus africanus. The sequence goes on along the minus strand of VXBO01006674.1, from coordinate 32,752 downwards.
TTTAAATAATATGTACCAAATATATCAAAGAGGATATAATAAAATTTTTTACTCTTCACTGTTCTTTCTGACAATCTGAGGTAAAAACGTACTTCCAATTTTTGACAACATTTTATTGTACATTTAGAAGCTATACAAAGGATACTATGAATTGTGTCTTGTAGAGAATATTTCATAGAGGAGTCTGTAATGGCAATTTATAAAAGGATTTCTATTGTGTGGTTATAAATCTAGGAATTATAGCTTCACCAGAAGCTACAAATGAGAAGGTTTCTGAAAGAGAATGATAACATCTCCTTTTCCTGTAATTTAAGTACTTTCATATTCACCAAAAAATAAAAAAGGAAAACACAAACCTAATTGTATTAAAGAAAGTAAATGGCTCCAGGCATGAGATGTAATGATAATCAGTCTACAGGGAGATTTCATTACTTTTCTCTGGCAAAAGGTCCCTTCTAACTCTAACCAGTCTATGATTATATGATTCTGTAAGGCTAGAGTAAACTGATACTGACTAGGAGATTGTCTGATTGCAAATGCTGCCCCATGGTAGGGTTTTCCTAGGAACTTGTTTTATTTTCATGAATGCAGATCTGTATAAATTTTGTCTCCTGACTCATCTTGTGCTATCAGTTCTCTTTCTTCTTTTAAATAAGGTCCATCCTACATTTTATTTCTTCTTTCTCCCATTCTATCCTTCCACCTTAACTCTTCAGGTCGCCCTAAATCTGCAGTGCAGTGAAAAAAGTATCAAGATTCTTTGCAATCAATCAGGAGCCCCTGACTAAACACATCCTTAAAAAAATATATATATTTGGAAATAATGAGATCCTGCAGTGATTACTATATCTCTACAAGTTTTATAAAAGGTAAGGTACTGGATCTTTGGTTACACTTCCAATCTAAACCACATGAGCTGAAATGTATCATCCATACCGTGTTCCAGGGAAATCTATTTTCTCTTTGAGAACTCAAAAACTGTGGGACAGAGCTCTTTCTGCTTTTTCCTGAGTGCTAGCTTTAGGTGACAATGTCTTGCTGTTGCTATCAATTCAGTAATACATGCTTCCAAAAAAGCAAAAGGAATCCATATGTCAGGGTCTGGATCAACAGGGCAGGGGCAGGTATAGGCTGTGGTTGGCCTGGAAACTGGCATTCTGATAACACATCTCAGGTAGGGACTTATGGCTCAATGCTGATCTGAAACAGGGCTACTCGGTCCATGGGTAAGAGACCCCAGGTAAGGTTGGTCAGGGTCATTAATGCCTGCTAGTGCACTCAGGACCCTGGTGGTTCTAATAGAGGCTCGCTTCAGTACAAAATGCTGTCTGATAACCACTCCCCAAGGCATCTCACAAGTATTTTATCATCTATACATTTTTAATCAAAATTCTTGGGCTCAGTTCTTTCCTGAAAAATGTTTTGTAAAGTAGTAGTTGTGCTCGTTCATTTTCAGTGTCACTGAATATCTTGTTACTGTGTTCCAAGACAGAGAACAAAACCTTTCAGAACATTCTCTCTGTGTGGCAGGTTGCATATGACTTTTCATTTGCTTCAGACACTGGATTATTTAGTCTGTTCAACTGTCAACCTAGGGCCTGAAGTTCCACCGAGTTAGTTTCTACCAGGCCTAGAAACTTCAATTGTTGTAGTTTCCAGGAAATCAAATTGTGGTGTTCTATTGGCAGGAAAACAAGGTTAAGAGCTACACAAGAGAGGCAGAGATGTCTGAATGCCTGAAATTTAAATGCGTACTACAGGGCACATGTTCTCACTGCCTCTGCTATCAATGTAGTTCAGAAAAGAGCAAGATTTACTCCAGCACACAGAAACGATGCAGTAAGGAGAGAACAGCCTAAACTGATCACTCAGAAAAATCTAACAAAAGGTCATAATTCCCTTGTCAGAATTAACTCATAGGCAACAGCAACCTTGATTAAGATTGGTGATCCAGGTCAAGCCCATCAGATGAAATTATGACCACTCTTCCACGTGCTACTAGTCAAGTAATTAGAAAAATGGGCTAGCATATAGAGAGCCTAAGTTCAAATTCTTCCTTTGCCAAAAGTAATTTGAGCCTCTAGGTCCTACTTTCTAGAAGATTCATCAAAACATTGAGTTTTGGGATATTTTTAGTATGCGCTCCCTATCTCTCACACTGAAGTTATTTTGCTTTTATTAGAGCAATTAAAATGATTTCATTGAGGTAAAAAACCAATCATTTCTGGAGGTTAAGGCAGTCTTACAAGAGGATAGTCAAGCTCCATCTACTGAACATGTAAATCTTCTAACAGATGCATATGAGTGTTAAAAGGTTGTTCTAATATCGAATTATCCTCCTAGCTGTAGGCAAAGGCAATGCTAAGCTAAGCAGGCCTAAAAATATGATGTCTGATTATTATAGCTGTGCAAATGAAGAAATAAGAGCTTGTCTATACGACTGCTAAGCAGCAAGATAAACAACTAATGAGCACGATGTTTCTACTTCAAAAGACTAAGGAGAACATCTATAACTATGTTGTGACATGCAGACTTCGAAATGTCGCAAAACATCTTTTAAAAGACAGGGAGTATGAACTACTGTGAACTGAATATATACCAGAATTATTAACAGAAGCTGAGTTCTGTACTTAGCATATGGTTATAGTTAATTATTAATACTTTCTTGGCAGACATTATAGAAAATTATATGCAGTAGGAAGAGGCACAGTAAAGTGCATGAGGAAGCAATGAAGTAGATAAAGAGTGGAGCTGCAGTTTGAGTTCTTGGATTGATGTTGCTAGGCAGCTGACTCCACTGCACCATTGCCTGATGAGCATTAAACTAGAGTTATGTTTCCTACTGCTCTACTGAACAAAAACAAACACCACAGCTTTAAGATCAAACTCAGCATCAAACCAGCCTTTGTGCTGGCAAAAAGATAAGTGACTCCAGTTCTTTGAAAAGACAGGAACAGAAACAAACAGTGAAAGCATCTGAATCCTGTGTGCCAATAGTGGGCCATCAGTCTCTGGAGACCCAACAGTACATGAAGCATCAACAGCAGCCAGTAGCTGAAACAGAGATCAGGAGTGCCCAAAATAGATGAAAATACTTTATTTTAAGGCTGTAGTTGTCTAAAGTCCAACTTTGAGCTCTTGGAAATGATCATGCTTTCAATGGGTGTCTTTCCTGTCGGTTTATTTAGGGAACATATCATTCTCCTACTCTCTCTTTTTAGACTTGTTTTACAGCTTCTGTGACATTGGGCTGTGCTTTCTTGTCAACCTTTTTTGACATTTCTGTATTGTTCTTTAAAAGCTAATAAAAAGACCAGAGATATAGTTTCATTATGGTTTTGACAATGCCATTTACAGAGATAAAATCAGTTTTATATCTGCCTTTTTAAAGAATCAAGGAAAAATTTTCATTTTGTTTCACAATTATCTGTTAGGGGTTCATGTTGAGGAAGATACGTATGACAACCTCACCATTTTGTCATTACTTTTTGAAATATAAATGACAGAAGACTACTTGCATTTTTGGTTCCCATTATACTACACTGCATATGTCTGTGTTGGTAAAGTATTTTCTTACTATTTTTTAGTTATGATTCAGGTCATTCTGCAACAGTATTCTATCTTACTCATAATTTTTTGTCCTATCAATCACCAGCAATCAAGCTACACTACCAATTACTTCATATAATTACTTAGATGACTGATGGCAATCTACCGGGTTGCTTTTTTTTTTTTGCATGCTCCTGCCAAGAAAAAAAAGATAGTTTTTCTTTGCAAAACCAAAGAAGCTATTAAATAACATGGGCAACTAAATCACCATTTTACTGACTGTGTCTGACATGAAAGCACCAGTTATAAGCTCATCAGTTACTTTCATTCATAGATACAATGTCAAGGGATCAAAATGAAGAAAAATTAGAAAGGGGTAGGAAGTAAAAAAGAAGATCACATGATTTGACATAGCCTTTACCTTAAAAGGCTTCTAAACACATATACTATAAATAAAACCACACATTTCTAGGTTTTTCCTCTTTTGCATTGCACCCACAGAATGTTTCCCTAGTGTTGGAGTACAGACTGAACATATCCATCCCTTTCTGTTAAGAGATATCTTCCTTCAGAGCTTCTAACGCCTGCCACCTCATAAATAATTTCTTGCTTTATGTTGAATGGGGAAGCTCCTACTTTTCAACTACTTTGTATCTCTTCACCACGTTAAGCAAAGCAATCTGAACATCCTTGGCCACTGCAAAGTTGATTCTGTCTTGGAGCTGCTTTAAAATCGAGTATTACCAATATGCACATCCCTAATACAGAATCTGTCACCAGGGCAAAATCTCTAGTGGGGAAAAAAGCCCACTTACCTTCCATCCAAGGCATTCTGGGCTTTTGCTTGATTAGAGTGATCCTTTCTCCTGCTTAACCATTAATCTGAATTTTTATTTTTCCCCAGAAACGCAAATGAAGATTCACTTGTTTAGTTAATTGCCTTGGTTCAACGAGTGGCAGCAAGTAACTCGTTTCTCTTTGAAACATCCAACAACCCTATTACCTCTCCTGTGCATACACATTCAGATCTGGATTTCTATTTGTCTTTATAAGCAGCAAGTATTAAGAAAAATCTGTTAGTCTCAAGGACTTTCAGCTACATACTTCAAAAAATTAGGTAGGTTGAACCGAGGATTGATGTCAGAGGATCAGTCACATTAAGTTTTTCTGTAAGAACTAACCCAGGCTAGCTGAGATTCAGCTTTTTGAGTAGAATTCTTTTCTCCTCTTCTAAATATTGGAACTAGAGCAGACTTTTGGAATGTCCCCATTTTCCAAGAATTACAGAAGATGTACCATAGATAAGACACCTCCCATGATGGGAACTTACCCGAAGCATGAGTTTAATAAGAGTATAATGAGCTGTGACTGAGAGGATAGTACACACAAAACTGTGGTATAATAAGCCAGGTCCAACAGGCAATAAAAGCAAGAACTGAGTGTGGTGAGCCTAGATACTGGCCACAGATCAACAAGTGGCAAGAGAACAAAGCCTTAAAATTTTGGAAATATATACTGTGATATTATCATGGACTGATCTAATTGGCAGCCTGTGTTGATACCTGCCTCTAAGAGCTCCCAGTAAGAGAAATGGCTGGAACATTTTTACTTGGCCATTCCACACCACACAGAAGCAAACTGCCTGAGGTAGAACAACCATTTGTTGGTGCTAAGCCACTGCACAGGAACAGAGCCTGACACTGAGACTGGTTAGAATAAGCATTGCGGTTCCCCCAGATTCAAGGATGCCAACCCACTGGAGCGATGTAAAGAGCAGTTCCTGGTTACTATGGGTGCACATGTGTGGGTGGGTGTGAGTGCAGAGCTTTTTCCTCATAAAGACTGTCACTTAACAGTGTCACGCTGGCCTGGTTTTCCTGTTTCTTGTTAGTTTCACTATCTTTTTTTTGTTAAACTTGTATATGGTCCCATCATTCTCTGCCCAGTTCTGCTTTTGTACAAATTCTGAAATATCCTTCTTGAAAGAGCTGATTACAGGTATACATTATTTTGCATTTACCAAAGGCAAGTCACGTGATCAGTATGCATTGTGGTGATTACGTTAGGTGGTTATGGCAGGTAATTACTTTGTATTCTGGGTAATTGCCTGGAGCTGCCAGCATCCCCTTGGAAATAACAGGTTTTCATCTGCCCTATGGGGTTGGAAAGTGATACTATTTCCCTAGCTGTCTCACCAAAGAGAAAGCTGAAATGTCAGGTGGGCTAGAAGGTGCTATAGTATGGTTTACCTCTAAGGGAAGGTTTGCAGAATCTTGATACTAAGGTTAAAGTACTTAACCCTGTCTCCATGAGGTAACTTTAACACAAAGAGGTTGTGAAACTTCCAGCCCTTCTCATCAATACAATGAGATGTCCCCACACTCATTTTTGTTTATAGTAATGGAAAGATCTTGTCATAATTCCTTGTCACACATTCTCTTTCAAACTGTGTTGAACTTGGAAACAGCGGAAACTGAACAACCACAGCTTGTGGCTATCTGACTGTTCTTCAGAAGACAGATTTCAGAATGCAGTCTTTAAAGGGAAACGTCTGTGATAGAGCTGGTGTCTTCTAAGGTCCAAGTTGGATAAGATACTACTAGTATTCTTCCTCGTGTTTTAGGAATATAGACTGAAAAGTATTGAGCAGAAATTTACAAATTTGATGCTTCTAGTTTAAAGGCTTCTTTTCTAAGTTAGGCAAATTTTTCAGAATACTGATATTCAAGTGCACTCTTCTTCCCACTTTCTTCAGTCAATCATAAATATTTATGATCTTGACTCCTGAGGAAGATACAGACATCTAACATCTAAAATTGGATTTCAATGGAAGTTCATGCTCCTGATTCTTCCTATTGACTCTATTGGGAACTGGATTGTTATTAAGACTTGAAAACATATATCAACAAACAGGAATAAATCATCCCTGTGCATTTTATTTTTGAGTAAGCATATAATGAGAGAGTAATCCAGGCATCAACAAAAGTCAGAGGAAGGAAAATTCCACTTCTAGACATTTTGCAGGACTTTTTTTCCAACATTAAGAAAATATTTCTATTTAAATTCTCTCTTCTTGAGACAGAAAAGTCACTTGCTGTGTTTTGGTTACTTTAGAATCCCCCAAACTGTAATAAAATAAAAACCAAAATTGGCTTGAGAAAGTTACAGCTTCATCACAAACCGTGACTAAGTCAGAGGGAACAGAACTTTCTTTTGCTCTGTCTGTGCTCTAAGCCAGCACATAGCAGAGGACGGTTTTATAACATAAAATCTCTTCCTGATATGTCTTGTCTCAAAAAATTGTATAAAACTCTTTTGCAAGTGGTAGACTGTTTCATTTTTCTAAGACTATCAAATATGTCTCCCTGGATTTGAAAATTCTTCTACCTCAAAAGGAATGCAGGAGCAGGGAAAAAAAAAAGTCTTTGAGATTAAGTTAGGTAAATTACTAAAGGCCAGGACTCTAGCAGTAGAAAGCAATAGCTTTCTGTAATCTTGATCATCTCCCATATAGTAGAAAAAATGTGTCAGTAGGTTAGCAACTGAATAATGAAAAACAGTAAGTGAAATTATACTGTGTTTCCTTGGCAGGATACCCCCCTATTGCTATAGTCTTTTAACTCACAGCTGTAATTACTTACTTCACATTTTATAATTTTGCTCATGTCACATACATTACAGGAAGAAAGCTTGCTCAACTGTTTCCGAAATTGCCTTAGTCTGTTTATTTTCTATGAAGTCTGTTTATTTTCTATGAGTAGGCTTTGATTTCTAAGTGTGAAATTATCTGTACAAGTAATCAGACACTTAAAAAAAAAAAAAGCCCAGTAGTTATATAGCCATTAAAATTGCTACTACGTGCCCTAAATCAGGAGCTTCCAGAACCCCTTCCCCAAAATACACATGCAAATTTTGCGTTGAGTAGTAGGATTCTTAACTATGAGGATGGCTTCTAAAATATTATAGATATTATAGATATAAATACATAAAATAAAAAGTTGATTTTCTGCCTACTGTTGAAGACCACTGACAGAGAGGCAAGGGAAAGCATATGTGAGACTGAGTGAGTGAGAGCTTTTCTTATCCCCTTTAGCATGTAGGCATGTGGGTTATGTTAATACCTGACCTGTTCTTCCCCCTCCATGGGGGAACTATGGCTGACAGCACATGCCTTGGAACAACTGCTACAACAAGGGGAACACCTAATGATGCTTTTCCAGACCAGCCCTCCAGTGTTTTTGTTTCAGAATCATTTACATGACAATTTTGGTATACTTATCTTGCAGCAGGAAGTTCCACTTCTGAACTACTTTTGTGTGAAGAGGTACCTTCTTTTATCTGAATACATCTCCTTATATTTTAATTTCTTTCCTCTCAGATGGCAATTTGGAGAAGACAATAAACATCCACTCCCTAGTTACCTTATCAGCACCACCGGCGAGTTAATAGACCAGTTTCGTAATCTTTTTTTTCATCATTTTGACTGGGCCATACATCTGATGACATTTGCCACCCTTCTGTCTAATGTCTGCTATTTCGCCTGTAGCTGGTTCCTTAATGGGGAAAAGGAAAAACAAAGAGTAAAACAAATGGGCCACATCTGGAACCCATTACTCTCACTGCATAGTAAGTTCGTTAACTGGGAAAATTCTATAATTAATTCTATATTTAATTCTGTAACCGGGAAAAGTTAGAACTTCAAGGTCAGTGTGGGTAAGTCATTCACTTTCCTACCCAAAGTGTGCAGTTATTTCTGGTTACTCTGTCTTCCCTAAACCAGGCTTACTACAGTATTAAGTACCTTAAAATTTAGTACAAGTACCTTAATAGTACCTTAGAGTACCAGTAACTTACTACATGATACTTCCTGCTGAAAAAAAGAATAGGACTTCTCTTGAGGGGTATCAGGTTATGCTGCCATGTGGTAGATTAAGAGATCTTATCAAATGTAACCAGTATTGGACTTTGAGAGTCTTTCAGAAGGTACTGTACACTGTTTAGTAACTTAATAAAAAGAAAATAGCAACAGACAACCCAGAATGTAATAAATTAGATTCAACTGTCCACACCATGGAGGGCAACAAATATAGAAATTGCTCATGCTCCATTTATGGTATTCATTGAAATTAAGACACGGAAATCAAACCTTTTGAGTCATCGATTCAGTGGTTGCCAGGAAAAGGCAAAAGTCCCCCCTCTCCCCCATTCATAACTGGCCAAATAAACATACACGTCTCTTTCACTGCCTCAGAAGCATTAAGTATTGATCAAAGACAGAAGCAGGACATTAGGAAAGATGTGAAGAATGGCATTGCCTTTCAGCAAGTCCTACAGCTCATTGCAGTGCGTTTTGTCTGTTAAGTTACAGAATCAGGACAAGACTTTGGGAGATGTTTTCCTGACATCAGGGAGGTGTTGTCAGTGCAGATCATGTGGGCTCAGCTCATATGATATACTACTTGCCACTTCAGGAATTAAGATGCTGGCAGTTTCGTTGTACTCCTCCCCTTACATTTTTTCCCAGTGTTTCCCCCTATATCATCTGAAAACTTCTAATTCTAAAATATGCTGATTACCAATAGCTAGCTTGACTTATTGTTCTGTTGACCATGGATTGGTGGGCTGAGTATTTGAGGTAATTTTTCAGAGAGGATTTAAGTGTCATTTTTCCCTTGAGAACTGCTTCATTAAAGGGCCATAATGAAAGCTTTTCCAACACAAGGAGAAATGGCTAATGGTAATAAAAAATGGGGGTTTCAACTACACCAAAACTGAATGGAAAATGAAGGATGTAAAACACTTGGTATTATCATAGGAGGGGAATTTGATATGAACACCTAAGCAGGTGCTGAAAAAGCAAGTAATGTTAGATGTATGGATTCCACAGAGAAGGATTTTATAGTGATGAATTAAATAGAAAACAAAGAAAAATTAGAAGGATATAAACAGGTGAAGATTCAGTGAAATAGCAGTTCTCTTCAGGCATCCTATCTTCCAGCAAAACAAAGAGAAGACATATCCTGCAGTTAAAACAGGATAATTTTTAATTCAGGTGTACTTTAAATTTCAAGCAGAATCTAAAAGAGAGTGCTTTGTGGCCAAGACACTTAACATGGGATACCAGAATTATAGAAAGCAGGGCCTGAGGGAAGGAATATTTACCAAATGAGTTTAGTAGAACTGCTGTTCACTGTATAGCGAGGATTTCTTGGACTGCTGAGTATGACACCAGTCATGTAAAGAAGAAACAAGTTTGGAACGACACCTCATTTCTGAAAGCCCCAAAGATACCTGGAAAGTATCCGAGAGATAGGAATCTATCCCACTGTGTACAAAGGAGAAGAAAGAGAACATCTACCAAAAGAAATGGGTGTGTTATTGCCACAATTTTAATGGGAAATTGAAATAGTCTATTTCCTAAGAGCAATAGGACTCAATAGTATCTGCTACATATTCTCCTCCAGGAATTCCTAAAGTACAAATTAATTATTTAGAGATTAACAGACTTAACTTCTACTTGGAAGTTTGAGTTTCTGTTCCAACAGTCTTGCTCAAATACTTTCTAGGCACTGAGATTACATTGTTAACATTCAGGAATTTTTAACAATGAAAGAAGAGATGAACTACACCATTTCAAGCATACCTGTTCCTTTTTCCTTCAGGCCAAAAGCTTGTAAAAATCAAAGTTATACCAGAACTTGATTTTTTATAAATGCAAACCTGTGGGGATCTATAAAATAAGTAAAAGAAGAGGAAATGATGCTTTGGTTGTGAAAACCAGTAGCACTGATGTATTTGCAATGCAGTGTAATACAAGTACCATGTCTAACAGCGCATCAGAAAGGAGGGAAGAGGAAGAAAGGTTCCAGGACTAGGGTAATGAAGAGAAAGTGGGCATGACCAAGGGCAGAGGAAAAAAATAATAGTATGACATGAGATTAAAGAGAATAATATATTATTTTTTTTTCCAGAAGGCCCTTGACCTTCAAAATTTGCAGGTAAAATCAGTCAATATTAAAGAGATGTTTTCATAAAGGGAGGATGATTAGCCTATGCCCACTCACCTCATGGTTCATGCTTTTCAGAATAATGTGTGTTTATTTTTCAGAAAATATATTAATCTATAATAAATGAGATAAAATAGAAAACTCTAAAGTCCTTCCCATTTCCTGTACTGTAGAAAACAGAAGTATTAATGAAAAATGAAAGTGTTGTTGCACTAAATCAAAAAAAGTAAATAAATGACCTCTCAAATTTAGAAATAAAATTAATGTATGAAGAAAAATACCTTTGCTCTACAAACTGGTGTAACACATTGTGAGGCTTAACAGAAACCTAAATTTAAAGAAAAATGAGGAGGTATGCTATAAAGTTGTTTTTAACCTTCATAAGCAAATCTACTCTCAGTTCAATTACACGGTTGTTAAGACTAACATGAAGCCAACCTTTCCCCCCCTATAACACAGCTGTGACAATACCATGCCTGTATTAATATAAACACTCTGATGACTTGCAATTTTAGACTATATTGAGAATCTCATTCTTTTCTGCTTCACAATCCTGATTTCCTTAAAAAGACAGTAAATTACAGAATCACAGAATCACAGAATCCTAGGGTTGGAAGGGATCTTAATAGATCATCTTGTCCAACCCCCCTGCCAGAGCAGGGCCACCTTAGAGCAGGTTGCACAGGAANCATCCTGTTGTCCACCAGGACTCACAGGTCCCTTTCCCCAGAGCTGCTCTCCAGCAGGTCAGCCCCCAACCTGTCCTGGTGCAGGGGGTTATTCCTCCCCAGGTGCAGCACCCTACACTTGCCCTTATTGAATTTCATAAGGATGATTCTACAAATAAAAATTCTACAAACAACTCTTTTTAATGGTCATTTAGAATAAAAATACCTTTTTAGCACTATTTGGTAATTTTCATGTGCTCCAAATATCAGTCCCTTACAAGCAGCATTGAACACAAAGCTTATTTTGTTTTCTAAACACAGCATTGTCTTTCAAAATAGCAGGCAGATTCAACAACTCCTTGGGGGATAATTCTCTGAGAGGAAGGTGGCAGAAGTAGTGAGGTAAAGAATGTAAAAAAAGGGGGATAAATCAAATGAATGTAAATAGGATGAGTAAGGGAGATGTAAGCTGTTCCATAAATAAAGTCATACTGGAAAAAAATCCATGATCAAAACCTGCATATCTTAAACCTAGCAAAAAGAAAAAGATCATAAAAAATGGTGCAAGACAGAAAAATGGGAAATGAACCCGACAAAGGACTATTCATGAAAAAAAGATTCAAGCAGAATCCTGGCAATGTGCAAGGTTAAGACATTTTAAAAATCGTGCTATAAAAGCATAAGCTAGACGCTGAAGGTGGAAAAATCCCTACTTCGACTGTAGACTAATGGACTCTGGAATTATTTTGTTGAGAAAATAAATGTTGTATACCATACTCATTACTGTGTGCCATTTAATAACTATGAAAATAATAATTAAGCACCTTAAAGACTATCCATATCCATTACGTAATACTTGTGCATACATACAGGTAGGTTTTTCACTTAGGATGAACAGCTTTCAATTAAACTCTTCTCTTCCCTCAAAATAGGTGCTAGTGTAATGCACTACTGTATGAAAAAAAAGGTTAGTGAGAACGAGTGATGGAAAGTCTAAGTCTGTACCACCCAAGTACATGCAAAGTACATTTTAAACACAATTAGCTATTCAGAATTTCAAGCATCTCTATTTTTTTTTTCCTTTCCTGACAAGTCCATTCTAGCTCCACATGGGAATTTTTTTTTTTTTCATTTAAGCAGTGAGAAGAAGCAAAACTTGTTGCTTTGATCAGTAGTAGTTCAGATCAGTGTACTATACAAAAATACTAATTTTCGTTCAGGTGCTGTTTATTACATCTTAGGTGAAATTTAAGAAGAATAACAAGGAAATATTTTCATAAATATCTGATAGGGGATACAGCAGCCGTCATCACAGGTAAAACAAGACCATCTTAGAGTCAAAGAACATATTGCCAGTTAACAAGTGTTTATATTATAATGATAAAAAGTGGAGAAGGGATCATGACTACCACGATAACATTTTCAGTTTCTAATTACCCCTTCTCTCTTGAATGAAGTTTCAAAGTTTTTTTTGTTATACTGGTTGGGACATGGTAGACTCTCCTAAATGCACAATTTGGTGTAATTTGTCCGTTAAAATATTCCCAGGCAAACAATTGCTTTTATTTAATTTAAAAGGAAAAGAGAAAACACCTCTAGATTTTTGTCTCATCAGATTCCTTCTTTCAGACATGACTTTCTGGCAGAGTCTCTATTCTTTTTCAGAAAAAGTTCCAATGTTCATTGGAAATAAAATTGCTTGACAACTGTTTATACCTGGGGGCCTACTCCACACTTGAAAAGTAGAAAGAATTGTAAATATCTTTTCTCCAGCTGCAGAGTTCAGGAAAGTGAGCATAAAAGGTTTGTTATTAAATAAAATTCACAGGTCTTACTGCTCTTACTGGCACCACTTCTTATTTCTACCAATTCCCTTTTGAAGAAACAAGTATATGGTCTGACCATGGACTTCAAAAATAAGCCATTCAGCATAGACTAAAATTTGATGAGATGAAGACAGAAAGGAACATTTCAGAGATTCTATTGTTTAAAACTCTTTTCTCATTCAAAAATGTGTCAACTGAACAGCTACAATGCTTTTAAGCATGGCTAATCTACACCTATACCTTTCATATTTGTTTTCCACTCCTATTTGATAAATAAACAATAATTTTAGCAACTCTTTTCAATCATCCCATTTGAGTCTTTAAGCACTTATAAATAAGATTTAATGGCAAGTCAGTGATTACTCTGTGCGGGTGGAATTATTTTCCCTATTCAGTTGTGGCTTTGTTTGCTTTGAACTCCCCCCCTCACTTATAACAGCAAAGCTACAGAAAAGTTATTTTCCCTTGTTATTACTAAGAAAAGTAAAAGAGGAAGTATTCTTCAATATATTTGTGCAGATGAGTCCTGATAGAAGCTTATCTCCAATGTAACAGATAAGAATTAATGAGATTTTTTTCTTTCTGCCACAAAGAACTGACATTTTATCTGGGACTGGAGTAGTTTTGATGAACATTTCTCTTTCTTATAACCACTGAGGTCCACCCACATCCTCAGTGCCTTCCCAGTAATATAAAGTGTCCTTTTGCCTCTTTTTCAGGTCTACGTTATATAATGTAAACCTTACTAATGCTCAGCCACACCATTACAGAAACAGTAGAGAAAGACAAAAGCTCTTCCAACATGGTGGAAACTCCAACAGAACAGTCAGTCTCTCAACTGTTACACGAGCCCCTATAGTATCACTGCTAAAAAGCCAACGGGCTCTTAAGTGATAACCTGGCATCAACCTAATTCAAAGGCAGAGCTTCTAGCCTTTGACAAGAAACTGAGAACTCTCTAATGCATCAGAGAGTGCAGGATATATTGCTAGTCAAAAATTAAAAAAAACCCTAAGCAAAACAAAAAAAAGATTTATTGTGTTGTCAATATAGTAGATTTTGACCAATGATAAGACAAATCTTTATTGTTTTAATTTTTCCATGTTTTTTATACAAATTGGCCTGCAACCAAAATCAATCCTCAGAAATCTGTTTTCAGAACAAAAAAGGCAAGCCATTAGATTTCAGTAGGTAATCAACAAAAAACCCCAGACATTTAAAAAAGAATAAGTCCCAGGGATTCCAAAATGAACAGGAAAAAAACTTCTGATCTGAATAGTAACCTCTATTGTGAAAATGCAGTTTTGAACAGCTAAGCAACAATTTCAGACACTTACAAGCCATCTAAAAGTGCAGTGAAAGTGGTATAAGAGATGCCGACAATATCCATTTTTCATAAAGTAAGATAGAAAATTTAGGATTTATTACCTATTTGATGAGTGCTATTTAAAGAAAGAGCTCTCTTCTGTGCTTGAGGCTCATCAACAGAAGGATCCAGACTGAGCTCCACCTATCAAAATGAGACAATATTTATGAGTTGGCAGAATTTAACTCATGTTAGTTTACTGAGTATGCTCTGTGTTGTTTTATAAATAGGTTTAGTCAGTCTAGAATGTGAGTTACTATAACTCATATTCTCCAAGTTACTATTCTTTTTTGTTAATTCCACATAGTATTTATTTATTAGCTAACTGAAAGGAAATAAACATAATATCAGTCTTATGAACCGAATTCTAAAACTTCTTTCACTAATGCCACATAACAAATACCAAATTTGAAAAAGAAAAATAGTTTTGGAAGTGATAAAAAAGCCCCACAACTTTGTATTAGTCTTCCTTTTTCATGGCTGATTTTGATATAAACTCTGTTTTAGCATCTTCTAAGCGAGAACAGTTGAGTCTCCTTTGCCTAGGTATTATGTTGGGAGTTTATTGTCAATAAATTCTGAATTTTATTTTTCTTCCCCCCCTCTTTAACTTTGCTTTAGATTTAATCAAAATGTAGGTAGGGAAATTTGAATGGAGTTTGTTTCATTATTTTAACTATATATATGCAACATTGCAAAACCAGAAAAAGCCTGTTCTTGTGTACAAGAATGGGAACAGACTCATGGGAATAAGGAGGAAATTGTTTTATGTTAAGGTTCATTAGTGACCAAAAATCAATTAGATTTGACTCTTGCATGCTTAATTTTATTGCTTTCACTGAACTACACCATATTTACATTTAACTGAGAAGGTCTATTTGAGAACTTCTATGTGAAGCAGGAATTGCAGTTTCTGGATATGTAAGTAAACAAAACCAGAGTCACTTCTACAGGAATGTTCATTTAACAGGAAAGACAAATGCAAATATTAATTGTTTAAATATGTGCATTATATTTCTTTAGTATCTCACAGCTAAATTAGCTTAACAGTGGTCTATAGCGTGATTTCTCTGCAGTTAAAAAAAAAAGAAAAGAAAAAGGGAGAGAAAAAAATTAAGATAAGCTATTTGCTTGAAAAGATTCAAGAGAATTATGACAGATCTCAAAGGTGGCACTCAGCTTAAGCATTAAGTGAGAATTAATCTATTTGGTCATATTCTTGTAAAAGAAACATAAGTGTTTTACATAGGAGTCTTCTTGCACAGCTTTCTACAAGGATCAAAAAAGTGTACTGATTTCTAATAAATGATGAGATATGCAGCAGCTACCTAGTGCAAACAAACTGTCGTGGTTTGGCTTCAGATGGCAACAAAGAACCACGCCCCACTCGCTCCAGGCTTTCCTGAATGGAAAGCGCAAGGAAAGGGCAGAACTCGTGGGCTGAGACAACGGCAGTTTTAATAGAATAACAAAGGTAGCACAAAAACAACAATAACAACAATAACAAGGACAGAGGAGTATACAGACGCGGTTAGGGAACCGCCGCTCACCGACCGCACCCGGGGCGCCCCCGCCGCCCCCTCCCGGCAGCTCAGCGCAGGCGTGGCTCACATGGGATGGAATACTTATGGCCCCGGGCCGGGGAGAGTTAACCCTCTCCCTGCCGGAACCAGGACACAAACAAACAAAACTCTGAAGAGTTAACACCATTTCTCACTTTGTCTCAGAAAGTTATTTACCACCACAGACAAACAATAGAATTTTCAACCCCCTCCAGAATCTAGAATAACTTGTAAGTTATAGGTCAGCACAGAATCAGCAAGATTATCTTCATACTATATTTGTAGGACTTGGATTTTAGGAGTCTGAAGTCTCTCTTTGTTCCCAAGTAGTTTATATTTGCATATAAATAAGTCATCTTAGCAAAGAAAATCTACCATGAGTCAACCCATAAGTTAAAAAAGTAATGCTTCAAAAAGGATTTTTATTATATAGTTTAGAGTAATATATTTATGTTTGGAAATACTCAGTTGAAAATAAAGAATTAATTTGCCTTTAACAGCTCAGGGCCCTGAATTGCAGAGGCAGTTCTCAAAATAAAAATACATGTGAGATTGATTTGGGCACTCCAGAAGTTTAGTAACTTTTAAAAGTTCACAACTAGATTTTTATTCATGTGAATTCAATGTCTGTCTATAGCCAACTTCATGATCATTATTATTTACTTAATTGTCTAAATACTAAAACCCTCTGTAAGTTGAAATATTTGATACAACTTAGCTTGGGCATTTCATTCATATTGAACTCTGAATTGAAACAAACCCTGTGTTTGGATGGATGTGCATCTATACTGAATTTAAAACTTGCTTTATGGTTTTAGCAGCTATATTCAGAATCTGAAAGGAAACCATTAGGTAGAATTTCTTGCTGATCACTGTTTAGAAAAGAAGAAGAAAACACTACTGTTGTACCTTCCATTTGCCAACTGTCTGCACCAATCAGTAGTTCAGCATTCTTCAGATTCATAATTCTGAGGAATAAGAGTAATTTGTAATTCCAAACTAGATGGAGCGTGGATAATGTTTAGCATACCTCAAAATGGAAGGCAACTTTCATAATAGACTTCAAATAACCAATTCAAATAACGCTTTTTTTCCAAGCCTCCATCTTTTTTTTTTTTTTTTTAAATTGTGATGATGTCTAATATACAAGTTCCTTGGTCATGTATTCTTGAATTATCTGTATCCTGTCTGTTCAACATAAATTATTTTTCTTGGCAGGGGTTCAAACTTGTTCAGTGTCTTGTCATCACTTGTCAATAGAGAGCAGTATCAACGTGGTTCCTACACAGGCGGAACTATACAAATAATGTAATACACTCAAAGGAATGAAGTTCAGACAGAAATTATTTTTGAGACAGTTGAGTTTAGCACCATGTCAGTTGTAAGAATTCAGTCAGTTTAAAAGAGGCAGCTATCTCATATCTTAAAATGTGACTTGAGGCAATATTAAAAGTTCTCAAACAAAGATGGAGATAATCAATTAATTCTCAGGCTCTTTGTTAAACTGGGGGATTCACTGAGGCATTCAAGCATGAGAGATCTTGTTCTATATTGCGTAGTATGATTCAGCATTCAAGGCAGTGGTTGAGTTTAGAGTGATCTAAATAGGATAAAGTAGTATCCTATTTAAGATCTGTCACAGTTTTTAACTGAGTTTTGTAAAAGCTGCATCTTCATTTTCATTAATCCTGTCTAAAAATGGCATGGGAGATGATTACAAACAAACATGTGGCTTAGCTAACACCTGCAGGTTATACAATGAAGTAGCAAAGGCCTATTTAATCTTAGTTTTCAATTTTTGGGATGGGGGGAGGAATATTCACCCTTTACTTTGAAAATTTCCATTTCTTTTCTGTTACTCTTATTTTAGACAAATTTAAAAAAATAGTATTGGACACGTCTCTCCTCTAATTCAAGTTCCCGATTTAACTAAGTCAGCAACATGTTTTTCATTAATCTGAAGATAACGCTCTTTTACTCTTTGTAGTTTTCTCCTGTTGTCTTACTCTTCATCCTTTCTTTGTATACTCTGTTTCTCTGAGAGAAGACTAATGCATTTTTTTAAAAACTGTTAATGTAAATTGTAGCCAGCTATTTGATATATTTGACAGAATTCTGTATTTTAGCAGATTTTGCTTTTGTCATGGCTTGAAGTAAAATAGAACCAACTTTCTCTTCAGTAATTTTGCTTCTTAATTAGGCCTCTTCTTACTCTCTGAAACTGACAGCACATTGTGCAGAAAACTGTTAATTTTCAGAGTGGTAAGACCAATGCTTATAGTCCATGCCAAGCAATGGTACACAGAGAGGCTCTTGCTTATACTTACTGCTATAACAAGCAAAGTCATCTAATTTAATTATTTGCCCTGTTGGAGGGTTGGGAATGGAAAAGTGTAGAGGGATCGCACTTGCAGGAAGGAACAGACAGGACAGGTGACCAAAAATCGACCAACCAACAGGGTATTCCATCCCATCTCATCGCATCTGCCCCATGCTCAGTATAAAAGCCGAGGGATCAAAGGGTCAGCCCTCTTTCTTCAAGTCAGCCCTCTTTCTTCAATAGCCAACATCTGAGGACCACCCTGTCTGTTCATCTGCCTTTGATCCCAGTCCATGGGTTCCTGACTCCAGCTCTGGAATCCAGTTCCCATCCATCACTGAGTCCAGTCTGGGACTTCCCCAGTGCCTGCTGGTGATGTCATCTTGGGAGGTTATTATAGTTTTGTATATACTGTATCTATTTTATTATTTCCTTTTTATTTTATTATTACTATTTCATTAAAGTAGTTTAGTTCCTTCTAAACTGGCAGATATCTTTACCTCTCCTCCTGCTCTCCTTGGAGCAAGAGGTGGGTGAGAGAATCTCTCCTCTCTCTCATTGGACAATTCGTCCAAAACCATGACAATTTTAAATAAATCAGGTTGTCAAAACAGTTTCCTACCTTCATGAACTTTGGACTTGAATCTTTTACTAGCTATAAATAAGAAGAATTTCCTGTTCTTTCAAGTATTTCACTTTATTGAGAAGAAAACTAACTAACCACTTGTAAACTCAAAAAATTCTTGTAATCCTCATTTAGTCTTAAAAATATTTGTGCTTAGAATAATTGTACTATTAGTATAATGCTGCTAATTCTACACTATGTTTAATGAAATTTTATGAAAGGCTGAAAAATAATGGCTATTGCCCTGGGGCTTCTTCACTTGTTTTACTTTTAACACACAAACACACGCACGCACGCACAAATTTCAGTGGTGTAATTGTACTATTATCAGTGCTGAAAAACAGGGAGACTAAATTCATTATGGTTATTTACACTTTCTAGATTGAAAACACACTAATTCAGTTGAAAAAAATCTATTTGAAATAAATTATAAAAGAGTAGTCTAAAACTACTTTTGGTAGATCAATGGTTAGAATCACTGTTTACTTCAGCCTGTAAGGATGAGATAAGAGACAACGGTCTGGGGAGGATCTAATGCCATCAGAACTGGAAGAGTGTAAAAGGGTTGCACCTGTGGAGAGGAGTGGACAGGACAGGACAGGACAGGTGACCCAAAACTGACCAAGAGGGTATTACATCCCGTCTCATTGCATCTGCACCTGGGAAGGGAGAGAGATGTTAAAGAGAGCATCTGTCATTCAGACAGGCCAGCCCAGCCTAAACCACGACGCTCATGTGAACTACAATAGTTGAACTATTAGGGTAATAACCAGAGACTAAATAAGAAGGATGTGGATAAACCACTCTGTTTTCATTATACTAGTTGACATAAAAATCTAGGAAGGATTCAGATGTTCATCAGTTCTCTGTATCTTGAAAATGCTTGCTACACGACTTGAGGACCAGGCCTTTGAAGTGTGTGAAGGAGATGCCCTCGCAAGAGCCAAGATGTCTGAGCGTCCAGCCACCTGCCTGGTCAGCACCCTGGACAGGTCTCCTGCCTTCGTGCCTCGTCAGATGCGCGGGGGAACGCAATGGGAAGAACCGAAGGATGACATCCTCCTCTCTGGACTCTGCAAGATTTTTATTGACTTTGTTCTGTACAGAATTTGCTGGAAGTTTAAGACTGTTGGGTGCATAATCTTATTGGGTTTAGGATGACTGCATTTGCAATTCCTCTGTATACTGAATGAGCACCATGATCTGACAGGAGAGAAAGTGACAGTTCAAGACAATTAGTTCTGTCTCAAGAAGAAGGGCTATCTGCGGTTATGAGCACCATAGAACTGCTCTCTGGGAAGCAGTATGCTTCAAGGACATGAAAAAACATTTTCTCTGAGGATGAGCTTCTTATCTGAAGATACTTCTTAAAAACCATTCCTTTTAGTAAACTAATTAAAAACACGTGCTAGCTCCTCCAGGAATGTAAACATGTATTACTGAAGCTGCTTTTAATTTGAAGGGAAAAAATATCATCAATGAATTGTCATTTCCAGTTTATTATTCTCATTTCTTTATTTCCTGTGGAAGAATTCTCTACCCCAACCCTGCTAATGTAAAAAGTCTTTCTTTTCTTCAGTAGTTCCTTTACTAAGCTAAATTGCATATTTTTATATTTTTAATAAGTTCAATGTGCATAACGTAGAGCATAAAATACTGTGCTGGGTAATGACGTTGGTCTATAGTTGTTCATAGAAATAAAAACCTTAGAAACCTGTTTTTTTCATTCTGAAGCAATGTAATTCAGTTGAATCTCAGTAAGGTTCTCACACAAACAGGAAAGAAGGAATTTGTATGATATCCGGTGTTGAAAATCTTGGGTAAATATTAGTAAGGTACAAAACTAAGTCTGTTTTACATGTTTTGTTTACTGACAGGAAAATTGTCATATTTATCTTCAACAGTTAGCTACAACAAATATAAACTATAAGATATTTAAAATAAAGAAGATAAAATTAAATAGAATTTACAGCTTTTGGCAATGTTCCAGAACACATCAATAGATCTTCTGTAGCCCAAGTGTGCTTAAATCAGAATTCTGGTTTCAAGGACAAGACAAAATGGTCCATAAAGTTTATTTTCACTAGTATTAAACCTAAAGGCTGTTTATGATTCACTAGGACCTTTGATTGCACAGAAACCGAAGGTCCGGTCGTTATTCAGGAGGTTCCATTTTCTTAGCAGACCATGCCAATTTGTCTTTAATTATCAAAGAGGTCAAAACAACAAAATCTGACAGATTGTTAGCTGAACTCAACCCAGACAGATGGCACCATTCCATGGAAGCCACTTTTGGGGAAGTTCTGCTGCACCATATGCTAGAATCAGTTCAATAGCTAATTAGTGCTTGTTAAAACACAATCATTCTCTCAACGAAATTTCTTATGGATGGGTCACAATTACAGAATGAGAAGAAAGAAGAAATAAAAATCTGAATAGCATATACCCTGACTGACTTGTTTACTGCCATCATAAATAAAGGTCAGCATGGTAAGCCATCTTGAATAACCTTTCAGTTCAATCCCAATAGTGCTGACATTCCTGGGACGTATTTCAAAAATAAATCTTGAATGCTGTAGTGAATTACAGCTTTTTTCCTCCTTTTTCTTAACTGCTGTGGTGTACAGGAGGCAGTAAAGTTGATTATGCAACTGAGTTCTTATCCATTAAATCAAGCTAATTAAAAGAAAAGAAATTTCAACAATTTAAAAAAGTTTAGATTTATCAGCCCAAGAAAAAAAGTGATTGTTATAAACATGATCAGAGCTTACTTTCCAATAGTGTTATAGATTAACTTCAGTCTACCAGGCAAAAGCACAAAGTAGAATGCCAATATTTTTATAGGGTAAAAGCAAGATAAAGCTGAAAAAAGATGTTATGATATACTGGTACTATGGTATCTTCTACCAGTTTTCCTGGGACTTGATATGATTCTCTGATATCGGATTTTTAAGACTTATCTGTTCAAATTGGCTATTGAAGTTTAGGCTGTACAATCTTTCTCATTCTGGCATGCCTTCTGCATAAATAAACTGATAAGCAAAACACTTAAGTAGTCTTGATGTTCAAAGAAATTGTTAGAATGAGAACTCTGTAATTACAGAGGCTTTGGGAAAGAACAATTTGATGTGCAACAGATGTAGAAGAGACCTATTAGGATGATGAGAAGAAGAAAGAGTCAGTCATTACAAGAATGAATGTGTCTGTGTGGTATTTCACAGGAATATGTAAGCAAGCTCTTGCAGCCTAGTGTGATTGGAAACTCAGAGCTATATTGATAAAACTGTTTATTACACCAAAGTATGTCTGTTCACACCAAGAACAGGCAGAGAAAACCTTCACGAGCCTACAAAACTTCTAAAAAATGTATTCTGGAGAAGCTTAGCCTTTATTTTGTTTAACCACTTTGGCATAGCAAAATAAAGCCTGAGGAAGAGTTGGCTTTTTATTTGGTACAGCAAAGAGGGAAGTTTCTAAACAGTCTTCTGATAGAACATCAGAGCCAAAAGTATACAGATTTTTAAGATAAATTTCATCATTTTTCAAAAGAACTCAACCAGAAAGTAAGCCCTTTGGTTTGGTTTTGTGGTTTTTGGTTGGTTGGTTTTTGGTTTTGTTTTCTTCAGAAGATGGTTTCACCAGACATCATAATACGGCTTTCTGGAGTAAGTTAGAGTTTTATTTTCTGTTTGTTTGTCTTGGCCATACTGAGATGATTTCTAAGTACAGTCCACTATGAACTCCTGAAAAATTTCTTAATATGCAGAGATGTGAGCACATCAAGTAGAATTCAAATAGGGTCTACTAGCTGCTTAATCTGCCTCTGTTCAATCAATAAAGGAGCTTAATTTCCCTGAGGATATAAAAAAGACTCGTACCCTCTAAACCAACTGCCTCTGACAAGGTATTTGAACCCATTGCATCTCTTCAGGAAACCTCATGCTTTAGAAAACCAAATGCACAGCATTTACAGGCATGCATCTTGGTGAACATGCATGGTGTGATCTCTGTGTGTACACTATGTTCAAGTCCTCCCTGGAATACTAGTCACACATGAGATAAACAGGTGTTCCTCCAACAACCTACTTGCTACTGGGAAAATGCCAGTCCAGGGCTACCTACCACTGGAACAAATAGTGTTGCTGGCTTCCATCTTTCCAAAGAAATCTCTTATCCTGCAGTAAATGAATTGCTTTGTTGACAGGGAATTTTGTTCTGAGCTGTTGCCATTCCCAAAGTCCATCCATCCATCCCCCTTTTTAAATAACTTGATATGTGTCAGTTTTATGTGGAGATTTTGCTACAGGAATGATTGTCCATGGTTTGTGTTACACTTAGGAAGGCCCAAAGACCAGATGTCTCAGATTAATCTATGCATATGTCACTGGAAGAATATGCAACTAGATTTTTAATAAAATTTAGCATTATGGTGGGTTGCCTTTGGCTAAGGCCCAAACTCCCATCCAGCCACTCTCTCTTTGCCCCCGCTCAATAGAATGCAGGGAGAAAAACAGGATGAAAAAGCTCATGGGCTGAGATAAAGAAAGGGAAATCACTTACCAATTACTGTCTATGGAAAAACACTCACCGTGGGGAACACTAATTTAATTTGTTGCCAATCAGAATAGATTTGGGCAGTAAATTCTAGTTGTTGAAATGTCGGTTTGAAACTGGGACTTCCATGAAGCCAGAGAGAAGTAGGAGCACAGAAACACCCTTTTCTGATCATGAGTGACCATGGAGAGGAGGGATTGTCTTCACAGAGGTCAGCATTTCTCCTCACTTCACAATCATCTTTAGAACCATCAAAGAGAAATCTGGCTTTGGTGGCAATCATGCTTTCTTTACATCTTTGGAAGGAAGAGAGATTTATAGAAGAGTTGGAAGGAATATTTCCATTGAAAGTATGCTGTGTGAGACTAGATAGCTGTTGCTGCAGAAGAAACAGGCATTGTAGTGAAAAGGTAGACTTTCCTCAAACAGGATTTTATGTCTGTTTGAGAGAGTAGCCTGGCATTAGTGCTGAAATACTTTTGCATGGCAATTGTTTTCAGCAAATAGCAGGGCGTATCACCATGAGGAAGACAGTTGCAAGTCTCAGTACAGAATGTTTATGACAACTGGGTATGACTTTGCATGTATATATGCTTTCCTACACGAAAAAAGGACATGTACTACTTTCAAAATTGATGCCATACATTAATTTGCAGTGATAGTGGGATTACTACTCCCAGACCTTTCATGCAGTCTTTGGAAAAAAATTCCATAACTGAAACACAGTTCATTAGAATTACATGAAACCACAATACTGTAGCATCAGTATTAGCCTTCATGAGAGATAATACTTATGCCTCCCCCGCTGGCAAAAAAACCACCCAAACCAAACCAAAACACCAAAAAACCCCCCAAACACCCATGCATATTCAATTCCTTCCTTGTTTCTCATTCCAGCATCCAGTCCACAGTTTTCCAGAACAACGCTGTGGTTGGCATGTCAGCTGGAGATGGGGGAAGTTCCAGGCAGTCTTCAGTGTAAAATGTCCATGATTTGTGTAGGAAAATCTGAAAATCTGAAATCTGAAGGCAGAAGCAGGATGGTCTGACATGGGCAAGGGTCTCTACCACTGTTTGTCAGCCAGATTTATACTAGACCATTTTGTTCACAGGAGGTCTAATACTCATCTACTCAATATGGGAGGTAAGGGTGCATTTCTACAGCAGCAGGCAGTCCAGATATCTGCATAGCCAGAATAGCAGCCCCTAATCATCCAAAAAGCTGCAATACCATGATCTCAATTGCCAGCAACATAACATACCCCAGGCACAGAGCAAACAAGAATGGGTGGAGGAAGAGAACACAGCCCGTCGACTGGTCCGTCAGGTATCAAGTTTCTTCTCTCACAGTTTAACAGTCATTCTCTCCATCTTTTTATCCCCAAAATTATGAGGTTGTCCTCCCCTAGGTGACGTGTAATATGATTTGGGTGGAGAGACGAGTGCTATAGTCATATATGTTTAGCATGATCTCTAAAACCTTCATTAGCATATACAGGGGTGTCAACTTTAATATGCCTTTCACAGGTAATGAGGCAAAGGTCAATTAGCAGGCATGGTAGCCTCTCAATGAAACAAAGAGCCACACAAAGTCTCTGTTATCTTGATTTTACTGTCTCTGCTGACAAAAAGCAAGGCTGTCCTGGCTCCCCAAGACTACCCCATTGTTTATGTATCCTGTGATAGCCAGGCAAGCCTTCACTCCCCTAGATTGCACAAGAGATAGCAAAGCCAGTCTAAATTGCTCTTCGAGCACAGCGACTTCACCTCATTATCCAAATTCCACACCAGGGGAGCATCTTCAGTTGTAGGGAATTCTCCATTTGCTAGGGCTCAAAGCTAGCAAGGAAGACCTCTCAGAGAAATGCCAGTAACACAACATCTCTCTCACAGAATACGTAGTCCAGCTTCTTTCCACCTGTGCACATATCAGTTTCACTTCTCTCCCGTTCTCCCAGACTCCTGTAGTCTTGGCAGTATGTTGCTGTAGACATTCAGCTCTCACTAGCTCTGTCCCAGGGCATTGTCAAGCCCACCAATGTAAGCAACACCTGCCAATACTTTGAAGGTTATTCTGTCTATGCAGTTCTCCTGGGACATGGTCTGCAAAAGAATGAGTTGCCATCACACCTGCTCTGCAATCTGTCATCTTGGGATGCCTGTGAAAAAGATGTGAAGAACAAGTGCATTGCCTTGCATGTCTCCAGACACTGCAGTAGAGATGTCCCTGACTTTTTTTCTACATAAACATATCTAAAGGGGGCAGTCTGAGCTGCAACTGTCAGCCTCAGGATCCTGGTGTGAAGAAATCACAGCATTACAAAATAAGCCCAGAAGCGCTACCCTGAGGCCAAGGAACTTAAGTTCCAATACCAGGGGGAGAATACACCCTGCTTGCAAACTAATGAACTTTCATAGCAGTGGCAGAAGGCTCAATTTCTGCACTTTGTGTATCACATCTAAAAAGGCCTACACTAAGACTACAGGCTACATAAGAACTCTTAAGTACCACCGCACAGCCCTAAGTAGTGTAAAAGCATGCAAGACGGAGAACGAATTAGCACATTAAACTTTTAAGTAGCTTTAGCATCTTGGTTTTGTTGTAAGCAGGAGTTGGACTAAAATTACAAATAAATATTAGTACTTAAACTTCCTCACAATAATCATATTTAGAATAAAAGATTGAGATAAATCCTTACACCAAATTTGAACAATTTCTGAGACAACTGTTATTTGTTGTTCATAAATCTAGCTATCTTATTCCTGCACATTCATACTTTTCTTTTACCTTGTCTTTGAGAACTATAGTAAATACAGCAGATCTAAGTGATTGAGATTATTTAAATAAGAATGTATGTAAAATTAAACTTCTGTACATCTTCCATTTCCAAAAACTTTTTTGCGCCATATGAATATATTATCATTTAGCAAGCAAATCAAAGCAAACATGATGAGCATTTTCTAACAATTACCAATTTTTACATGTCTGAGTTTTGATAGTTTGCTACTTTCTGATCATTGTGAAATAATTAAGGATGGTTGCATGCATCTCTTTCTAGAGCTTATCAATTAATCAACTGATTTAGATCCCTCTTCTCTTAGAAAAAGAGTATGTTACTTCATATATTCTCCATTACTTATGGTTCAAGATGTTTGCAACTGTTAGTTAATGTAACTGCTGTGCAGTTTAAAGAAATGTCATCTCACTTAATTGATCAATATATACATTTGTTTCAAATTTCCAACATAATAGCATAACATGTTTTTACCACTAGGGAATTCGTTTGTATCTCCCTGGCATTCACATTTAAACAGCTTCTTGTCAGGCTTTACACATCAAACTTGAAGAAATTAAGTCATTTCTTCAGACCAAGTACCATCTCAAAGCAGAAATTTTAATGCTGTCTTATTACTAAGATACATGTTTTATAAAATGAAAAGCCACTGTTCTGACCTTGATAAGAGAATCCACAGTAGTTTCAAGCATCTCTAATATTCCTGTGACTGATTGCCCTCAAAATGCCTTTACTGAATATTGCCCTGTCCTTATATCTGCTCCATTAGTGCAGTAATTAATCTCCCTCTGAGGACCTCTTCCCTAATACAGCTGGGTTTTTTCCTTTCTTTTAATGTCTCACAAGAGCAGCTATTCAAAGCAGGTTGATCTCTTCCTGCTCTCAAAACCAGAAAAAAACTGTTGGAAACAAACAGAAGTACATCAGCTCTGGACTGGCCAAGTGAGAAATCAGATCTTCCCTTGTTTTGTCTCTAAACGGATCTTAGAGCTTGCATGCTCCTTTAGATCCAGACAAAGACAGCAGATAGGGAAACCATGAGTCACATAGTCATGCTATCTAAAGACTAATCCAAGCAAATCTTCTGCCCATGTATTTTGCATCAATCTTCATTTAGAATAGACAAACTATCTGATTAAACTGATAGAAGAGCAGATCTATTCCGTGTGATATCTCCTACATGCCTTTCTCTCCATATGGCTGGAATGGTATTTTGATTATGTATGCATTAGTTTGTGTGTTCATGAGATGGTATTTTTATGTCCAATCTTACACATTGTTGTGATTGTCTGAGCACCCTGATGGCACATGTCTGAACCTGAAAACTGAAATGTTTTTTAGTTGGTCTAGTAAGTGATATTATTTCATCCTGTACACTCTGCTTGCTGTCTATAAGTGCAATTCTTTTTTAAAGGTGAAGATGTCTCCAGGCAGTGGATGTCAAGATGCTTAATGGGTCTGGAAAGCCCTCTGAAAAACTAATTGCATAGGTGTCACCATAATAGAGCTATACCTGCAAACTTCAGTAAGGCAAAAATAAAGGAACATTTAGAGTTGCAGATCTGATTGGGGATTTGGGGGGAGCAATGGGAATAAACCTTGCTAAGTAACTAAGTGGAGAACTACCCTCTTTCCTTAGCACTTCCCAATAAGAAAAATACTATTCATTTCCTGCACTTAAATATAATCGGTACTGCTAATACAGAAGCTCCTGTTCAAATAATGTACTGAACTCTGTAACATTTAAAGCAAACTTTTAGCTTTGGTATGTAATCCAGTTTATTCAAGTGATGCCTTTTTCATCATTTTCCAAACTGGCATCAATGATCCACATTACCATGTTGATCAAAATATCAAAATAATTTATAGGCATCATTAAGAGAAGCAGGATTAGAATAGATTTTGGAAGTGGAGACTGATGGGTCCAGAGAAGAGACACAATTATTTCAAATAAAAAACAGAAAAGAAAAAAGGACATGAGCCACATTTTTTGTTTTCAAAATATAATTGCTGTATGTAATGAACAGTCATCATTTAAGTACATCAAACTACAAATTAACAACAACACTGTGAAAATATATTCATAAAACCAAAAGCAGGATGCAGTTTAGCTAGTCCTCAGAAGAACTAAAACCTACATAATTCAAAAGAAAAAGAAATCTTTCAACGAGAACATTACCCAGAGAAGTCAATCCCAAGAAAATGAGAGTAGCTCTTCTATCAGGTTGCTTGTGATAATTACATCAGAGAGAAACATAGAACATTTATGTCAGTACCTGTCCCGAGAGGAATATGAGGTACAAACAGCAAACTGTAGAAACAAATTTAAAGACAGTCATTGTCAACAAAAGACATCTTGTATAGAAAGAAAAAAACATGACAGGAAAGAAAGGGCAAATTTCCTCCTTTGCCAGATTAGTACTCATCTCTGTATGTAGTCGTTCTCTGGCTGTTCTGGCCAGTAAAGAGTTGGAAAGACAGTACTAGGATCTTACTAAAGAAAATACAGTTTTTCAAAATATATTATTTAGTGTAGAGAACAAGGTAGGAATTTCTAGATGAATTCATCTGCAACAGAAATTACCATCAGGCTTACTGCTTCCTCTGTTTAGTAGAGTTGCCAGTAGCGGATTGTTTGTATGCATAATTTGGCATTTATATGCTTTTACAATTTCTTTGTCTGCTGTCTTTTCTGTATGAAATTCTGCTTTGTCTGCTTTATGCTCCTTTACTGTGGTTCTGCTCTGTAACGTAATTCATTTTTCTGGCGCTATCACTTAGAATCCAAGCTATCTGCCCCTCAGAAGTCCCATCCGCAATATTTCTGTTAATCTTATACTCATGTACTGAGAGAAAGAAGGTTTGGAATATTCCCTTTCTTACCTGCCAGGTATTGTGCGTTTAAATATATGTTTCCCGAATAACCAAACAATAAATTTCTCATTTATCTCAGTTACATAGCTAGAAAATTAGTTGCATGACACAGATCATCATTTTTATCTATACATTAAATGAAGTATGATAAAAATGAAATTTCAGAATGAGTCCACAAGATTTTAGGAATAAAAAGTCATCCTGACCACCTCATCTATCCTTAGACAACATGATTTGCGTGCCAGAGGGCAGCAAGGGTGGTATTACCCCAAAGAGACAATGGCGTGAAGAAACCCATCTGTGAGCTGGGGAAAATGAGTAAGAAGCAGGAAGTGGCAGGAAAAAACCATTACACTCTGATCCCCTGCACTGCCCATCACCTTGCTGAAGGGACTAGGAGGGACTGAGTGTGATGTATGGTGAAAAAAAGGGGAGGTGAGACTAGGAGAGGCATAGAGAGGCTGTTATTCTGAAGTTGAGCCTGGGGAAAGGGAAGGAAAGGGGTTCCCTTAAGTGTTTTTTTAATGCTTTGGGGGGGAGTTGTTACTTGTTTTTTTTCCCCCATGTTTAACTGGGCAATTAATTAATTGGAATTGAATTATATTAAGTAATTGGAATTAAATTATATTAAGTAAAAATCCCTCCTTAATGCTGCTTTGCCATGACAATCAGAAAGGAACAAATGCGGGCAAATATATGGGAAAGGAGATAAAAGTTGCTGGGTGTAAACAGGCAGCTTGTCTGTAGGTCTGCTTAACTGATCCTTACATTTGACCACTGCAGTCTCTCCTCTACTCTTAATAAATCCTATTTCTAGCTACCACTCAGGGTTGAAGCCTTTATTCTGTACACCTCTGTGTAAACACTAGCCTACTTCAGACCCGATGAGCGGACCTTTAAGTTAAGAGACCTAGGTACCTGCAAGGGGATCAGCAGCAGAGACCTCGAGGGTTCATGGTTTCCAGGGTCAGGTATCCAGGGGAGACCCAGGTCTGGGGGGTCTGTTGCTGGGCCAGCTGCTGGGCGGGGGCTTACCCACGGTCAGCTTTGCTGCTGGCTGGATGTGATGGCACAGAAAGGCAGTAGTCTTCCAGCTGTCAGGCTGGGGTGGAGGGGATCCAGCTGGGTTGTGCAGCCTGCCAGATTCAGCAACTCCCAACAGTTCATCACTCAGTGAAAATGTGCATTTCAAAGAAGAGGAAGACAAAACGAATTCTTTATTTTTAAGAGAGGCTTGAGAAAAACACCTTAGGGAATGTAAACATATTGTAGAATCTACATATGAAAGGATTGCCACAAGATAGACATAGTCGTACTATGAAAAAAGAAATATTTTTTTATTTTATATTCTTTCAAAATTTGGATTAAGGATTAGATAAGATCACAGTAACTGAATGGTTAAAGAAGAACACAGGGAACAGTATCTTGTGATTAACACACTACGGTGGTTACCTGCTTAACCCAAACTTGCTGGCAGCAAAAATCGTGTGAGTATCTATGCTCAGTGAACCAGAATGAAACAAAATGTAGGCTTGAGTTAGTCATCACCATACTGACAGAAGCAAAAGGCAGAGAAGGTGGTTTCTGAGTACAAACATTTTAAACCACCTTCTTCCCACAAAAGCTGTTGGGACCCTCCTTCTTCACTGAAGGGATATATTGTGACAAAAGCTTTAGGCTAGCTCATAATTAGGTAAAAAACCCCCTATCTGCTATTCTTTACATAGCATATATGATAATTATCCCTTCTAGCAAGTCTGTTTTCTATTTCATTATTCTCTGATACGACAGCACATTTCGGAAAAAAAGATTATTTGGCTGTTTTGAACATTTACTTTTCATGAATCCGGTCATGACGATAGCTTTGCCAAAGCATTCAGCTTTGTTGAAGTGTAAGGGCAGCAGCTTCACTGCTAGAGTCGGACCCATCACTCCTCTCTCTGCTTCCTCCACAGTTTGTACCCTTAATGGGAAGAGGTATTAATACCCTCCCTGTGACAGTAGCTCAGCAGACTGTCATGTTTAGAAGCAGATCTTGAAAGCAGTTCATGCAAATTACATGCCAACTTGTCGTCTCCAGTAGAAGTGTACATTAAGAGTAAGAAAGTATTCAGCAGTGACAAGTTAGAGCACTAACTATGAAAAGTTCTCTATCTGTCAAGACAGAACAGAGAAGGAACGTGACAAAAAATAACAGAAAGTAGTTTGATTCTTGTGGATTAGGTACAGCTAGCAGCAATGGTTACTAAGTTGAAACTTCTAAATTGTCTAGTGCAGCAAAGATGAAGAGGGCAGTAAATCTCAGAAATTAGTGGTACTAATGAGACTACAGAAACTGGAAGAAATGCTATGCCTTATTAGGAAAAGAAGTAGAGAGGCAAATGAAATGGGATGGTGGGGAAAAAAGATCCTCTTATTGCAATCTAAAAAGACTGTATTTAGCAGAGGGGCAGTGAATACTAAAAACCTATTCATATTCTGTCAGGTTTTTCTTGTGTGCATTTTGTAAGAAATAAGACGTGATTACCCTGATAAACTTGCATAGGCCGATGATGCTTAGATACTGTATAGACTTGTTAAACAGGGAACCACAGAAAAACCTTTCAGATCCTTTCCATACCTGCTCAGAGGCAAAGAAAAAGCACTGAGGTGTAGCCCCAGCTATTTTTGGAGGAAGAATGCAACCTGTCGAAAGAATTGCAGTGGTTGTACTGCTTCTCTCCAAGAAAACTCTCTGGTTTTAGGCTGTGCTGCTCAATTTATCATAGTCCAAAAGCTAAACCTAGGAGATCGTTTTGATAAAGATGATAAAAACTTCTTGTTCTGTTTAAAACAGGTAATGGAACAAGAATAGATAGCCAGGTAATTTCATGCAATAGTCTGTTTCCTCAGAAATCCTATGTCTAGAAAACCTCTTCTTGTCTAGATAAAAAAGGACCTTGAGGAAGACCCTCTTAGTTCAAAACTTTCCTTCGGTCCTATGTTTTTTGTTTATTCTTTGTTCTTCATGGTGACTTAGTGAAAAACCTTCTGCTCTCAGTCTGTACTTATCTTCTTACAAAGGGAGAAGAAAGCAGCATATTGTTGCTTTTTATCTTCTGTTGTAAGTGTAAGTGGATATCTCAAACCTGTGAGGCCACTGAGGTTTGTGAGGCACTTTTGATTAAATGGTTTGGTAGCCAGAGTGTAACTGGATAATATCATTCTCTCATTAAAATTTCCTATTAGGCTTAGACAACTGTGTTCTGATGTTGCTCATTGATGGCTACCAAATTCCAGGCAAAAGAATTTGTCTATTGGTCAGACTAAGCAATTTTCCTATTCAGTCTGCTCTACTATTGTGTAGGTACTGCCATGGACGTGACCAGCACTGAAGGGATTCCTGGAAGGAACTTCTGTGACACAAGCAGTTTGCAAATTATCAAATGGATTCTGTCTCTATTCCTATCAGAAATCTTTCAGATCAACAGATACAAAATATTTAAGTAAAAGCAACAAACCAGAGTGGAATCACTGACACTAAGGATGGAATAATCTGGTCTTAAATAAGAATACGGACAGCGAGCCATACAGACATGTCTAATGGACATCATAGAATCATAGAAT
>VXBO01006673.1:719775-758945 GCA_013400135.1 Rhinoptilus africanus | reverse complement strand
TGACACAGGCGCAGGACATTGCTCTCGGCCTGGTTGAACTCCATAAGGTTGGCACAGGCCCACTTCTCCAGCCTGTCCAGGTCCCTCTGGATGGCATCCCTCCACCAGTACCTGAGCCCGGCAGTCAGCATGGCCCGTCACGTTCACTCTGTTATTAGCTAACTAGAAATTAAGCTCTATGAGCCTAAATGCGGTTGCGTTTTTTTCAACAGCCCACTAACCTTTTCCTCTCGAATCTTTGCTTATGTCTTAAAAATCCACTTTCGGTATAAGACTGTCAGATCTAATCCTTTTTAAATATCCTTTTCCCCAGTGAGGCAGCAAGATTTCCCAGGCAGCCCTGAAACTTGGAGATAAGATTTTACTGGAATGAGACATCTGGATGAAATGAAGTCTCTATTTAAAGCAGCCTTTTGGGGGGTATCCCACTTTGTCCGTGTTTGTCTGTAACTTTTAAGCATCTGTTTTCTCGCAGGACAGCTCATTTAAACTTGGCCGGACAAAAATTAAAGCTCTTTCTGCTTTGCAGCTGAGAGTCCCGAAAGGTGCTGCGAAGGTGGGCTGGGAAGCCGTCCATCCCCATGGGGACGCTTTGTGCCTGTCACACAGCTCCAGAAGGCTCTGTTGGCATCTCCCGGGCTTTTCCTTGCTGATGAAGACCACAAGGAGCCAGAGGAAGGGATTTACAGCCCAGTCGTGCCAGCAGCCTGTGTTGGTCGCCATCATCTCCTTCCCCAGCCCCACCGGGTGAGCCACGCTTGTCCTCTTTTTTATTACCATGAAACGCATCCTGTTACTACGGAAGTCTGGAGCGTGGGTTAATCCCGAACTCTGGGACTGATAATTGCTGTGAGCATCCCTGAGCACACTGGGGGGACCACACGCCGCGCGATGGGGCAGCTGGGTGAAGCCACTGTCACCAGCAGAAGCAGGGGAGCCGTTTGCGCAGGCGAGGCTGGTCTGCGCTAATTAGAGAGAGCAGAGCCCCGTAGGCTGATGAGCTTTTCCCTCTCACCCGCACACCCCCATACCCCTGCAGAGGGGCTCCCGCCCCGGGCTGGGGCCAGGACTGCTGCGGTGACAGGGAGGGGGACCAGCCGGTGGGGTGGGGGGACATCCGTGTCCCGCGTGGGCTCAGGTGACGGGGCCGTGACAGCCGACAACCAGGCAGAAGCAGCCAGCCACAAACGGCTCTCACGGTCGGTGGAACTGCGAGCTGGGGGTGGGGGGGGGTGTTTATCTTTCAAGGATGAAGAGGTTTGCTTTTGTGTGTTTTTTTTTGTTGTTTTATTTTTTTAAATTAATTTTATGGCCAAATAAGCGTGTAACCACCTGCTTCTAAAAATAGCCGTAAACACAATGCTAAACAAGCGGTGAGCAGGTACGCGGGTGTGTTTCAGGGATGACATCGCCATTTAGGGATACAGACCACCGTTAAATTAAAGGCTTAATGGCTGCGATTAAACTTCCAGCAGGAACGATTTCCTTGCTGAGCTTTAACTCAGCAGCAAACGCTGCGGCACCAGCATTTCCACAGCAGTCGGGAGGTGCAAAGGCAAATCCCAGCACAAGCCCAGCCAGAGGGGCAACCTCTTGCCTCTTGGTCAGCTGCCGGGATTAAACAAAGACCCTCGGCAGCTATTCCAGCCGGCGTTTCTGGTGTGTCTCAGGGCTTGCTTGGATACTTTTCTCCGCAGAAAGGGGGCCAGGCAGGTGTGGGTGGCAGGGTTGCCATCAGGCAGTGCTCAACTCGGGAAAAAAACACCTAAAGGTCTTTCTCATTCTGCATTCCTGGGGTTGGAAGGAAGGGAGACTTCCCAGCGGTGGCTCCTTTAATTCAGCAGCGAGTGATTTATCCCAATTAGTCCTCATTCCCAGGGACCCAAAGACAAGAAGGAGGCTCTCTGGAACAATTAGCGTGAGACACCAAGGTTTATTTAACAAACCACACTCGCCCACAGAGATGGACACCTTCCGGGGTGTTGCACGGGGAGCTGCAGCAATGCCCCACAGCACCCCATGCCCCAACAAGTCAAAGTCCTGCTGAGCGGGAGGATGACATTTTGACTCTTTTTTCAGCCCCCCCTTGGCAGGTTGGTGCTGCCCCATTCATCGTGGGGAGCAGTTCAGACGTGCCTCCAGACGGCGGCTGAGGGATGCCCAACCTTCGGGTGAAGCCGGTCTCAGGTATCCATGCCCGGTCCTGGCCCTTGTTCTTGCAGGATGCATCTTCTTTACAGACGGAGCTGCTCTGATGAGTCTGGGGACAATCGGGATGCGTTCTCACCATCACCTGGGTTTGGCCTGTCCTGGGCATGCCATGGTGTTCACCCCCCCAGGTACGGCCACACAACCGGGGAGCAGGGGACACGTTTCGGTGGGGTAGCGAGACCTTGGCTCCAGCCACCCCTGCAGGATGAGCCAACAGGGCGCAAAAGCCAAGCAGCTGCCTTACCCTCCTCTCAGACTAAAGCCAACTCTTTGTATTCAATGGGAAGACAAAAAAACAAAAAAAAAAGGCAAAAAAAAGGAGGATTCAGCTAATCAAGCAGGAGCAAACCTCTTTTTTGGCCTCGGTACCGCACCCCACATGTCCCATGGGACAGTCGCTGCGAATATCTTTGCAGAGCCAGGCAGGCACGGGGATGTCCCGGGGGAGCAGGACAGCCGGAGTCTCGGATTAACAAGCTGGTTTTGGGTGGAGGAACACAGCAAAGAAAGCGAAAGCCATTTTTCTGCTCACCTTTAAAAAAACAGGGCGGCTGACGGTGAGCTCGGCTGTAAAGCACTTTGCTGTCCAAGGATGAAAATTGCTAGGTGAAAGCTTTGTATATTATTTTTGCTTCAAGTACGACTGTTATCATTTAAAGTGATCTTTAGCGCCCGCTTTTGACATCTTCTTTTCAGCCTCGCAGACTTATTTTCATTGGCCGGAAGAGTAAATCTGGTCATTTCCGAGCCGAAACAATTTTTGTGGTAGAAATTGCGGCAAGGTCAAAATTAAGGCTAATACAATATTGTTTGCAACCTTTTGACGGAAATGGCATTCGGATGAAAACAAACATATCGAGGGGCCAAGAAAACAGCCAGAAAGTTACAGCACCTATTTTTTTCATTATTTCATGCTGTATTTTTTCATTATAGCAGTGGCGCTCCCTTTGAGCTGGCCATAAATTTAGAAGTCTTTAAAAAGCGGAAGCAAGAACAAGTCAAAGAAAAAAAATAAAAGGATCAATAGAAACAAGGGAATGAAAAGCAGCGAGACCAGGCTCGTATGTAGGTTAATGCCCAGCTCGAGATAATTACACCTTCATCGCCGTGGCACTGGCAGGATTTGGGAAACAAACTCCACTCGTTAACTCCTTGGGTTCAAAATCGAAAGATTTAAACCAAAAGTCAAACATGATTGAGTCATTTCGTGCCGATTGACAGAGCCGTCAGCCCAAGAGTTGACCCTGCCGCAATTAGGAGGTGATGTCCTCAGCCCTGCCGGCAGCGCTCCGGGGAGAGGTGGCAGATCTGCTTTTTGATGCTTAGCTGAACCTGAAAAAAAAATCAGGGCAGAGGGTTTCTGTGGTGCTTCCTTCCAGAAAGCTTCCATGGGGAGTGAAATATTGAGCAGTCACTTTCCAGAGCAGTGGCTTCCCTTGGAGGAGCATCCCTGCCTGGAGGAGGGTGGGCCAGCAGCGATGCTCCTGAAGCAGCCCATGGGCTCCCTCCTGCAGGCAGGGATGCTGCTGCTCCCCTGAACCGTCTGGCCTTTCCACGGGTGACTTTGTCTCTGTAGACCTGAGATCCTTCTTCATTGACCCTTGAAGCACAAGTTGAGCTCGGGTCCAGCAAGTCAATGTCCAAGGCCATAACCTGAGGCTGGGGTGGACTGGGGGCACTGGGGAGCGGTGGGCACACAGCTCCCCTCATCACCATCACGTGTCCCCTTGGGAGACCGGCCCTGCAAAAGCCACAGGGAGCAGAGGGCAAGAGGGTGGTGGCATCACCATGGCTTGGTGCCCATCCATCCCTGGATGGTGTCACAGACCCACAGTTTCCAGCCGTTTTTCAGCCAGGGGAAGGCAGCTCCGGTCTGGTTCAGCTGCTAACGGTGGGGCAGGAGTCACCTGGTAGGTCAGCCCGTTGGAAAATCCACCTCTTTAGTGCAAATAGGAGAGTGAGCATCCGTCATCGTCAGCGGGTATAAACGCAAGCCCTCCTCCTCTCAATCACACCCACCCGCCCCTTCCGCACTGTGAGCCTCTCCTGCCCGCGGGAGCATCCGCTTTCTCTTTTCTATCTCTGTTTAAATTCTCCTCCTTGAAATAGCAGCGTCTGTACCAACAGTGAAAACCTTCTTATTACTTTGCTTCTCACCCCAGTTCCCCGTACTTCTTGTAGCATCTTCTTCCCGGACACCTTTCCCTTCCTTGTTTTCCAGTTCTGGCAAAGTTTTTCCTTCCCTGTTTCTCAAACACTTCCTAAAGAGCTCTTCAACTTTCCGTTCACAATCATTTAGTTATTACTTTTCCCACCCAGTCAGATTTTGTTGGTAATTTCCCCTGATTTATGCTAGCCCTTTGGAAACCCGGTAGCTGTATTACCGGCTGGGGCCGTAATCAGCTCGTGGTCACTACTCCCTAAGCAATTACCGCTTCTTCAGCAATTAAATCATTGCAGCAATGCGGCATCCTCTTGCTGTCAGGCTTCACAGTGTCTATATCAGGAAATGGCCGTGTGAACCCTTGGAAAACTCACCGTGGTCACCCACATCCCTAATGGAGGGAGGTTTCTCCCAGGTGTCACCACCCGGACCCCGCGGGAGGGAGGATGCTGGGACCCAGCACCCATCTCTGCTTTAACTCAGCAGACTACTTTTTTTTTCCCTCTTCTTTCTTTTAATCTGCCAAAAAAAAAAAGAAAAAAAAATCCTAAATTGCCTGATGATGCCACGTGAGTGAATGATCAAAAGGTTTTTATTACAACAACCTTCTCCCGGGGCGACCCCAGCAGATAGTCCTTGAGGCTTTCAGGCACGTTTAATGCCGATTGCATCTTGTCGTGGCATAAGCTGGTAACACAGCGGGGGCAGGAAATACTTCCTGGCTGCTGTATAATTCTCCTACCACTATAAAACAAGCGTCCAGGCCCTGTTGGCCCAATTACCCTAAATCAGCTGCAATCCCCGGCACCGGCTCCTGTTCCGATATGGCACAGATCGGCTGTTAAGTCTTTTTCCTGCAAGAAGAGCGATTTATAGCTCAGGGATTTAGTGACAGCTTTTTTTCTTGTTAACTCATCTTTTTCTCACCCAAAGGTGTAGGACTGGGTGTCTTTCTGACAAGGAAAAAAAAAAAAAAAAGAATTGGCTTTTTGTCTTTCTTTATTCCGCTGACATCTTACAAGGCCTTTTATTTCTGTTGCATCTTTAGCGCAGGCTTCCGTGCCGAGCAGCCCAGGAGGAGCTGCTCCGCGGAGCTGAGGGGGGACAGAAAATCTGGTCCCTTCAGCCTAGTTTTCCCTGCCGACATGCTCAGATCCCTTCAAGGCTGGGGATGGCAGGGGAAGGACCCAAATTACCTTGGGTTTGTGGGGTTTTTTACAGCGTTTCTTCTCCTTTCACGGTGGCTGCCCTGGCCGGATCCACCAGCTCAGGCTGGAACACACGGCAGCGTCGGAGCGTGGCTGCTGTTCCCCTGCATCCAACCTCAAGAGGTGAAGTAAAGCTTCTCCGTCCTGACTCTGCCTTGGGCAAACCCCTGGGCAGAAGAAGTCCTCCTTTTATATCTAGAGACGGCCTCAGCCGGCCCCGGGGACGCTCCCCTGACATGTAACGAGCTGACCCTGCCTCAGCCTCTGCAGCCCTCACCTGCAAAACCCCCAAAATTAAAATACAGCCTGCTTTGCCTTTCTGTCTCAAGTGCAATCAACCTTTAGTGCCAAGAACAATAACAAATCTGTAATTTTTACCATTTTTTTCTGCCTTGCCCTCTTACCAGCCCCAGACCAGATGGTTTTAGCCCCAACTCTTTGTCCCAGTTCCCCTTGTCCTGCCGCCTGTACCTGCCCCTTGGAGGTCTCACGGTGGCCCTGGGAGGGTGTAGAGGGTTTCCTGCCGCTTCCCTCCACGCTGCGATGGCCGGCAGGATCGCCGTCGTATTTCACAGGCAGCTCAGTCTCTATTTGCCGGGTTTTGCGCTATATATTTTCATTACTGGAAAGAGCTGAGGGCTAAGGACACTTAAACTGTAATAAATACATAAATTGTTGCTGAAGACTCCCAAACACGGTGATGGAGGCCTGGGGAAGACAAAATTACCTTACAGTGTAATTGAGGCCCTGGGAGAGGTCACTTTATTTCCATAGCCCTTAATTTTTTATGAAGGATGGTTCCTAATATGTGCCTGACAAAGATGCTCGTATAGTGTTGCTAAGTGAGAATATGAGAAAAGGGAGGGAATGCGATTACGGACCTGCAGAGAGTGACAGGACATCTTTCACAGCACCGCCGCTGGTGCCCCCCCACCGTGCCAAATGCACACCGGGGATGAAACCGGGGGGGTGAGCATGTTGGCTGTGGGGAGCTGGAGTCCGCCCCCAGGGCAAAAGGATGCTGACTGCATGACCGAACGTTGTACAGCCAACTTTGGGGACCCTAAATCTTCCCTGCTGGCCTGGCGGGGCTGGGAGGAGGAGAGGGTGGACCCACGGCATTGGGTAGGTGCCCCACGGGGGGCACCAGTGGGTGGTGGGTGCATATGCCAGGTCCCGGCGGCGGCATATGCCAGCCCAGAGGGTCCCTTCAAACCTTCCAAACAACTAATTAGTGTAACCTGGAAAGCGTTTGTTGCTAATTTGTGAGCAGAGAGAGGGAGGGGAAGAGGGCAAACAAGTGAGTGACAGCCCAGTGTGGGGAGGGGGACAAGAGCGTGTGCCCCAGGCTTGCAGACAAACGCTGTGTTGTCCCATGGAGCCAAGCGGTGGGACCTATTGTTTTGTTGGGGGCAAAGCTGCTGGCAGGGGTTTGCACCCCTGGGGGGTGGGGGGACACGATGCTGGGGGGGGGTCCGTGCCCAGCTCATCCCGGCAGACACCGGGGCAAACCTTGTCCCTTGCGCCTGCAGAAGCTGCTTTTGCAGCGGGGACTGATCTGCTGCATTCACTCTTTGCGGCCACAAGTTATTCGGCTTTGAAACAAAAGCTGGGCTTCCGGATGGAAGGGGCTGCCAGCTCAATTTTCCAGAAATTTATTGTCCCCTGATTAATTATATGGCTCGCTTTGGTTGCAGGCTTTTATCTTCGCCTGCTCCTCGTTTTGCTGTAGACCTCTCTCTGGGAGTTTCGGCTCGTGGGGTACCATATAATTTGGTTCTGTGTATTCATTAGCGCTTTCTGATATCGCAGTAAAACCTTTTTTTTTTTGGGTAAAAAAAGTGGCTATTCATTTTCCCGCAGTAAGTGCAAAAGACAACCAACGTTACCCATAAAAATAGCAGTTTGTTTCAGCAGCGAGCGTCTCCGTGGGAAGCAAAAGCATCATTGCCAGGCCAGCTGCTCGCCGTGCTTAGAAAGTGGCCTCTCACAAGGGAAAAGCAAAGTCCTGAGCGGGTGCTGCTCTGTTCCCGTGCAAAGGGGACGGCTCTGAGAGCACCCTGCGGACCCTGGTGGCCCCCGTCCCTGGGGACCCTGGTGGCCCCGAGGCCGAGCGCTGCAGGAACAGCGGCGCGTCGGGATGCGGCAGCGCAGGAGCCGAGCTCCTCTCAAAGGGGTGCGAAAGGACATCTTTTGTTTGTTCTTCCTCTCCTCAGCCTGAATAAACACAATACGGTGTGTCTTCAGGCTTTTCTTCGCGCTGTTTGTTCTCATCTCCCCACCACCACCCCCCTAACGAGCGCTTTCCATTTTATCCCCGCTAATAAATGGCAGACTGCATTACTGCGCTCATTACTGGGGCAACTGGCTGGTATTCTCCGGTGTGGACCAACGCCGCGCTCCTCCTTTGGCGGCACCGTGGATGCTGCCGGCGCAGGGTCCCGGCAGCTCCCGGGATGTGGGCAGCCTCTCCGCTCCCCAGCCGCAATTAGGCATTCATATCGGAGGATGTAATTCCATTCCCACACGTTCCCTGGAGAAATGAGAGTTAAACAATGAAAAGATTGATTTTCCAATGAACGCCAATTTGTTTTCTAACCAGAATATCAAATTACGGAGGGCTGGGAGGAGGGGAGCACCGCACAGTGCAAGAGGGGACTTGTTTTAAATGGGCAAACAATTAATTCCCAGCTTCATTACAACGATTGTAAGCAAGGGTACATGAAATAGTAAACGCATTTAATTTGGAGCCGAGCATTTCCCCTGATGAGATCGGGAGCTTCAATATGCTCTCACCATCGGTGAAGCTTCCCTTCCCCTGCAAAATTTAATTACCTCTTCATTACTTCAGGAAATTGATGGGAGGCTGACAGGAAGCTGGAAACTTCACACGATGCTCCCTGGATCGCCTTCCCCCACCCGGCTCCAAGGGGCAGGATGGGACCTGGCAGCCCCCTGGCTCGTCTCCCTGTCTGCGGGGAGAAGTGTACCCTTATGCCTGTGGCAGCTCCGTGGGGAGGGAGACCCTGGCATGGACCAGGGCTGGATGTCCCAGGCTGCTGGTTCCCTGGCTTGCCTTGACGTGGCATTGGACAGTGCATGGAAGTGGGAATCCTGGGGGTAACAGCAGCAGCTGGAGCACAGGACAAGGACCCTACACAGATGCTACTCTGCAAATGGGCACGGGGAAGGCGGTGGTGCCCATCCTGGTGCTGCTCTCCTCTCCACTACAGCAGCTCGCTGTCTCCTGATGGAGCGCCGGAGGACGCCGGACACGTGCATCGCTGCTTGGGAGAAGCTCTTCACAGCTTGTGGGCCTGGGAGAAATCATCAGAACAGGTGCAGAATGAAGAGATTCATCCAAGCAAATCCAAGTGACCTTCCAGGTAATTACCTAACGACAGGGATGCCCCATCCCTGGAGGGGTTCAAGGCCAGGCTGGACGGGGCTTGGAGCAGCCTGGGCTGGTGGGAGGTGTCCCTGCCCAGGGCAGGGGGGGCACTGGGTGATGTTTAAGGTCCCTTCCAACCCCAACCATCCTGTGATTCTATGACTAGCTGAGAGGAGAACAGCAGATATAACCCCACAGTCTCCAGGAGGAGGTTTTTCTTCCCATCCTGCTCTCCTCTCTCGAGTCCTTGCACATCCGAGGTGTGACGAGAAGGTCAGGTATGACCACGGCAGGTTTGGACCTGGCTGATGAGACGGGCTCAGAAGGCGATGCTGAGCAGGGATGGTGGCACCAGCCACCGCCAGACACATAACCCCACCGACGGCTGGTTATCCAGCTGCCAGGGACTGCTCCCAGAGCTGGCAGCTCCCCAAGTGGACACACCGACCCCCTGGCACCAGTCAGCAGGGACCGGTTTCGTCCCAGCAAGGGTAAGGAGAGCGGGGTCTCTGTGCTGGGGTGCTGATTAACGGGTTTCAAGGGTGGGCAAAGTGCAGGCAACTCCGCCGTGCCCTTCCTACCCAGCCCCCACACCGCCTCCAGTGCTCTTGAGGTGCTTTCCCTGCAAAGCCAGCTCCAAACAGAGCTGTCAGCAGCGCCGATGTGATAAGAGATTTCCTTGGCAGTGCTGGTAAACAAGTGTCTTGGAAACAGAAAAAGAGAGTTGTGGCTGTCTCCTGCTCTCCTAAGGGGAATGGAGCACCTCCCCCCCGCCGCCCCCAACCCACTCAGCTGCTTTTTCCAAAAAGTCCCCAGACAGCTCAATCTGCTGGTGAAAATGCAGCAGTGACGTGCCCTGGATGGGGCTGATGGCTGGAATCCTCCCCCTGGGTCCTCCCATGCTCCCCAGTAGGCACCAGTATGCGAGGCACACCTCNGATTTTTAAAATCATTTTGTTTTGCTGCAAAGCAAATGGTGAAAGTACAGACCTGCCCCCCTGCAACGCTTGCCCTGGCTCCCCCCATCTTTGCTTTTATCTTCCAACCCCCACAGGCACGTGGAAACCCTCAAACGTGAGCCTAGCAAGCTATGATTCAGCAAGAATATCACGGCACCTTTCAGGTATGAAATTAATGGTGTGTAATTAGAATGGCGGCAACGAGGAGTTATTTAATAATTCATCTCTTCTTATGAATTATTTGGCGTGTGCTTAACTTGGGGGCTGATTTAGCACAGAACACCCCTGGAGCCCTCTCGGGGCATCCTCTGGGTGCTGTGTGAGCCAGACCCTGCTCCCCCTGAGCTCCCCAAGGACCGGGGGGGCAGCACCGGGGAGCTCTGAGCTGCTTTTAAGGGCTCACCAAGTGCCTCCCCAAATGCAAATCCTTTAAAACCTGGGGGAAAAAGAAAATAATCTCATTCCAGGCAACATCACCGCTGCA
Organism: Rhinoptilus africanus; assembly: GCA_013400135.1. NCBI lineage: Eukaryota > Metazoa > Chordata > Aves > Charadriiformes > Glareolidae > Rhinoptilus > Rhinoptilus africanus. The sequence continues at coordinate 748,528 of VXBO01006673.1, read as the reverse complement.
AGAGACTTTTGCTTCTGCAGAGGGAGGAGAGACCTGTCATCCGCTTGCCCACATTTACCGTTCGAGCCTCCATTTGCTCCTGTTAACTCTAAGTTACTAAATTTTACAAGGAAGGTAGTAAATCAGCCCCGGCCCTCGAAAGCACGGGACGTTATCTGCAGGCTGGGTCATTCTCACAGAGGGTCCGAGCTCAGCTCTCGGGATAAATGAGTTTTGGCTGTAGGCAGGGAGCCATCCGTCCTGCCAACCTCAAAACCCGGGGGAAACGTGGCCCTAGAGACTGATGGGCACTGGTGGCTGATGCCAGCCATCATCCTGCCCGTGGCCTGGCCATGGCACATCTTCCCTGCCCAGAATTCCAGGTGCCCGAGGCTCTACCGGCCACCAGCATCGCCCGGGCTTTCTCACTCCCTTCATCCCTATTCCTTTTGACACCGGCTTCCCGGTGAGATGCTGACACAAGCAGGCCCATCTCTGACTGCATTTCTCGCTGCATTTCTTTTTTCCTCTCCCCGTCCCCCATTAGATAGTTGGCTCAAAAGATTTTTGCCTCCATCGGAACCCCCGAGCCCCGGGGTGCCACAGGCAACGGGCAATTACTGCTTTGCACACCCAGGTCCGGTGTGCCTTGCTGGAGGCCACCATGCTGGGCGGCAGAGGCAGGTATCCCTCACCCCGCCTGCTTTTTCCCATTTTCGCTGTGCACACAGCATTTCTGTGCAGGCTGAACCTCAGCTTCAGGCTCTCGATGGTGGTTGGAGCCACTGAGACACCGAAGGCAACTCACTGACAGCCATCGATGGCCACCGTTTTACTCCATCAGCATCACCATCCCCATCACATTCCCTGCTGCGCTTCTAATTGCTGCTTGTCTAGTTGGAGAGTCACACCTTCCAGTGGAGTTTTTGGAGGATATTTATAACACTTGCTGGCTCCTTCCCTCCTCCCTGGCGCTAGCTCCACGGCCATTTCTCCCCACCGCTCTTCATGGCGAGGGAAGGAGGCTGTCCCAGGACGGTGCTACCTACACGCGCCTTAAGCCTCTTGGTTGCCACGTGGCTCATCCTGATCTGGTTGAAGATGTCCCTGCTCCCTGCAGGGGGGTTGGACTAGATGGGCTTTAGAGGGCCCTTCCAACCCCACACAGTCCGTGATTCTGCGATTCTACGGNCCTGTGATTCTATGACTAGCTGAGAGGAGAACAGCAGATATAACCCCACAGTCTCCAGGAGGAGGTTTTTCTTCCCATCCTGCTCTCCTCTCTGGAGTCCTTGCACATCCGAGGTGTGACGAGAAGGTCAGGTATGACCACGGCAGGTTTGGACCTGGCTGATGAGACGGGCTCAGAAGGCGATGCTGAGCAGGGATGGTGGCACCAGCCACCGCCAGACACATAACCCTGCCGATGGCTGGTTATCCAGCTGCCAGGGACTGCTCCCAGGGCTGGCAGCTCCCCAAGTGGACACACCGACCCCCTGGCACCAGTCAGCAGGGACCGGTTTCGTCCCAGCAAGGGTAAGGAGAGCGGGGTCTCTGTGCTGGGGTGCTGATTAACGGGTTTCAAGGGTGGGCAAAGTGCAGGCAACTCCGCCGTGCCCTTCCTACCCAGCCCCCACACCGCCTCCAGTGCTCTTGAGGTGCTTTCCCTGCAAAGCCAGCTCCAAACAGAGCTGTCAGCAGCGCCGATGTGATAAGAGATTTCCTTGGCAGTGCTGGTAAACAAGTGTCTTGGAAACAGAAAAAGAGAGTTGTGGCTGTCTCCTGCTCTCCTAAGGGGAATGGAGCACCCCCCCCCCGCCGCCCCCAACCCACCCCCCGCCGCCCCCAACCCACTCAGCTGCTTTTTCCAAAAAGTCCCCAGACAGCTCAATCTGCTGGTGAAAATGCAGCAGTGACGTGCCCTGGATGGGGCTGATGGCTGGAATCCTCCCCCTGGGTCCTCCCATGCTCCCCAGTAGGCACCAGTATGCGAGGCACACCTCAGCCCGGCTCGCCGTTACCTGCCCACGTCTTTTAAGACAGACGATGCGTTTTATGGGCCGCCATAAAAGCGCAAGGAAACTCTCACAAATCAGGCAAAACTGCCACTTCCCTGGAATGATCCTTTCTTCTCTCCCATTAGCAGCCCTGCCGGGATACACCGGCGATGCTGGGGAAGCTGCCAAAGCAAACAGCCCCACCACGGGGAGCCTCCTGGAGAGGTCCCAGCACGGTGGCTCTCCCAGCAGACACAGTTTCCCAGGAATGATGAAGCATTGCCGGCAGCCTTGCTGCCCCACAGGAGCACCCGGAGACCCTTTGGATAAGATTTGGTTTCCTACAAACTCATCCTTGTCCTGCAGACTGACCCTCTGGCTTCCAGACTACCCCTCCTGTTAAAATATATTTCATTTAGGGGAAAAAAAGGCACAGTGATTTGGAGGGNAAATCCTTTAAAACCTGGGGGAAAAAGAAAATAATCTCATTCCAGGCAACATCACCGCTGCAAGAGACTTTTGCTTCTGCAGAGGGAGGAGAGACCTGTCATCCGCTTGCCCACATTTACCGTTCGAGCCTCCATTTGCTCCTGTTAACTCTAAGTTACTAAATTTTACAAGGAAGGTAGTAAATCAGCCCCGGCCCTCGAAAGCACGGGACGTTATCTGCAGGCTGGGTCATTCTCACAGAGGGTCCGAGCTCAGCTCTCGGGATAAATGAGTTTTGGCTGTAGGCAGGGAGCCATCCGTCCTGCCAACCTCAAAACCCGGGGGAAACGTGGCCCTAGAGACTGATGGGCACTGGTGGCTGATGCCAGCCATCATCCTGCCCGTGGCCTGGCCATGGCACATCTTCCCTGCCCAGAATTCCAGGTGCCCGAGGCTCTACCGGCCACCAGCATCGCCCGGGCTTTCTCACTCCCTTCATCCCTATTCCTTTTGACACCGGCTTCCCGGTGAGATGCTGACACAAGCAGGCCCATCTCTGACTGCATTTCTCGCTGCATTTCTTTTTTCCTCTCCCCGTCCCCCATTAGATAGTTGGCTCAAAAGATTTTTGCCTCCATCGGAACCCCCGAGCCCCGGGGTGCCACAGGCAACGGGCAATTACTGCTTTGCACACCCAGGTCCGGTGTGCCTTGCTGGAGGCCACCATGCTGGGCGGCAGAGGCAGGTATCCCTCACCCCGCCTGCTTTTTCCCATTTTCGCTGTGCACACAGCATTTCTGTGCAGGCTGAACCTCAGCTTCAGGCTCTCGATGGTGGTTGGAGCCACTGAGACACCGAAGGCAACTCACTGACAGCCATCGATGGCCACCGTTTTACTCCATCAGCATCACCATCCCCATCACATTCCCTGCTGCGCTTCTAATTGCTGCTTGTCTAGTTGGAGAGTCACACCTTCCAGTGGAGTTTTTGGAGGATATTTATAACACTTGCTGGCTCCTTCCCTCCCCCCTGGCGCTAGCTCCACGGCCATTTCTCCCCACCGCTCTTCATGGCGAGGGAAGGAGGCTGTCCCAGGACGGTGCTACCTACACGCGCCTTAAGCCTCTTGGTTGCCACGTGGCTCATCCTGATCTGGTTGAAGATGTCCCTGCTCCCTGCAGGGGGGTTGGACTAGATGGGCTTTAGAGGGCCCTTCCAACCCCACACAGTCCGTGATTCTGCGATTCTACGGTCCTCAGCCAGCCCATGAAAACCTCAGTGTCTCCAGCCCCATCCTTTAACCCAGCCCCTCCAGGACCTGGCCACAGCTCCACAGGGGTGGCTGAAGCAGTTTCCATCCTCACATCCATCTCCCCCTGCACACATTGTCTGGCTTCAGCCCTCTGTGTAAATCCGATGTACTGAGGACTGACTCTGTCGAGGTGTTGGAAGTTGCTCCCATACCCGTCCCTCCTGCAGGACATCCCTCATCCCCGGCCTTTGCTGCTGCCGAAGTAGCGAGGGAACGTGTCCGTCACACTTGTACCTGCCTGGAGATCCAGCCTGGCAGAAGCCGCTCAACGCTTCAATCACAAATAACTTTAAATCCATAGGGGTTTTTTTCCCCTTGCGCACGTGTTATTCAGCAAAACCCCCGTGGCTTTTCACTGCATAACTCTGTTGGCACAAAGCAATCAAGACCCTTCAGCCTTTGCCCTGCCTGGCTGGACCCCGTGGAGGAGATGGGTTTGGAGCGTGGAAATGCTCTTCTGGGCGGCGGTGGGATGGCCAGCACGGCACAGCGGACGCGTGCTGGGGATGCACAGCTCTGAGGTCCCCGCGATGTCCTGAGCAGCTTCCGTCTCTCACAGGGAGGTGACTCACTCGCGAAGCACACCAAAACCGGCTCCATCTCTTCCCGGGGTTCCCTCCTCCAGGTGTCTCTCCATTTCTGGAGCTTTTACAGGGATTGCAGGGGGACCATTCGCCTCCTGGCCTTGCAAAGAGAGATGTGTTGGACATTTACACTAGGATATCATTTCTGACCAATATATTTTCTTTTTCAGCTGTGTTTTAATCAAACAAATTTTCCTTTAATTTTGCCTCCTTTGGCTGATCAAGAACAGCAGTGAGAATCAAGACAAACGCAAGAGAAAAAGGTCATTTGTAAAGAAATAATTTCATTTTTTCCCCTTCTTTCCCACTGGCAAGGACTCCAGCAACCACCCACAGGCTGGCTTCAATTTGAATTTCGCCAAGTGCCAGTGAAGTGCCTCCTCCTCCTCCTGAGGCACCGCTTCTGCTGCTCCAGCCGGCGCCGGTGCGATGATAAGCACATCCCAAGGGGGGATGCTGCTTCGGGCTGAGGCACGTGGTCCCAGGCGGGCACCGGGGAGCCACCGCAGCAAACCTCAACTCTTGCTATATTTTGCTCCGGTTTCTGATGCAACACCCGCACGTAGCACCTGGGAGTAATTCTCTAAATACCCACAGCAGCATTGATTTTCAATATTCCAAAGTACGCCTCCTCTCCATCGCTCTCCGAGGGAGAGCAGAGAGCAATGCATCCCACAAGAGCGAAGAGAGTGGCTAAATCCACTCCAAGGACAATTAGCTCTTCTCCTCCCGCTCCCCCTTTCTCAGCAAGCACTGCCGTGCCGTGCCGGTCCTGCTCCCCTAACTTCTTAGAGGGCCCTTCCATTCTTTCCTTCAGGGCTTCCTTCCAGCAGCATCCTTGTGAACGGCTCTCCGGGCAGGTGTGGCTCCTCGACAGCATGAAGTTACAATAAGCTTTTCGTAGATGATAATAAATGGAGAGGGTGTTCTGTTCTCCCCCCCCACTTCCATGCCTTCTGAAAGCCTTTTCCTGTTGTTCCCGTCCTCCTGAATTTACGTCTCGGTGGCTGTAATAAATCGCAATGGAAACACTGCTCCGTATTTCCAGGAACTAATCAAGCGTGATTGTGTGGCAGCAAAAAGCCTCGGCAGCTGCTCGGAGGAGTAAATCCCGAGGGAAGACGGAGCCATGCCCCCCAGAGCCTGCCCCTGCCCGGCCGGGAGAGTGGGATGGATGGAGGGGGAACACCGTCTCATCCTTCCTCCACTGGTGCGGACTGACGAAAACCAGCACTTTTAAGCATTAGATATTAAGAAAAAAGGCTGCCTCATTTCACAGACTCACGGAATGGCGGGGATTGGCAGGGACCCCTGGAGATCCCCCAGTCCCACCCCCTGCCAGAGCAGGGTCACCCAGAGCAGGGGGCACAGGAACGCCTCCAGGCGGGTTTGGGATGGCTCCAGAGACGGAGACTCCCCCACCTCCCTGGGTAGCCTGGGCCAGGGCTCTGCCACCCTCAAGGGAAAGAAGTTCCTCCTCAGGTTGAGATGGTTTTTCCCCATTTATTTCTTGGAGCTGGTTGCAGTCCAGGCTTGGCATACGCAGGAGAAGTCATCCCGTGGAGAGCCTCCCAGCAGAGTTTGCAACCAGGGGGCTGCTAACATCGTCACCGAGCTAAAAGGAAGTGGGGATCTATGTACATCAGTGTCAATCGTGTTTCCCTTTGCTGCTTCTCTCCCTGCAGGGAGTGTGTGCAATAAATCACGTGCATTTTCTGAGCGCAGTCCCACGCTGCCTGGCCTTGGAGGTGGAAGAAGAAACTGGAGCATCGCTTCCCTGCAGCTGGGGCAAACCAGCAAATCCAGCCACCGCCTGAGCCCACCCAAGGTCCCGTACAGCCGAAAACCAGCTTTAAAATGTCCTGGGGAAGCAGCAGCGATTGGGCTCGCTGTATCTAAATCCAGCGTCATGTATTATGCATTTCTCACCAGAGTCTGCATGAGATCAAGGAGATGACATCCATCAACATCCCGCTCTTTGAGGAATGCCACGGTGAAGCCTGAGCGCAACGGCAATGGCTGGCGGCTGGGATGGGGCAGGGCATGGCTTGAGGGCAGAAGGAGCAGAGGAAGAGGAGGAGGAGGAGGAGGAGGACCTACCCCAAAGCTCTGGACCGTCACCGCTGTAAATCCATCGCAGCCTGGACGTGGCGATGCTTCCCCAGGGTTAAAGCGCAGAGCAGCGTCCCCGCGACTTTGGAATTCTTTATTTATACACTCTTCCCTATGCGCTCTTATTTATGCGCAAAAATAAAAGCGAGGCAGCGACCCGTTGCTTTATGAAAAAAAATCCCATCAGGCCCATTTTAACTGATTTCGTGCCTGCTAAGTACTTTTCAGGAGACAGGCTTAGGACTGCTTCACATCTCTCTTTTTGAGAAATACAGCACTTTCCTGGGCCGCAGCAAATTGTCTTCCCTCCAGCTTCCCCTTTGCCAGGGCAAATAAATTTCCCAGCTTTTTTTTTTTTTTTTTTTCCCCCCAGCTCGTTATTCTAAGCGTTTCCCGTTAGGTGTCTGATTAGCGTTTCGCAGGCTGTGTTGTGCTAGAAGATCTGCTTCTGACGTGGGCTGCGGCAGGCAGAAGAGAAATCCATTGCATTTTAGATGGAGATAACAGCTTAATCTGATCTGCGCTTGGGAAAGAAAAATATGCCAGGGGAAGTCTGGGTCTCCAAAGGCCGTGTGTGAGGCAGAAGCGTTGCTGGCTCCCATACTCATCCCTGCGGAGAGGCGACTCGTTCTCAAACGAAAGCACTGGGAGGTCTTACTTGATGGCTATTTTTCATCCTATCGTTAAGACTGGGATAAGCCCCCCCGAGCAGGCTCTGTGACATGAAAGAAGGGAGAAACCGAAGCTTTCCCTGGCTTTGCAGAGGGCTTGATGCTCGACACGGAGAAACCTCTGGGCATCCACAAACGCCGCTGGAGGAGCGGCAGAAGTGGCTTGTCCTCGAGAGGAAAATCAGCCCGTGGGCTGGGAGACCATGCATCCAAACAGGGGAAGGACTCACCCCCCCCCTCCAACGCCACATCAACACTCTGCTTGTCTTAAGCGCTACACACCTATGGCAGCCTTGAAACCTCCAGGTCAGATGCAATTTTAAGGTGAGGTTAGCCAAGAGCAGCAAAAAGATCTGTTCGTGTTTGTAGGGAAGTTTTTAAGCTTATTTTTTTTTTCTTTCCTACTGGCTGTAGTTATATAGAAAAACTAAACAAAAAAGAAGCAAGCAAAGTTTCTGATTAATCATTTCTTATGTTTGAAGAAGAAACGCTTTTGTTTTGAGTTCTTCTGGAAACAGAGACCTTCCATGCTGGGCAAACAGAGTCACCCAGCAACAAAGCAGGGAAAAACAAAGGGAATGGGAGGTGATGGAGGAGAGGAGCAGAGCCTGTTTTCTCCCCGATGTCCTTGATGGGCTCTGCATCTCCTGGGCCATCAGCCACTGCCTGGCTGACCACTGTCCTCCTCCCCGAGACTTCGGCTGGAGGTTGGTGTCCAACAAGCCAGCTCCTTGGCAAGGTGTGGGGACAGTCCCCAGCCATCCATGGATGCTCCTTGCTCCATGGAAGGGCACCTGCCCTGAGAAACCCAGCACTGGGCGTTGCTCAGACCCAACCCCAGCATCGTTTGCTTATTCCAGGCAGCTTAGCGAGAGGTTTTACCTCTAGCTACACCCTGGTTCTTTAAAGAGTCGTCGAAATCTGGCTTTGAAATGCTGCGTGATGGAACAGCTTGCCTGGAGTTGTGGTGGAGCATCTGAGGGTCAATTATGCTCCCTGCATAAAAGCATTAGGGTACTCTGTCCTTAATCTTTTTTATGGCTTTGCCTGCTAGATTTAAGAGCCCTGTATATAAACAAGCCTTTAAATAAATAGGCCTGGAAGTATAATCTCCTCACATAGATTCTTACAAAATTGTCTTCAAACCATCTCAATCTTCAGACAAACTAAATGGATTGGGACCATTAGGTTTCTCCCTGTAAAGTGGCTTTTAGAGATGACCCTTCTCCGAGCTCTCCCCGTTTTCTTACATGTGCTTTTAGATGTGTAGGCAAGTCAGCAAGTGCCAATACCAACCCATATCCCTGCTTAGCTTTTTCCTTTTTATTTATCCAAGGATCTCATCAGTCCATTTGTGCACAGCATTACGCTCCTCGTGAGCACTCATAATTCCTCTGCGTCCTGACGGCGCCTCTATCCACAACTGCACAGCACTTTGGAAGAATTACGCTGTATTTGCCACCTGGCTGATCATCGCGCTCCTCAGTCATTAGTAAAAGCCGGCATGATCAATGCCCCATTGAATCACGCCTGTGATATTTTCACAGGGATAACCCTCTCAGGGAGGTTTTGGAGCTAACCTACGCTCACCCAAGTACCAGCTAGAAGCCGTGAGCTTCTTATTCCCCACCAGGACAAAGTGCTGCTTCCACCCTTTGAGTCTTTTTCGCATTAGAGAAGTGGCAGCCGAGCCATGGTTGGAAAAGGGGTCGGGCACATGATTTATGATGTAAGTGTAGTCCATTGTAACTCCAGCTGGCAACTCCATAAGCCGGACATAACTCATTTTTCCATCTTGTGGCTGCTGGGAGTGCTATTGAAAGAGGGAGAGATTGCACCAGGAGAAAACAAATGGAGACGTACAAGCAAAAACCCATGTGAGGCACTCTGCCAGCTCAGGCGGGGCAGGAGAAAGGCAGCACAGAGTCATGGGGAGGGTGGGAAGCACTGCGTTTCCTTCGGGTCTGTTCCTCGGGAAGCTTTACTCTGAATGTCTGTGTGTTGCGTTCCCCTGTCCTCTCAATAATCCCCCTAACTGGTAGTGGCAGACAGCAGTATCGCCCCCCAAGCCGCCTTCTCTGAGCAGAACCGGTGCTCTTGGCCTCTCCTCATCTGTCCCGTGCTCCGTTCACCTCAACATCTTGGTGGCCTCAGCTGGACTCATTCCAGTATATCCACAGCCGCCTTGTGTTCATTTTTCATGTGTGTCCAGGGCAGAAAGGGCTGTTTTCCTTCTCTCTGAGCTTTACAACCGTGCGGCCAAGCCTGATTTAGAGATGAAAGGCTTTCCTGAGAGCCTGCCTGCGACTGCTGCTCCTTAGATATTGTTGTGCCTCCTTGTGCTTGAGCCAATATCAATATTCAGCCAAGCTTAAGGAGAGGAAAATCATTACAGTGCACCAGTTCCTCCTCTCCTTTACTTAGTGAAGAAAAAAATCGTGCTGGCAACAGATCTGGAAGCAGTGTAACATGTACTTTTAGGCAGAGACATCAGCTAAGTCCTTCCCGGGATGAGAACAGCCCTGAGCATCCCAGGATGGATGGCCAAACCCAGGATCTCCAGGCTGGGCAGGGGCAGGGTTTGCAGAGTCCCCTTGGTAGGACCAGGATAGCAGCAGCGCAGAAGCACAGGCTGCCCGGTCACTAACCTGCCCGGAGCAGGCTCCCTGGCTGCTGCGGCTGGCTGTGCAAGGATGCCAGGGAGCAACCTGGGTTAAATCCTCCAGAAACCATCTTGGCGCAGAGCATGTGGCTTCATCACAAGGGGTCTTTGAGCAGGAACTGAAGCCACCACAACTCCTCCCCCCATCTGCCCCTTCCCAGGCTCTGTCCCCTGCATTTATTCTCTTGCTGGTCCCCCCTGCTGTTTCTTTCTCCCTCCTAAAGGGCAGGTAACTCCCTTCCCTCGTGTTTCCTCACTTTCTTGCTCAGCCTCAGCGGCCTTCCTGGGAACCCGTCTCTTGGTGAGATGATCAAGTACTCACCAGTGCTGCTTGACACGGCATCTCATCTCCAACCACTTTCGGCATCTCCGCATCTCCTCCTCTTCCCAGCTTGCCTAATGGCCTGCAAGGAAAGGGCAATCATCTTCTCAGTCCCATGGAGCAGGCTAAGCATTTGTACGTAGGCTTATATGCAACTCAAAAGTCATCATTAGGCTAATTCATTAAGCCGTTAATGATGCTAAAGCATGCAAAGTACATTAAAAACCTCTTCTTCATTGTCAAATTCATCCCATGGCTTTTAGGGTCAGTGCAAAGTGATACGTGTGGCATTAGTGCCGCCGTGGGATTTCAGAGCTCTCACAGAGCACTGGCCAGGGCTGCCCTCTCCTCCCCAGAGCCAGACACAGGAACCTCCGACCTGCAAAGCTGCCAGAATCGCTCTGAACTTCTACAACAACCTGCCCTGCGAGGCGTGCCTGGCCAAAGAGATTTATTTTTCCCTTTCTCCAGGTGACAGCAGCTAGATGTAATTTAGAGTGCAAGGCCGGCACGCGGAAATGCAAGAAGCATCACCCGCAGCACAAATCCAGCTGAAGGTGTATCCCAAGGGTCACAGAGCCCTCACGCCTGCCTGGGACACGTGCTCGCGTGGGCACAGGGGCTCAGGGGATGCCCAGGGCGTGAGGAGCACCATGCGGAGCAGGCGTGGGTGGGAGGTAACTGCAGGATGTCCATGTTCCCTGGGAAGTGCCAGGCTTGAACTGGGGCCCAGCAGTCAGGAAGAAGTTTTCCAGAGGGATCCAGTTTGGGGGTAGTGCATCTCCATCCACATTTGGTGGTGTTTCTTCTGGAAAAAGGCATTTGTCTTCTCCTGAGCCAGTGCTGCTCTTTCACTGGACTTGAGGTGGCCGGTACCATCGGGTCCACGAGCTTTTCCAGAGGAAGCAGATTGCCATCTTTGAAGAACCTGAAGGGCTACCTTTGGCTTTCGAATTACTGCCCAGCTGAGCAGAGGCACCGAGTAAAAACCCACATCTGTCAGCCAAGAAAATCCAGCCGCATCCTGCGGCTTTACTCTTGGTGTGGCACAGGGTGTGAGGAAGCAGCAGGTTATTTTGTAGGTGAACCTCTAGGGTCCCCCTGAAGTCCTAAATAACTTGGTGCTCTCCAACGTTTACTCTTTCTCCCCAGTGTTTGACGTTACATAGATCTGACCATCTCAGTAAACAAAAAGGTCTCTATCAGGGGACCGACTAATAAAAATACCTAAAGTATTAACTTTTATGGAAATAATAAGTATATCATACCAAGCTTCCTTTGGTGTCCTCTGTCACAGGGACCTGTGATGGACTCGCTGGTGAGATGCTGAGACACTGAGGCACCTCATCCCATTTTCTCACCTCCAGGATTTGAAAGCAACATCAAATGACAGCTTTTATTCTGCTCAAGAACTTCAAATTAAGATGCCTTCAGCACATGGGGGTGCAGCATGGGCCAGGGCCACCAAAGGATTCGGTGTTCACCGTTGCTGCCTTCCCCTTGTCCCGAGGGCACTCCTTTGGAGCACACAATGGCAGGTAAGAGGAGAGTTTTGCCTCTGCTGCTTGTTCCACCCTCAGGTGATGCTGAGATTGTTCCTGTAGGGATACACAGCACCCCTGGGAGTTGTGACCTCCCCCGGTTTCAAAGAGAGCATCACCTGCTTTGTGCTGGGCAGCCAACATCAGCCAGCCCCAAACCTGGTCCCCGGCTCAGAAAGCACCACCTCGGTGAGGCGTCTGTGGCTCCCCCCTGCAGGAGATAGAAGCGGTTTATTGCGCAGCGCTAACAGCGTGGTTTGCTAACGCATCACCCAGGGGTGGCACAGCCTGTAGTGGTTAAAGGGAAATGTTAAAACTGACACTTCAGCGGGAGACATTCGAATGTGCTAAATGGGTCACGCCATTAAAACAAATATTCCCCACCTAAATTTATAAAGTACTGTAAAGAGACAGATAGGGGGAAGGCTGCAGCACCCAGAGCCTCTCTTGATCGGGCAGCCACGGCATTGCTCAGGTACCGGTGCGTGGCCAAAGCTCCTTTAGAGCAAACATAGAAATTCCCACACAAGACAAGTGCACCGTCAAGGGATGGATGGGGGGGTCACGGCCACTTACTGCGGGCCACGGGGAAGGTTAGAGGGGTCTTATTGCAGTGAAGGGCAGAAGCAGGAATGGGCATTTACGGGGCTGCACTTGGCCGGGGCAGGAAGGGACCAAGCAGAGGGACAGGGTCTGAGCTGCCTGAAGGTAGGATGGAAAGCAGAGCTGCAGAGCCTTCACCCAGGGCTGGAAATGCAGGATTGTAACCTACACAAACTGCCTGCCCTCGACACCTGAGATTTAGGGAGCAGAAAGCTGTGCTTAGCCCGCAGAGTGCATGTCACCCTGCTCTGTGCAGAGGAGCAAGCATCTGATTTTCGCAGGCAGAAGCCCACGCAGGCAGCTGCCCACCGCTGCCGGCCAGAGGACAGCTTGGTTTCAGGGCAGGCTTACTGCTCATGCACCGCATCACCTACCCTGAACTTTCTGTTCAGACATGTAATCTGTGACCCTTGGAGCAGCTCCCATCACACTTCAGGGCTAGACCATCTGTGGAGGATGCACCAAGGTGGCACCAGCCTGTAGGTTTGGCAGGACCGCGGGCCCCTCTGCCGGGCAAAGCAGCTGAAAGAGCAGAGGAAGAGCCTCAGCCTGTCCTCAGAGCTGCCCCAGGCAGGGCATCGCTGCTTGGGATGGGAGGGTGGTGTTCCCCAGAGGTCCGCAGTGGCGGACAAAGAGGCTCATTTAGTTTCCAGTCCGCTGGGGTCTCTGCCATGGCACCTCCAGGAATGCAGGAGCCACCCACCCAGTGCTGAGTTGATAAGCATGGCCAGGGAGGACATATCCAGGCTTATCAATACTGAGAGGGTGGGTGTCAGGAGGACGGGGCCAGGCTCTTCTCAGTGGTGCCCAGGGACAGGACAAGGGGGAACGGGCACAAACTTGACCATGGGAAGTTCCACCTAAACCTGAGGAGGAACTTCTTTCCCTTGAGGGTGGCAGAGCCCTGGCCCAGGCTGCCCAGGGAGGTGGGGGAGTCTCCGTCTCTGGAGACATCCCAAACCCGCCTGGAGGCGTTCCTGTGCCCCCTGCTCTGGGTGACCCTGCTCTGGCAGGGGGTTGGATGGGATGATCTCCAGGGGTCTCTTCCAACCCCCACCGTTCAGTGATACCATGGGCCTGGTGCTCCTCTTTGAAGGGCACCGTAGCGGGGGGTGTGTGGCGAGGGGCGGGTTGTTTCGATGCGCTGCACGTTCCTGCTGTAGCCAAGAGATTCTCTGTGAGACAGGGGATGTCTTTGTCTGCATCTCGAAAAAGGCCCGAAGGAGTCTGACAGCAAAAGGGAGAGCTTCTTATCCACTCTGCCCAAAACATTTTGCAGGGAACTGGGCTTGCAGAAACGACCTTGTTTTCACCAAACACAGGCGCGGGGAGGGGCCGTTGGTGTTCCAAACATTTCCATTTCTCCCTGAACTATTCCACTATGGCCACCTCCATGGGAAATAAAACAGTTGGACCCAATGTCAGACATTGGTGCATCTCACTGGGAGGAGAGCAGAGATCCAGGTCGGAGCCTGTGCGAGCTGTGGATCACCCTCCTCTCCTGCCTGCAGGAAGCCCATGGCGTGGGGAGACCTGACCCCACGCGGGATGTTTCACCCTTCAGGGGTCAGCTCAGCCGAGCTCTCACATTTAGCTCTCGCCGCCTGTCTGTTCAAAGGAGCACAGAGAGCCATCCTGCCAGCGCTGCCACCGCAGCTCCGGCCAGCGGCGCTCAGTAATGGGGTGGGAATGATACGGCACAAGGGAAATCCTGCTGATCCCATGGACGGGTAATGAGATCAAGGATCCCTCAGTCTTCCTGCTTACGCTCCCCTCCCTGGCATCTGAGCCATGCTCCACTATCTGCTCCAGGTGCCTGCTTTGATTAGATTAAAGAGGAAAAAGCAGCTGCCTGTTGTCCTGGCTGCTCCAGGGACGGCAGCTTTTGGGTGCCGGAGAGTCTTCCTCTGCAGCCAAGGGCTTTGCCTAACTAACTGCTCCAGGGATAACTGGGAACTTCTCCAGTTTCCAGCTGCTTCAGTCGCTGGACCCCAACAAGGTTTGTGCTTTCTGACCCTGGTGAAGTAGAAACTTTGAGCGCTGGATGCCCCTGCACCATCGCAGGACTTAGGGACTTCGGGATTCCTTGCAGCCTTCACAAGCTGCTACCAGATGGCATTTGCACATCTCCACCTTCTGCCCCCCCTTCATTACAGCTCTATTCGATCTTTTCTGCCTTGGACGTGCTGATCAGCACGTGATGAAAGTGCCTCCTGCGCTGTGAGTAGGAACACAGCAAAACGCACGCAGGAGTTCAGATCTCGCAGGAACTGTTTCAGGCTCTCTGCACATCCTAGCAGCTGTCTCCAGTTCAACTGCACACACTCTCCAATCTGAAGGCATTAATTACAAAGCAAGAAGCATCATTTTTTGCTAACACAGAAGGCCGGGGGACAGGGAAGAGTTCCCATCTTTGATGGAAGAGCAAAAAAATATATTCAACATTGCCATGAACTCCAAAGCTCTGAAATAATGCAGTAGCAAGCCAAGTGAATATACTGCCTCTTAATATGATATGAAGCAATCAACAGCAATAGAAAACTATCTTAAAACTAGATATTGATTTCCTGCCCAAGAAGATATATCTCAGCCGTTTCCCAGCCTCGCTGAAGTCGCAGTGGTGGGGCTGGAGCCCCGTGCTCAGGCTGGCACGGGCGAGGAGAGCCCCGTCAGCAAGACCCAGCGTCACCCCATCACCTTCCCGAGAGCTTAGATCAGAACCAAATAGGAAAAATGAAACGAGGTCTGTCTCAAAAGCATCAGAAGTCCCACACCAACAGCCTGGAAACATTATTTTAAATTAAAAGCCACTGTCTAGCACAGCCCCCAGCTGCTTTCTCATCTACAGTCCCCTTATCTCTGTAACAGAAGCATCTCCACACACCTGCCTATCACAGAGTACTGGAAACGCGGCAAATATCATTCCTCTGGACACCTCTCCTTTATCGCAGGCAGCTCGCTGCAGGGCAGCAGCCGAACTTGGGCAGAGATGCTCGTGGAACCAGCGGACACCACCAGAGTCATGAGCAACTCACGGGGCAGGACAGAGCATGGACACCCAAGAGCAAAACCAGTCCCGCTGCTACCTATAACTGCCCGCGGCAGGTTTATTTTCGACTAATTGCCTACAAACTTTTCAAAGCCACGCAGATGCCCATTACCCACCGTACCCTGTGATGGTGTGAGTATGCACCACGTTGAAAGGAGCAAGGAGGTCCAACATACAGGGATTATCCCAGTCTTCCAGACCTCACCAGCGCGGCCCCCTGTGCTGACACTTGGAGCCATGCTGGTACCTGCAGCAGGATGCTTTATTCAGAGGGGTTCAGGACTTCAGCCCTGCCCAAGCAGGGCACAGAGCTGCTCCCAAACCATTTATTATTGTCATGCCAGCACAAAAGAACTTGTTTTGGTTGCTATTTTTGGGAAATCAGGAGAGGGCTAACAGACCATGAGAAAATGCAAAGGGACTCTTGTCTGCTGCCCATCATATTCTTATTCCTGACCAAACCGTCCACCAGGGTTCCTTTGGACACCAGCCAGCGTGTCACTGAGCCCTGGAAACATCCAGGGATGAACAGCAAAGAGAGCATTTGGGCTGCTCTGGTCATTCTCTGCTTTTCCTGGGATTTGCTACCAAGGCCATAACCAAGGGAAGAACCGGGATTCACTGCACCGCCCACCTGCCCGTGGGATGCCTGCCATTGTCACAGATCCACAGGCAAATCAGCAGGGATCTTTTTCCAAGCAGAGGGAGAATTTAATTAATTGGCACAATCAAAACCAAGGATCTCCCTTATGCTATATCAGTACATTCATCAGAAAAAGAGTTTCTAGAGGACAGCCTGTGGTTTGCAGCATGGTAACACCGGGAGGGAAAAAACTTTCCCAGCTTTGCCCTTTCTAGCCTTTCAAATGTCTTACTGAGTCACTAAATATGGATAAAACCAGGCACTAGTTGGATAGTAGGACCTAGGTGCACAAAACCTGGATTCAGTAAAGCAGATCATTAAGGTATCTCAAAACAGCAGGGGCCATTGGAGGGAAGGGCGAGATTTTGCTCTTTTATTTTTTAATTTTACCTAGGCGTGTTAAACCTTGGGTTGGGGGTGGTGTAGCACACCCAAAGCGCGTTCCCAGGGGCAGATGTGCTGTGTTTTACCTTACGCAGCTCTCAGCTGGGTAGCAGCCATTTGTGCATAAGTCAACAAGTGTATATGAGTGCATATAAGTCAACACATAACAGCTAAATACAGTTATCTTGTCGCTATTACCTTGTTAACGAACGACCTGTGCTATCCTTGCTCTGTATGTCATCGTTCTGCGAAACCCCCGTGGCGTTACCCTGCAGGTCACTGGAGAGACAACACAAAAGGGGAAAAAGAGAAAAGTCAGCGGAGGATTTTCATGTGCTGTCCCTGCGGTAAGGGAAAGGCAGAGCCCAGGCTGTGCCCCCTCAAATGGCAGAGACCCACTGGGACCTCGGCCAGACCTCGGCCTCTCTGCTAACGAGCAGCCCCGAGGGAGAACGGAGCTCTTCACCTCTCCCGTGATCCTGGAGGCAAATTACTCAGCCTTCAGAGGCTGCCGGGGGAACTTTATTTTTAGAGGATCCTCTGAATTATGCATGAAACCTAGGGAGGGAAGGCGGCATATTATAGGAAATTGTAGCATGGGGCTGCATCGCCCCCTTCTTAACAGGGGCACTGGGGATTCAATCAGGCACCTGCGCCAAGCACGGGACCGCTCCGGCAGGAGCTGGAAGGAAAGATGTGCTGCAGGTACAACCCTCCGGACCTATGCCAGCCCCAAAGCCAGCTGCAAGCTCGGCTTAAAGCACAGAGAAGCTTAGAGGAGAGGCATAAAGGACTGCTGGCTTGGGATCCAAGTGATCAAGGTTCCCCTGGCCCGCTGGCCACCGGTCCCGTACAGCGCAGGGGTAGTCCTAAGAAACACAGCACTTGGATCCCACTCATCTGAGCATGGTGGCTCCAGGCAGAAACCTGTGCCAAGGAGCAGCCTAAGGCAGGCATGGCTTGAAGCAGCACTGTGCAGGGAGCCCAGCTCCATCCAGCAGCACCCACCTGGGCTCCTCTGGGACCCCAAGGATGGAGAGGTCACCTCCCAGCCGCTGTCAGAGGTGGATCCGGCTGCTGCCCACCCATCCAGCCGCAGGGTGGTCTCCAGCTATTGCCCCACCAGCTGCGGGGATGGGGCAGAGGTGGAGACACACAGGGGAGTCGCTGAAAAGTTTTTTCCTCATCTTCCACTCACTTGTCTGCTCTCCCTAGGAAATAGCCAAGCAAATGTGTTTGCTACAACAAGACATAGGTATTTTTGGAGGGGTTTTTTCCTCTCTCAGCTACACTACTGGGAAAAGTTCATCCTTGCTGGCTCACTTTCTTTAACCCTCTTTTCCCTGAGGTTTCCAGGAGGTGACTCCCAGATTCATGCACAGTGATCTGGGCTCTGGCAGCAGCGGAGCAGTCGATCCAGCTCAGGTTAGACAGGAGCATCCACAGGGTAGCACCAACTCTTCCCAAGGTGGCATCAAGCCCCCAGGTTTTGCTTTTTGAGGAGTGTTTCATTTCAGAGCTTCAGGCAAACAATTCCCACCTCCCCCAGCAGCTCCAGAGGTAAGGGCTCAGCCAGGCTGTGACACCCAGCTCCGGGATGGGGGGGCAAAGGGAGATGGACCAGAGACAACCCATATGTCCAAGGGACTGGACAGGGATGGTGGTGGAATAAGCAAGCAGGTTGCTAGGAGACACCAAACCTGGGATCAATAATTCATGAGATCTCTGCAATGAAGAGAATAATTTAGGGGTGTGGGAGGCAGGGGGAGAAACAGGGCAGAGGCTTTAAAGCCCCCCACCCAGCCCATGACTTGGGGCAAGGAGCTTGGCACCCAAAGAGCCAAGATGGGCTGTGAGTGCCCCCCCAACCAAAACCAGACACACCTCCTCCCAGCGTGAAGCCTATCATAGGCTGGTTTGGGTTGGAAGGGACCTTAAAGATCATCTAATTCCGCCCCCCTGCCCTGGGCAGGGACACCTCCCACCAGCCCAGGCTGCTCCAAGCCCCGTCCAGCCTGGCCTTGAACCCCTCCAGGGATGGGGAATCCACAGCCTCCCTGGGCAACCTGTTCCAGTGTTCCAAAGCTTCTCCAGGGCTGAAAGGAACACCCAAGACACCAGCTCATCCTGGCCACTCCGGCATCAGAGGATCTCAAACAAGGCTCAGAAAGCATGGCCATCTGCTTAGAGGCTCTTCGTCATTTCAGACTCACCTAAATGATGGTACACTTGGCAAAGTGTTTTTCTTTCTCCAAAATGTTATGGTTTCAAAGTCATAATGCTAAATAGAAACAATCCGGAAAGGCTGCAGTGATCCATTAGAAATGTTTCATTTAGAAATCAAGCTAAATATAAATGAGAATGGTAAGTACTGCAGAATAAAACCAAAGCGTTTTCTTTTAAGCTGAATCCAGTGCTTCATTAAATGTGAAACAAGGATTTAAAAAAAAAAACAACAACAAACCCTCTGGTTACTGAACCAGTAAGAAACAAAAAATCAATTTTTTTTGCAGAATGCTGCTCAAAATGCATATTTGCAAATGAGTTTAGGGAGGTAACTTGGCTGATGAGTACACACGCACGTTAGGATGCTTCCCTGAACACAGTTTAAAGCTTTACCCAGCCTGACATCCAGTTTTCCCCCCATCTGTGCAAATAACCCCCATCACAGGGGTTCACGCCAGCTTCCCGGTACATCCCTCCCCAGTTTGGAAGTCACACAGCCCACTGCAGAATGGACCAGCTTTTTTTCCCCCCTGGGAAAGCAAAGATGTCTTTGGGGGTCTCAGCACTACATGCAGCAGCATGGAGGGAGCCATCCAGAGTTAGGAGGGGAAAAAAATATTGCCTCCCCCCTCGATTTATGAAAGCCTGGTACATTGAGTCTGCTGGGAAGATCTCCGCTAGCTCCGTAAACCCCGGTATTCATTAGCATTCAAGAGAAAGAGCTTTGTTTGGAATGGCCTCAGCTCCTCACAAGCCAGAAACACAATTGGAAGAAAACAACCAGAGTTTGATTTGCTCTGAAATGAAATGGACTTTGGACGGGGACTGGTTCCAAAATTGCCTGGTACCACCCAAGCAGTAAAAGCTGAACGAGTGAGCTGTTTGCTGAGCAATGAAGAGGGGATTTATTACTCGCCCCCCCCAGATATATCCCTTTGCCACTAGCAAAGCCTTTGTGAGCAAGGAGGGTTAAATGTCACTTCTAAACCCAGTTATATCCCAACGTCACGCCTGGGAGTCCTCTTGGGAGCAAGGCTTTCTGCGCCTCACTGGGCACTGGGGGTACAGACTTCCCCCCCCCACCCCAGGAACCGCTCTGGGAATGGAGAGAAATGTCTGAAATAGAGAGAAACGAACTACTCGGAGCCTGGCAAACACACCGGCGACCTGAGGGGGGGTTCAGAAGGAGAGAAAGCAGTCCTACTCTAGCTGCAGTATTATATCGCTTCGCTACAGGCTTTATAAAGTGCTGGGCCCTGAAGAGCTGACCTTTCCCTCTGCACATATTTTTGGGGATAGAACTGTAAGAAGCTCCTTGTGGGAGACTGAGCGTAAATTAAACAAAATAATTACTGATGTGCTTTTGGATCCAAGCAGACTGGGAAATGCTGTGGCAATAACTCTCATTTGCGCAGCTGATGGGAGGGAGAGGGCTCGGCCCGAGGAGCGGAGCACACATCCATATCCTCCAGCCTCCCCATCCGCCGCTGCCGGCACAGGGGCTTGTGAGCATCACTGAGCCGGCAGAGGCCTTCAAACAGGGATATAGATCAGCTCACAATTTTTAAAAGGACAGAGCTCAGCTGATCTCAAGCATCCCTTCCTTGCGCACGCTGTGGGGTTGTAAGACACAGTCACATTACAATGATCTACAGGGTCTTTTCCTGGAGCCTTGCCATTCTGGCTGGGTTCCTGGAGGAACTCGTGTGCCCTGCAGAGGCAGAGGCTTCAACGCTCTGTGGCCACCTCTCCCTCTCCCCATTAGACCCCGTAATTCCTCCTCCCAGGATGCACTCATCGCCATGCTGCAAGTAGACATCCCTTTCTGGTGTCGCATCTTGTGCTGCCAAAGCAGAGCTTCGCAGCGCATTCAACAGCAAGCGGTGGCGGTTTTACTTTCACAATAATAATTACTCCGTGAGGCGCTTGTCAGTTATTGTGCTCCGTGGTAATCAAAACCTCCACTTTGAAAATACGGGGCGTATTCCCGTCTGTTTCTGCTCTGCTCTGTGTGGGAAGATCACTCATTCATGGCTCTCTCTTGCAGCCAAGTCATGACAGATGGGTGGGTTGGAGTGAAATTCAGGACTCAGTGACTCATGAAATTGCTCCGGCGGCTCAGGGGAGTTTCATTCTCCCTCTCAGCACCCAAAATTGTGGCCTGGCTGCTGCTCCCTGTGCAGTGTTCCATCTCTCCAGGAGGGTGGTTGTCCCTCTTCCAGCTTCTGGGCCAGGCATCCTGCTGCATCGCATCCCTATGGCACCTCCTGAGCAGGGCTGGGGCTGCAGGGGAGCCCATCCATCTCGCCCCGGCAGTAAGGAATGGGAGGGCATCACTGGTGATTCATCCCCATTAAGGGAATGCGAGCAATTCTCACCTGTCTAACTCCAGGACTGGCTTCATTAACTCCCACCTCTCTCCGTCCCTGGATCGATCACACAATAAAGCTGAATGTCAACACTTGGCACTCTCCTGGTCTTGACCCCAGCAAGCTCCCACGCAGCTGGCCTGGCGGAGACAGCCGAGCTCAGCCACTCAAGCCATGCCCTAGAGACCTTTCTCCCAGTGGTCCCAGCTTGGGGGAGGTCTGGAGGGTCTCTGGGGTCCCACACAGGAGGCTGTGACGGTGTGTGTGCCATGCCAGCATCGCATACGCAGCCACCACTGCAGGTTGCAAGTGGCAGGTCCTGGGATCTGCTGCCAGAGCTGGAAGGACCATACCGGTGGGGAGTGACACAAACCCAAGGGTCTGCACGTAGCCACATGGCCATTTCGGCCCAAGCAGAGACCACCCTCAACCCGAAATCCATGGCTACAGCCTGTAGCCATGCAGTCACAGCCACTCTCGGTGCCCATTGAGTGTTGGATAGCAGGATGGTGGCAGAAGATGTTTCCTGCTCAGCCAAACCTTCAGACACTTTGTCTGAGAGGTGCATGCAAAAGGTCTTTTTTTTTCACGCTGGAAAACGTTTCCCAGAAGCACTGCAGGACATGCCACCCGGACCTGGAGCACCAAGGGCTGTGGCAGGCACGTGCCCTGGGAAGTGACACAACACACGACCTGGGTGACAAGCTTCAGCCGGAGAAGGAGTTTGCCTGAAGAGCAGAGGGCCCACGATGGAGTGGGCAGAAGCNGGTGACAAGCTTCAGCCGGAGAAGTGGTTTGCCTGAAGAGCAGAGAACGCTGAGCAGAGGGACCACGATGGACACGCATCTATCTCAGCTTTGGGAGCATGTAGCAGCCCCCCCGCACCATGGCCAAGGGATGCAACACTTTCTCCAGCATCCCCAGGAGGGGGACGCAGCACCAGCACCCCACTTCTGACCTGCAAAAGCTGTCCCCAGCGCGAAGAAGCCCAGCGAGCCTGGGCAGCCATCTGACACAGTGCCAGGCGAGAGCTGTTGAGCGCAGCAGCAATGGCTCTGCCACGACAGCCAATGCACAATACTGCAGTTGTCTGGCTACAGGTGCCTGAATCTAATTAGGTATTTCAGCATAACACTCATTTTAATTAAGTAAAGCCAACTGCCTCTGCTGGATGGGCTAGTATCTGAAATTCCCAGGCAAGTTTCCACTGCTTTCTCCCCAAACCTGCACTTCATTTCCTCCGCTTTGTAAAGAATTTGAATAAAAAAACCCCATTTCTTTTGTTTTTCCAGGTACTACACACAACAAGACCATGAGGAAGGCTCCCAGGGCAGCAGGGACGGGGTATGAAGTGCACACCAGGGGCTGTGCAGGGTGCGTGCAGGGCTTCAGTCCAGGCTGCACCCCCAGTCCCAAAAGGCAGAGGATGGGAACACAAAGACAATCTTTAACCAGGCTTCAGCTGTGGTGGTTTTCCAGCTACAAAGAGGCTGTCAGGAGCCTAAACCAGACCACCTCTTTGTGTGACAGCAAGAAGAAGCAGGAGTCAGAAGCACAGAACACAGACCAAGAGCACAATTCCCTCCTCCTTTAAAAGTGATGAAGAAAAATCAAATAAATTGCAAAAGCAGCAGCTTGTAAGGACTCAGGATAGTCCAATTTCATTAGGGGCTAAGACCTTCTAGCATATGTGACGCATCTTATTTAATGCACGTACTTCCACCACACACAGAGGCCCCCTCCATCACTAGCCAGCAGACTGCAAGGGACTCCAGGAGCCCTGCTGTGCTTTGGAGGGACAGCAGAAATCCCTGGCTGTCCCACACAGCCCTTCTCCAGGACCCTCCCCACCTCCAGGCCCACCCCAAGAGAGCTCCAAGAGCCTTCATCCTTCGGTTCCAAGGAGCTACCCCCAGCAGGCTGCTTAACACCCAGGTACTCACCACTTCTACATGTCATAGGAAGAAGCAAACCACTATTTTCTCAGCCATACATTCACCATCTTCTCTCCCTACAGCATCCCATAAGCTGGTGTCAGGACCTTGTAGCAGCTTCCAATTATTCCTGGGAGCTTATACCACATTCCAAGTCCTGATTCCAGCCCCAAAACTTCTCTGTGAGCCTGGAGCTGCCTTTTATCCCCCAGCAGCCCTTCCCAGGCTGATTCCCATCACCTGGGCTGGCCCTGGGAAGTTCCTGCCCATCACCTTCCAGTGCCACCCAGGTGTGCTCAGCAGCCCTGGTCCACCCTCAGGAGCAGGGCAGGATCACGGCAGGGAGGACAGCTTGAATGGGCAGGACCTGCCTTAATCTCCATCATTCCCAACAGTGGGAAGCCCCTGGGGGGAGGCTGGGAGAAGTTTAGATCTGACCACCCCAAACTGGCCAGCCACGTGCCCTCCTGCCCCAGTTGCTCTGCAGGTGATTTCCCAGGTAACAGGCATTTTTTTCCCCCTTAAGGGTTGTGCTGAACGGCTCCTCCTGCAAACCCCCATCTCCCTGTGCCGAGAGCGGTGGCAGCTCCGGGAGCTCAAATCTGTCAGCTTCTGGAGGAATAAATGGTCCACAACTAACAGTTTCTTCAAGAAATCAAATAAAGCAACAATATATGGAAAGACCACATGCTTAAAAGGAAATCATTGGGGCTGCTTAATTTGTGAATCCAACCCTACTTAACTTTTTTTAATTACTCCCATAAAGCCAGCAGTTTCAAGCACACGCGCAATACTGTGAGCAGATTCAAATCTAATTAGCTGTGTTCACGTTAATTAGATTCATTGTGTATTTGATGCTCGGCTCTTCCTTCAAGTTTTATCTGGGAGTGCGTGTTCATAATTAACCCAAATTTAGTGTGTAGTTAAGGCCGGTTCTGCGGGAAAGGCTCCGCTCTCGCTTTCCCTCCGGACAGTCCCTCACAGCCGCTGCCTGGGGTCCGGAAGGGATGCGGGGAGAGGGTCCTGCAGGGAATGCAGCAGAGCGATGGCTCTTTTAACCCTCAGAGAGGTGTGATTTGGAGCCTCCCAAGGGGGGCTGCTTGGTCCCGCTCTGTGAGCTCAAAGAGCAAAGCAAAGGCTGAGTGCTGATAAAAAGCGTGAGGTTTCACAAAACCACAGAATCACAGACTGGTGGGGGTTGGCAGGGACCCCTGGAGATCCCCCAGTCCCACCCCCTGCCAGAGCAGGGTCACCCAGAGCAGGGGGCACAGGAACGCCTCCAGGCGGGTTTGGGATGGCTCCAGAGACGGAGACTCCCCCACCTCCCTGGGCAGCCTGGGCCAGGGCTCTGCCACCCTCAAGGGAAAGAAGTTCCTCCTCAGGTTTAGGGGGAACTTCCCATGGTCAAGTTTGTGCCCGTTACCTCTTGTCCTGTCCCTGGGCACCGCTGAGAAGAGTTTCTTTGGATGACTGGGGGTTTACTTCTCAGTAAAAACGTCCTAACCAGTTCTCACCAGTAACACCAGTGAGGGTCCTATGCTGGAGCTGCACTGGAGAGGGAGAAATTAGCCCCAGGGAATGAGGGGTGATGAGGGACATGGGCAGGAGCCAATGCAAGGAAGTGTTTGGTGGGGAGCCATCTGCTCCATGGCCACGGGGGCTGCAGCAAGAGCACTCAGCACTGCGGAGCATCCGTACAAGCTGGACGCGAGGCTGCCCTGCGGCAGGGTGGGGGGTCCGTGTGCTCCCCGGGGCTGGCTCGGCCAGGGATGGTGGTATCGGCGGAGGGAGGCGATGCGAAAGCAGGTGATCGCTGGGTTTGGGGCTCAAAGTCAGGTCAAGGTCCCTTGTGCTCAGTCTCTGCTGTGCTGATACGCAGCCAGGCAGAGGTGCCCCGCTGGGGACACGACCTCTCTGTCAGCTCAGAGAATGACATTGCTTTTGGGAAGGATGGCATTTGTATAAAGCCTTCTCGGCTCTATTTTAAACTAGCTCTTTTTTCCTTACCTTGATTTCACTAGCTAAATATTTGCTCTTACAGGACACTGGTAATTAGATTAATGTGTATTTCTTGCTTATCTGAGAGCAGGTTTGGTAGGCACACTATGGTATACACTCCTGTGACCTCTGAGAAGCAGCGGCATCTCCCCAGGGCTGGCTGGGAGAGGCCATGGAGGGGATGGAAGGGGTGGAGAGGATGGAGGGGATGGAGAGGATGGAGGAGACGGAGGGGATGGAGGGGACAGAGGGGATGGAGGAGCACTGGTGGTCAGGGGAGGCAATGGCACAGCTCCCAGCATCGCGGTCCCAGCTAAGGGTTCCCATGCATTGCTGCCCAGAGCTGGGGGAAACCTGCCACCAAATGTCTTGGAGGAGAATTTGGGAATTTGGATTTCCATCCTCTCCCCAAAAAAGAGAAAAGAATGGTGAAGCATTCAGTTGCAAAAAAACCCCACCCCATATGTAATATTTCCTTTTGCTTTTCTAATTTGAAGCAACAGAATTATTAGTTGCGTTCAAAGGAAAATGTAAAGGCTAGTGACAAACCGGTCACATCTGAAAGCATCTCTCACTTGGGATTCAAGGAAATGGTTCCTTGCATAACGGTAAACGACATTATTAATTTATTTGGTATTTCCGAGCCACCAAAAAGTCTGAAGAAGTGTTATGTTGTGTTGACACTGACACAAAATAATCACGACAGATCACTGCTACACTTCGGAACTGTCAGAGGAGCAAAAGAGCAGAGAGTTGTTGACTTGCCCAGCTCTGCACCCAGAAAAAGCAGGGTGGTGCTGAGGCAGAGCCCGGCCCTGAAAACCATTGCTGCCTGGGGGCAAAGACCCTCTCCGAGAAGCAATTTTTAAGAAGAGCTTTATACAGAACAAAACAAAAAGCACTCACTTTTAAACTCTTTTTTTTTTTTCTTTTTAACTCTTTTTTTTTTTTTTTTTTTTTTTAAATCCAACATAAAAAACAAGAAAAAGGCTTAAGGCTTTCTTTTCTTTTTAAGAAAAAATACTCTTTGAAAGGACACATCATTTTTTTATTTTTTTTTTTCTCTACTCTCTACAGCGATACCTTCCGGAGTTCAAGGTATTTGGCTGCTGACAGATATGGGCTGTCAAAATGAGCTCTTGCCAGCTGGCACCGCGCAAGCAACCGTGGCTCAAAGGGAGCGGAACCGTACTGTGGGCAGCACCCGGAGCTCCAGGAGCAGGGAAGAAACCTTTAAGACACCAAGTCAACCATTGGCGAGGCGAAGATTGAGATTTCTGGTGTTGCTGATATTCTGCTCCTTCTGCCCATGTTTTAGGGGGCTGCCCTTAGCTAACTGGTGGGATCCGGTGTCCGCAACTGGAGCCCCCCCATGCACCATGAGCAGCCGTGAAGCCAACTGCTGGTGGGCGGGAGGTCTCCTGGGCCTGGGAGCAGCCCCCCACCGCCTGTGGAGCCCGGGCAAGCACAGCGATTGTGGCCGGTCCCCAAGATTTGCAGAAGCCATTGGGACCAAACAGAAAAGCCGGGAATGGATGGCGCTGAAGCGCTTCCAAGACATCCGCTGGGATGGGATTGATGGAGCGTGTGGCTCCTTATCTGCCTCTACAAAAGCCCCACTGGGGTCGGCAGCCGTAATCAGCGTTGTGGTTCCAGCAGCACTAACGAGGACATCTGATGGGGAGGGGCAGAGATCCCGGGTGGGTTGTGTGGTAGGAGGGGACAGTGAGGGGACCCAGCACCATTGGAGTCACCTCCGTCCCCACTCCATGCTCTGCTCCGGGCTGTTGTGGGCTGAACCATCCCGTCCCCCAGCCCTTCACTCATCTGGCCATGGAGCCACGTCTCGCTGCTTCCTCCATGCCTGATGACATATGCCAAGTCCATTCCAGCTTCTTCTACAAAGTTCAAACAAACTCTATGAATTTGACCTTTTCTAGGCCAAAAAAAACCCCAATCCCAGAATAGAAAGTCCCTGGTCTGTTGAGAGCGGCAGCATTCACAGACAAAATACTTGTGGTAAAGCAGCATGAGTTGGCTGGGCACATTTTGACACAGTCGTTTCATCCAAAAAATGCTATTTCATGAAAATCTTCCAGAGGAAGATGTGAATTTGGGTATAATCTCACTCCAGCAGAAAGAAGAAACACGTACCCTACAAAGCTCCCCATCTTCCCATTTGTCCCTTTTAGAGCAGAGTGTTTTCCTCCATCCCGGTGGCGTTCCCTTTATATTTAAACGACCCCCAGTACAAGTAGGCAAAAAACCCCATTGTGCAAACTGGTGGGGGCTGGAGGGGGAGCGGGTGCACAGGCGAAGGAGGTAGGATAAAGCAGGGCAGGAGAATCCAGAGAGGGCTCGGGAAGCAATGGAGGTCTGGGGCCCAGAGCATCCCCTGGCCATGCCCAGAAGCCCTCATGGACTCTCCACAATCCCCAAATTTCCCAAGCAAGGAACATCCAGGCACATCCCAGCCTCTTGCCTCCTTCATTCTTGGGTGTGATGGCGCGGAGGATGGATGGGTGGTGCGATCGGGACTTCCCTAAGGCTAAAATTGAGTTTTCAGGGCCTGAGCTTAGGTAGGACACAGTCGAATATCTAATTAAGGTCAAAATTCAGATTTCTGCTTTCTAAGTGAAATCTATCTCCGTGTACTTTGTCAAATCTTTGACTTATTTTTTTTTTTTTCCCCAGAGACTTTTCTGGGGGAAAACCACATAAAAATGCAAACTATATTCCATTTCATTCCAGTTTCACAAAGTTTGACCGATTCAATATGACTTTTTTTGGGGGGGTGGAGGAGGGAAGGGCAACGATTTGCTTCATTTCCCCATATTGCGAACAAAACCCACGTTATTTCTACGAGACGCATGCCCAAATGAGTTTCGCCTGGATTTTCAGAAACCCCCTCTGCAATTCAAGCCTTCCTTGCTTGAGTTTCCCATCGCTGTGTGCTCCTCAGCTCCCTGATAGGGAATTGCAGGAGGCTGAGCATCTAAGCTGTAGAAATCGATAGGAAATTCATCTTTGCAGGCGACTTTTCCCTGGCAAGGAGAGCACAACCTCTGCAACACCACCCCGCCTCCCGCCCCCGCGGGGGCAAAAAACCCCCTTCCCCTGGAAGAAGCCTCACCCGGGACTGTCCTGCCCCAAAATAGCTCACATTGACTATTTTGCTGCAGATTATTTTGTCAGAAATCACCTGGCGCTGGGGGTGGACGGGCACGACACCAGGGGGATGGGTTGGCCGGGGTGTCCAGCAGCCCAGCATCCAGCCTGTGGACCCCATCCAGCACACCCGCTTTGGAGGTTTTTATAGTTTTTCCCCTTTCTGATGGATCGCTGGGTGATTTTTCTTTGCTTTGGGACAAGATGCAGAAAGCTTGACGAATGGCGAGGAGAAAAATTTCTCCCGTCAGAATAATTCCGTTTTATTGTAATTCTTTGCCGTGCTCCACGTTCCCCATTGAACTTGCTGGTGAAAATCACTTGACGGAAAGTATAACATGCGGAAAACCTCAGAAAGCTCGCTGGAGCTGGCTGTGCTCTCGTCCTCCCCTGCTCCAACTGCACCCTCAGGGTGAGAAATGCAAAGGCAAAGGGGCTCTGGGTGCTGTGAGGTTGGTGTCTGCTCCCCAAAACCCTGGGCTGGGTGCTGGGCTCGAAAGGGAGCCCCACAGGTTTCCGACACGCGTGGGTTTCCTTGGCAAACTCCTGGCTCTACAGCTCCGGCCATGGAGCTTCTGTGCCACGGCATTTTCTTCTTCAAATTCCTGCTGGAATTTCTGGCGAAGGTAAACATTTCCCAGTCCTCCCAGTTTGGGAGCTGGAGATGCCGGACAGCCGCTGTTCCCCTGTGTCGTGTGGGGCGGCTTGGTGAGCCCTTTGCAATGCTCTGCCTGTAAGAAGGATACAGAAAAGGCAAACACTACTAGCTT
>VXBO01006673.1:671613-702177 GCA_013400135.1 Rhinoptilus africanus | reverse complement strand
CAGAGTCCGTGGGAGAGGTGGCAGTCCATGGGAGAGGTGGCACAACCCGGCGTGTCACCCCAGGGCACAGGGAGGGGGTCTGCCCTCCTGTGGGGTGGTGAGCGTGTTCTGAGTGGGACCTTCCCCTCTCCTACCCTGCTAGCGGAGGTGCTGCCCACCCGCAGACCTGATGTGCACGGGGGGACACGGGTGCTGCCGGCGCTCCTGCCTTGCTGGCACTGTGGGGCGTGGATTTTACTTGGAGGGGGGGTGGGGGTGGTGGGGCTTTCCTGTGCCTGGAAGATCCCCGTTTGCGGGCTTTCCCCCCCTCTTTCCTGCCCGGTGGCAGACTGTCACCATCCGGCGGGCAGACGGGCTGTGCAGCTGAGCCGTGACTTCCCGTGGGTGCGGGGTATCCATCCCCGCGGAAGGTGTGCTCAGCCCGGCGTGTCGCCTGGGGAGCCTCATCTGATGCTCCTGAGCCAGAGGGGGGGTCAGATACAGAGTCCTCACTCCAGACACGCCGCTGTCATGCTCCTCGTCAGGCAGCTGGCACGAGGGTTTAGGTGGCCCGTGGTGGTTTTTGCCAGGAATTTGGATACCTCTTGAGCTGTGAACTGCTGTCACCTGAGCCGACCCTAATGCCCAGTCCCGCTACCATCCCCTCCCCGTCTCCCACGCCTGCTGAGCCCTCTGGGTCCCGGGTAGCTGCTTGATCTGCCGTTGTGCCGGGCTGCATTCAGGATGCGGGATGTCCACCCCGCAGCCGCACATCGCAGGTGGCACTCGCTCTCTCCCCCATGGGTCCCTCGGGCGCAGAGGTTCACCTGCAAGACTGGGAGTGAGTGCAGAGAGTCTGATTGCTGCATGCAGAATCCTGCTCCAGAAATCCCCTTCTCCTGAGCGTCACCGATGTAAGGTGAAATAAGCACGGATCCTGCAGTTTTAGGGCTCTCTACAGGTTTTGCTGCAACCAACAGTAGCCCGGGCTGAATATAAAATGGGATTTTCCCTGGTTCCCAATGCAAAGCTTTTGCTGTCAGAATGAAAATAGATGCTTGGCTGCCTGTTTAAGCCAGTTTTACAGAAAATTGCCTCTGGTTAAGACACTAGCGGTACTAGGAGCTCCAGCCCTGTCCCATTTACCTCCCTGGCTTCAAAGGCTCCCTAAGCGTAACTGTTCTTAAACTCCCCTGGACCTGGCAGAGCCAGGGCTGCTGGCAGGGAGCAGTATTCCTCCGGCTTCCTTTAAAAAAATAATAAGGAAAATAAATACAAAGCACCATGCAGATGCTGGCGGAGGGTTTTGGAGCGGTGAGCTGGGTAAGCCAGCGTGGCTTGGCACAGCGTTGCCCTTGGAGCTCCAGCCTGGAGCTGGAGTCCCCACCGCCGCGTCCCCGTGTCCCCACCTGGCTGTGGACACCCTGCTGCGTGCTGCAGGCGCTCCCAGCAGCTCTTCAAAGAAAACCCAGCGGAGGATCTGGGCCCCGGCTCCTCTGCCGCCTCGCCGTGGAAAGGCGTCGGCAGCAGCGGGATGTCCCCCAGGGGTGCCGTGTACAGGCACACACCGAGCCGGGAGACAGCCCTGCTTATTTAGCACAGAGATGCAGAGAGAGAGGGTTTCCCTGTGCCTGTTTCGCTGCTTTACCGAATTGATAGGCTGCCGCCAGCATTTTGCTATGGGCCAGATAAAAAGCACAGCCCAGGCGCTGTGGTGGAGCTCATCATCTGGCTGGGTTTCATTTGGTGACGGGGACGGTGGCAGGAGGGAGGTGCGGGTCCTGACGCAGGCTCGGGGTGTCCCCCTTTGGGCACAGGGGGGACTGAGCTCGCTCACGCTGGCCCCAAGGGCCACGGCTGGGCTCTGCTGGACCACGGCTACCTGAGGGCTACCTCTGCCTCTCACTTCGCTGGTGCTCCGAGAAGTAGGATCGTGTATAAACGGGGATTTCTTCAAACTCCTGGGAGGAGCAGCTGGCGACGGAATAGCTCTGTGGCAAAAATGTGTGTGTGTGTGTGAACTCCAGTCGAAATGGGAGAGGGAAAACATCCAAAGTTACGGAACTAATGCAAATGGAGTTGGCTTTCATCTCTCCCTGCAGCATCCTTTGTGGAAGGCATTTGCATTTCCCCAAAGTCAGTTCCTCCCTACCTGTCCCTCAAGCAAATCCAGAGCCGTAGAGCAGAGGAAAGCCTTTTCACAAGGTGAGGGGTGGCTCTCTAGATTTGGAGAGAGGTGAACTCCAAATATTTGGGAAGGAAAGCTCTTCTTTTAAGGCAGCAATTTATCCACGTCAGCGGATTGCACCATTCCTGAGCTCCCACCAGGCACCACATGTGGGGAGGGGGGGGACAGGGTGGGTTACGCGCGCCTCCATCCTCACCCTAGCACAACTCCGGGATGCCACCAGGATGTTCTCCTGCCAGCGGGTGCTCGGAGCGGTCTGGCATCCCCCCTGTTTAGATGTGCTGGGAGACCCCTGTGTCTCCCATCTAACAGCCACCACCTTGGGGGACCCAGGTGTCCTCTTCCCCCACCCCCAGTGGAGGCTGCTGGGGCTGGGGGCCGCAAACAGCTCCAGGCTGGACTGCTGCCTCCAGCTCAGCAGAGAGACAAACAAACCAGGGTTTCCTGAGCGCTCTAGCAACAGCTATTAGCTATGCTAAAAGGATTAACAGCTCTGCAGGACTCATCAAGTGTTTAAAACATAACTCCAGCATCAAAGGCGGCTCTTATGGGCTCGCATTTTCACATCAAGTAATTCTGAAAATTCCTATCCAACTTAATTAAAACATCCGCTAGGCTCGTTAAAAGCAAAAAAAAAACAACAACCAACACACACACACACAAAGGCCTTTTTTTCCTTAAGCACCAAGCCATTTTGAAGAGAGGAGTTTACAGAAAAGTCTGCAGACTTCTTTGTTAAAGAATCACCTTTGTGAAAGTCTCCTTTCCCCACACCACTGTGTCTGATTAATCTCAAGCTTTCCAGAAAGGAAATAAATATGGGTTTTTGTTGTGGTTTTTTATTTCCCCTCTGGCTAAGGACCACAGAAGAAAGATGAAAAAATGAGAAGAGCTTTGTAGAGAAAGTTAGATAAGAGGGTGGGGGAGTGTCAAAACCAGACCTATAATAGGAAACAAGTCACTGAAGTGCTGGTGAAAGTACCTTTCATCTCGAAGGCTCCGAAGTGCTGTGAATACACACGAGAGCTGGAAAATAATTGACAACAACTCGCATCATGAGATGAAGTCACCGCCTTGGCTGGCGGCAGAGTCACCACAGGCAGGTTCGCCGGCCGTCAGTCCCCGACTGCCTCTCTGCCTGCTGGGTTTGTCCCCGGCGGTGCGAGCTGGCTCACCCAAGCTGTTCTGCAAGAGCCCCGGCCAAAGTTTTAGGTGCCACACTTGTGTGACGCTCACACGAGCCCGTGTGGTCACGGGCTGGCCCGGCATGGCCAAGGCGTGATGGTGCTAATCAGCCCCTTCCCTGGCGTGCTTGGTCCCCGGCAGCATCACCATCATCTCCCGTCGGGCTGTGAGTTAATTGTCCTTCGCTGTGATGTGCCCAGTCTCGGTGACACTGGGTCATCCCCAGGCTTCAGTGTACCTCCTCCCCGACCGGTCTCACCATCCTCTCTCTGCCTCGGAGGCCTTAGTTATTTCACGTGCCCTGGGGGGACTTAAATTGGGAAGAGAGGCTCCCGCGGTACGAGATACAGCTGGGGTGGTGCCGCTGGAGCGATGGGTACGTGTAACACAATAGTTACACTCACTTAGTAAATGCTTTTTTGACATCCATAGAGGCCTTGAGCGTTTTAGGATTTCATCCCATTATGTTAATTTTGTTGCTTTTGATCAATAACGAATTAGCATCCTCCAAAAAAAAAAAAAGGAGGATTAAATAGCTCCTCTCTTTCCTCCTGTTTATGGGTGAGTTTGTTTTCTTCCTCTTCACGCTGTCCTGTGTGGTCAGAGGGTGCCTGGCAGGGCAGCGCCGAGAAATGCCACCCGGCGCTGAGCGGCTCCTGCTGCGGCTCCTGGAGAAGGTTTGCCGCAGGCTCTTTCCTTCCCGCGTGGCTGTTTTCTCGAGGCAGGTTGCAGGACTTCAGCGAACAGCCTCCTGCACCTGGGGACCCTCCAGGCTGCCCCCGGGGACCCTCCGGGCTGGCCCTGGGGACCCGCCATGCTCCGGTGGTGGGGACAGCAAGCTGCGGTTCTGGTGGCACAGGAAGGTGTGCGAGCACATTTATACCCCCGCACTCAGCGCACGGTCGGGATGTGAGATGCAGGAATTAGGAGGTAGGCAGGGTTTTTACGTCAAGTGTTTATAGCGCCTTCCTCGCTTTGTGTCTAGACATAGCTATAAATGAGGGAGAGGGCTATTGCCTAGGAATAAAACTACTGAAACCAGCCCTGGAGAGCTTGTCGCTGTATTTCCAAGGAACTGGGAGATCCCTTATGATTAATGTCAGAGTATCGAAGGCTATAAACTCACCGCAGTTGGGTACTGAGTCAGGGGACACACTTACAAGGTACCTGCCACTTGCAGCTTAGACTAAGCATTAACCATGGGCTCTCGCCAGCCCGGGGCCATTCCCGGGGCCGCCGCTTGCTTGCAGATCCTGGGTTTGGTTCAATGGACTCCACCAACTGCAGCGGCCTCGTAAAACAGCCCAGCGCTCGCTGAGGTGTAATTTCTTATTGCAGCGCGGACGGGCGGTGGAGTGGGGCCGAGCAGGGGTTGTGAGCAGAGCCCGGACTGCACAGCTCGCTGGGAAGCTCTGCTTTCACGCCAGGGAAAAGGCAGGGAAAGCAGGAGCACACGCGTGGACAGCCTGTGCCACCGGAGCGCTCCGAGCGGTGCCGTGGTAGCGTGGTGGGGGGCTTCAAGTGCCGGCGTGGATGGGAAACACCTGGGATCTGAACCCAGAAACCCATCCCAGGCCTGACTTGCAAGATCGTGCCCGGTAAATAGCGTTGGGAGAAGTAAGGCTGCAGGGATCTCATTTTCTTGGATGCAAATTCCTCTTTCTGATCTCTGCTTCTACCACGTCCAGCACAGCGGGGTCTCAGTCTCCACCTGAGGCTTTTTGCGATACTATTACAGCATCAGCAAAGGTAATAAAGGAGAATACGGATTCCCTGGAAAAATACCGTGAAGCACACCACTGACATGCTCTTGACAGTCTCCGCAGATGGAGCACAAAGACTTATTTTTTCACGTAAGAGGAACCTACCTACGCTGGGTCTGAATGATGGGTCAGAGCGGCAGGGGATGCCTCTTCTGAGCCCTGGGTTGAAGGGCTGCCGCTAGGGGATGGAAAAGGGGATGGAAAGGGTCACACAGCAGTTGGGACCTGCCGTCCGTAGGAGGAAGGATGGGAAGGAGCAGCAGCGCGAGCAGTTGGTGCAGGAGGCAGCAGGTGGGGAATTTGGGTCAGCACCTTTTGTGTCTGCAGGAGATGCTCCCCAAATTAGGTTTTCTCCCCCAGGTTAGGTTTCCTCCTGCAGATTAGGTTTCCTTCCTAGACTGTGGGACTGAGTCCAGGCTTTGTCACCCCTGGGAGTCTTCTTGTGC
Organism: Rhinoptilus africanus; assembly: GCA_013400135.1. NCBI lineage: Eukaryota > Metazoa > Chordata > Aves > Charadriiformes > Glareolidae > Rhinoptilus > Rhinoptilus africanus. Next base: position 696,616 of record VXBO01006673.1, on the reverse strand, counting down.
CCCACGTTCAAGATTAGGAGGCCCTCGGGTAATACGGGGCTCCTAAGTACCCAAGATCTATTAAAAGCTGCTCTCATTTGCCTCCATAAAGGATGCCATTGGGAATACAGCGACACTGCTTGGATGTGAGTAAATATTGGCCTTGAATGAAGTCGCTGATAATGGGAGATAAGTTATCAACAGCTGTTTAACCTAATATTACTTCCATACAAGATAACACTGAGCTTTTGCAAGAGGTTAATAACTAGGTGCAGAATCCATCACCGTGTACAAAACCATCTGACAAACCACAGCCCTAATTTTCCCCCTGGAGCTTTATTAGAGCTGAATGAGCACGTAGCAGGGAAATGTGCTGGTGGGTCAGGCCCGGCTCTGGCAGCAGCCAAAGGTGAAACTGTTGAGCCCGGGGCTCTGTGCAGTGACCAGGGGAGTAAACATGTTTCCCTGCGGGTCTGGCTCCTCCGGATCAGAGGGGCCGGGATGGCATCGTTATACGGTTATTTTAACAGAGCTGTTGCTGCTGTTAATCAGGCTTGAATCCCTGTGCCAGGCAGTGCCTGCATCGTACATCGAGTACAGTGGCCACGGAGCAAAGAGTGGAGGAAGGCAGGTTATACCTGGCATTAATACAGATACTTGGGAAGCGGTGTCGAAACACAAAGTGTGCATCGGTTGCAGATCACGGGATCCCTGCGAAAGGGAGTGCAGCTGATCCTAGATGAGATTTTCACCCTCATTTATGGGTATATTTTCCACATCATCTTACTACTGGTCTCTGGTACGTCTGTTACAGCCTGCTGTTGGACCTGCAATTCCATGGGGTTTTTAAAGAGAAGAGGTTGGCAAGGGCCAGGAGCACTCAGGGAGATGGGGATGGCTCTGCAGCCAGCGGCAGGCACCGGACTTCCCTGCAGAGGGGCTTCTCCCCGGCATTACCCAAAGCCCGGAGCTGAAGCTGAGGAGATGTTTCCAACCACCTCCCCACTGCTGCGCTGTAGGACTATGCCGGCTGTTTTAATTAGGTTCCTCCCACTTGATCCCGGCCATGGGGGCTGTAGCCTTTTGGCGTTGAGCTTCACAAGTCCAAGCCATCTCCTAAGGGAAGGGCTGCGGACTTCTCCGCCTGCAGGCTTCTCCATGCTTTCCCTGAGCATCAGGCGGAGACGAGGTCACCGGTGTTAATGCCTGGCTGGGACATGCCTTGGATGTCTCCAAAGAGGCTGATCAGCTCAACCGAGCCCTTGGCGGAGGCTCCCGGCAGGAGCTGGGCTGGCTTTCAGTGCTCCTGGCTCCCAGCCCCTGCTTTATCCAGCAGACCACACTGCTGCTCAGCAAAGCTGGCTGCAGATGCTAGGATGGGCAGCTGCAGTCCTATTGATCCCCGTGGGGATGATGAGCCCAAATGAAGACCCTTGGGAAATCAGCAGAGAATATAAAAATCTGGCTGCAAAGCAGCGGCTGGGGCTGTGACAGCTCTGCGGATAAACCCGTGTGAGAGCCCAGCTGTGCAGAGCATCCACAGAGACCCTGCTTTGAAAGGCGGGTTTGGTGCTCAAGGATACGCAAGGAAATCTTCATCCCTTCCCACCAGCCCATCACACCTTCCTCTTCTCCCGCAGCCAGCGTCTGGAAGTGGATCCAGGTCCCTGCGGCCATGGAGGGGACGAGTCCTCGGTTGCCCTGGGGCCAAGCGGTTCTTCCTCGGGTTGCGAGGCCGAAGGGAGCAAACAGGGGAGCACCGTGTCGACATGCTCTCTCCAAACCTCCCACGGTCCCGGGGCTGGGAGGGCCTGAGGAACACTGCAGCCCCCCAAATGAAAGAAATCCCTCCATTTTCTACCACTGCAGTGGCTGTTGCACAGGTAGGGGGTGGGGATATGTGCATTTGCAGGCCATGCTCCGCTCCTGGCGTTTAAATCTCGTCTCTTGAAGTGTGTGGGCACGCGTGGGGTGCTGTGTGTGGCTGAGGGCACTCTGGCCTTGCTCAGGTGGGTGGTAGAAAGCCGCTACGCTGCCCGACACGTTAGCGGCTCTGGGCAGTTGCTGCTGGGCTAGCCCCATGAACCAGCTCACAGCATTACCTGCTCGGGCAAGTGCATCTCCGGGGGCTTGCTAGTGACTCCAGTTAAGAAGAAAACCACTATTAATCCCTGTACGTGGCTGCTTTCCCCCCCCTAATTTAGGCATTTCAGCTGAGCTTTGCTGCCCCCGCCCCGTGCTGTTTGCAAACACCGCAGCGTGCGAGCGTGCCCTGGCCCTTCCTGCCCGCCGCGCCAAGCGCGCTGCCGAACAAATCGCAGGTCCCTGGCTGTCCTTTGCAATTAGCAGATAGCTCAGGCTGCCGGCTGCCGCTGCCCTGCGGAGGCTTTTCTGTTCCCCGCGGGTTCATTTCTGCGATAGCAGCAGAGCCGGGCAATTTAAGTTAGCTTTCCTATAGCCACCCCCTGCCCTCGGCCACCATTTACACTGTGAGGTTGAAGCGTAGTCTGGTGGAAACATAATTATTAAAGATGCCGAGTTCTTGCATTATTAGAGCCGGAACAGCCTGAGTTGACCCCTGTGGACTTGCATTGCCTGTGTTTAAAAAGCACAAGAAGTGCCTGTCGATCTGCCGGCAGCACGCAAGCTATTTCCTCACGCGAAGGCTGGGCTGGTTCTGCATCCAAGCAACTGCTGCCGTCTGCAGCCTTCCCATTCTCTTCCAGGGCTGGATTTTAAGCTCCTGCTGCCGTTTTCCCTCTGCGAGCAAGGTCCTGGCTGGAGACGGCTTCCCCGCTTTTCTGCATTTCCCGGAGGACCTGCTGCGTAGCGGTTCTGCCCATCAACACCTCCCCTTGCTCCGTGCGTTTCGTCTTCCCCATGTGCTGGTACCGCACACTGGTGGGGCTAATGAAGCTTTTGTTGCAGCCACATGTCCTTTTCCTGGGAAGCTTCCACATAATTGATTTACCTGTGGAGCCATTGGCTCCTATTCTAAAGCTTTCTTTTAATCCCTGTGCAAAATACCCAGCTTCTGGTTTGCCGCTGTTGGAATTCCCCTGATGGATCTCAAATTCCAGTGAGGGTGACGGTACGGCTCCCCGGGAAGGGGACCCTCTTCCTTCCACTCCTCCCCATCCCTTCTGCAGTTACAGTAGTACACTCACTGCTTTCTTCAGTTCTTATTTCCCCTGGTAGAACACAATCTCGTGTTTTCTTTGGTTTCTCCTTCGATTTCATAGCTTTTCCGATCTTCCCATGTTTTCTGCAGCTACACAACCCATCCCACCTCATAGCCAGCGCAATTTTTCACCTCGCGTCGCATCGTGTGCCCTTAGACTTCAGGCAGTGCTTGTGCCTCCGGTGGAGGTCACGGTGGGGCTTAATCACCTCTTAATTAATTCTCCTTGGCCCTCCTGTGTAACCAGGCTCTGGCAGTGAAGCCTCACGGTCCCGCATGGATCTTGCCTCAAATTCATGGGAAGCAAGGAGCATTGCTTTGAACTCCCTCTTCCCACCCAAACCTAGCAAGGGAAGTATAGGATATTTATAGTTGCCAACGAACTTTGGGAAGCTGTGCCACGCTCAATTTCCTTGGCAAAGGCAAAATAAAACCATCCAGGGGAGAGGGAAAGAAAGAGTAGAGGGAAACGCAGCAGACATCAAAGGAGAAAATGCTGAAGGAGAAGGGAGAACCAGCACCCTTAATGTGAATTTGGGGGGAATTTATAAAGCTGAAGTCAAACACTCACAGAGCTCACGTAGCTTAGATCACATTATTGAGACTCATTGCTCTTCATTAACTTTCCAGCCACCCGGCTTCAGGTGTCAGCTCAACATCAAACCGCAGCCGATCACAACTTTGCTCCATTTGAAAAATTGCTGGAAAATTGGGTTTTCAGGTGAATGACTGATTTTACGAGGCACCTGCCTTCTCAGTACTGTTAAATCATTCAAGATCAAAAAATCTGAAAATGGACATTTGACGGCCTGAAATCCAGTACTGAGCTCCAGCTGAAAAAAGTGGAAAAAACTGGTGTTGCATTTATTTGTAAGTGAGGGGTCTGTATTTTCCCCCCCAAGTGCTACAGGGGCTTCCTTCTCCCTGCCTCTCCAAAGAGGTGGGACAGGATCCAGGCGCTGCCTTACCTAGAGAGCAACATAGAAAGCTATTTTAATTATTTCCCAGAGTGAATAACATCATTTCTCAGCTCTCCGTGCCGAGGATGCTCTCCCCTGGCTTGGTGGGACAGGAAAAGATGCTGTCAACCGGGGAAGGACGGCTGGCTCAAAGCAGCTCTGGGATGAGGGTTGTCCATCACAGCTGTTGATTTTGTTGGGAGAAAAAATGGAAGCAGATCCAAAGAGTGAGAGAGGCTTTCCCAGAATAGCTACGACTTATCGGGGGCCGGGAGAGACACATTGCGCAAGCCCCGGGTCTGCTGTTTTATTTCTGCCTCGCCCCGCTGGAATATAGGAATTACCGCTGGAATGACAGAGGTATTGGGTGAAAAGGGCCAAGTGAGATGTCACTTCCGGTGGATGCCGTGTGGGGTGGTGTGCACATGTTGGAAGATGTGGTGGAAGCCCAGGTAAGCAGCCCGGCTGCAGGCAAAGGGACTGAGTTTGGGTCAGCAGTGGGTACTGATGCCACCAAGGCGCTCCTGTCAAGGGTTTTTGCTTCCATACGGGCCTCCTACAAAATCCAAAGCCCCTGTAAAGCGCAGGGTGACTGACCACACTTTTGCATTACATTCACAGCAGAGCTACCTTCTCAGCTTGTGTTGTAGCCAAAATATCTGTAATCCAGCGTGGGATGCTACTGTAGCATCCCAGAAACTCGCCGGGACCCTTTAACGGAATGCATGCCCCATGCACCCAGCACGGGAAGTTCAGGATCCCTCATAAAACCACAGCCTGGTGCTGGGGTGCTGCTGGGCGCTGAACAAGGCAAGCTCTGCCTGCCTCCTGTGGCATGGGGGTCCTGTAGAGGCTGTCTCCAGTGGTACCAGCAAGTACAAATGCAAAATCCCACCAGTTGCTTCTGCTGGTCTTCTGCAGCACATGGTCTGGTTTAATGCAAAGCGTCCGTGAGCCGTTGCTGGGCAGGAATTCATTGTCAGCCGGCTGTCAAGCTTAATTGGCTTGTCCTGTAAAATATCTTGCATATAAGTAAATCAAAAAGAGTGGGGCCCATAAAAGGGCCAGCGTGTGGCACATTCGTGTTATTTATAGGCCTCTCTGTGATGCTCATCACCATGGCAGCTACGAAGGTCGATGCTGACAGTTGTAAAGAAATGCCACCTATGTTTTAAAACAACAAAACCAAGCACGTGTATGAAATAAAGCAGGGTTAATGCATTCCAGTGGAGCTGGGAGGCAGGAGTGCGTGGGCTGTGGTGTCCTGCAGGGAGCCCCTGGCCCCATGAGAGCAGGATGCAGGAGGAAGGCAATGGTAGGTCTGTAGGACTTCCAGGGCTATAGAGACCAGAGCCCTGGTGCTCCAGGTCCTGCCATCTCCTTGGAAAAGTTGCAAATAAAACCCAATTCCCGTTCTCGGTGTCCTCTGCACCAGGGCTGGCCCAAAGCTCCATCCTTCCTTCTTCCAGCCTGAGCTGATCCATCGCCAGTTTATCCCCATCTGCTCTTGTGACAGCCCTGTCCTTTGGCTTTAATGGCACCCGTCCTGGTGCTTGTGGCCCCGCCGCGTTCAGCAGCGCTGCCTCTGCCTTGCCAGGCTGGGGGGAGGGCACCCCACGCAGCGTGTCACAGCGTGGGACGGTGGCTCTGCGACCCCAGCCAGGTCCATTCCTGACCCAGATGGGGCTACCAACGGCCCCTGCTGAAGCAGAGGCCAAACAACCCAAAAGTACCTACCTAAAGGAGGCTGGAGATCCCTTCAACCAGTTTCTCCTCTTCAGGATGGAGCCCTCATTTACCAGCCTGTTTTTCATACCTTTCTGTTTAATTACACTGAAGCCAGTGGTGATTGCTCACCCCAAGCTTACTTTCTCTGGCATTCTTTGTACTTACAGAGTGAACAAAAGCCACATCTCCTCACATCGGTTCTGTTACTGGCAGGTAAAAAGCCTGCTCCAGCCACATCCGAGCAGAACTGGATTGAACATCTGCACCCCAGTCTCTGCCTGGAAAGCAGTCTCTTGCAAAACACCATCCATCCCAGCAGCATCACTCCAAAATGACTCCCAGGGAGAGGTGTAGCAAACCCTCCCCGTGTTCCTTTTAATTCTAAAACTGCCTGCTCTCTCAGCTGGTGCCAGTGATGCTAATTCCTCCCTGTACCTTGGTCAGGTTCTTTCTCTCAGTGGATGCACCTGCATCTTCGTGCTTGGATCAGGTTGTGTCTTTCTCAGTTTTGACCCTAGAAACCCAGATCCTTCGTGGATCTCTCTCTCTCCTTGTGAGATAAACCTTTCTATAAACCCAAACCTCCTTCTCCTTAGCTAGCTGTGTCTCTTCCATCTCTTGTTGGGAGTTTTTTCTCTAGGGACCGGTGGAGGTCTGTTGAAGAAGGCTGTTTCTCAGCAGCTTCCCTGTGCGTGCAGTGCCTTTCCTTGCTCCTCTGCAGCAGAAATCAACCCCTGCCCGTTTTTCCCTCCCATGGGGAATAAGTGGGTGCTTCTTCCCCTTGTGTTTGTGTCTCCTCTCCTCGCTCTCCCCAGGCAGTCTTAGTTCCTTGGCTCCCGTTGATGACAGACCTTTTGTTTCCATGAAATAAATGCCGTATCCCCACGACAGCCACCCCTGGAGCTGGGTAGCTGCTCCCAGCCTGCACCTGAGCCGCAGCGAGGACGCGTTCCTCACCCTGTCGGGAAAGCTCCAGGGGACATAGAAGTCATTATTAAAATCACAATTTCTGCCTGTTGATGGTAACCGTATTTCCATTCCTGCAGGAGCATGGGGGTTCACACGTGGGTTTGTAAGCATTCGATTTATGCTTTCTTAATAGCAGTGAAGCGCCTTTGCCGCAGGCATTTGGTTAAAGAGATGAAGTAAATAAACACACTGGGAATTTTGTCTGGGGAAGGGGAAGTCAGGGGCTGTCCTGGAGCTTATACACGTGCTCCACTAACATTTACTGCCCTGTCACCTACGGTTAGTCCCATGGAGACGAGGGGTCCTGCTCTTACGAACGAGCCCACGTGGGTAATGACCGCTGTGCAGCTGGTGCCCCGCTTCCCATGGCTCCTGCAGCTCCATTCAAGAGCTCTTCTTGCACAGCAAATACACAGGGGCTTTTTTTGCTCTAAGACTTATATGCTTATTAAGCTTTTTGCGGCGGAAAGGATTGCCAGGCAATTCAGCTGGCTAGCTCGGTCATGAATCCATGTATATGTTATGAGTGGCAACGATGTGCATGTGCCCTGGGCTTTACCCGATCATACCAAGCAGTAATACGAGTCAGGGTGAACATAAATCTTAATACCAACTGCCCTACACGAGGCGAATACTTTACATAAAACCTAATTTTAGAAAGGCAAGACTGCAGCCGATCCGCTTTGGCTCACCATGACTTAGCATAATGACACACATATAGATAAGCGTGTATATATCTATCTATCTATCTATATATATCTGTAAATGTGCTCTTTTTTTCTATTTTTGTGATGAATGTACATGCCCCAAGAGCCGTCACTCTCTCTCTCGATGGGGAATCTCTTGCACGCTGGCAATCCTTCTGGTCCTGGCCTGGGCAGAGGGAAGGCAGCGCGGGTGCTGCCGCCTTAACACGCACTTAGCGTGATTTCTTTGGGCAGCAGCAGCTGGGAAGTGCCAAAGCGTGGCTTGAACGCTGACTTCCAGCATCGCTGGGCTCACCAAATCCCCCTGGGGAAAAGGAAACGCTGATGCGGGGGCATTAGGCCCTGGGGATGCTGGCAGGGGATGCTGCCCGCAGCCCTGCCGCCTTTGCCTGCCTGCACCGTGGTGATTTCGGCACCGGCAAAACGGCAGCGTCGAAATGCGCTGTGGTGTGGGATTAAACGGTTTGCGTGCCCTTTGCCTGATAGCCACCCAGGGCGTTCAGGGAATGCCAGAGGTTTCCAGGGAATGCCCCGAGGGAGTCAGGATGTGCTCAGGTTTTCAAGTGCTCTAGAAAAAGCAGAGAGCTTTGCTTTTCAGCAAAAAAAAAAAAAAAAAAAGTGCTTTTCAGCATTACGCTTTCCTGCCCCCTCCCTGTGCCGAGTGTCTGAGTTCATTTATGCAGCTATATTAACTTTCACTTCACCTTTCAGTCGTCTTTCCTTCCCCGGCACGCTTTTTTCCTACGCACGGCTCAGCCTCCTCCAACAGGGCTGGATTTATAGGAAAGGTTTGGATGTTTCTGCTCTTCTGAGGCCCCCACCTGGAGCGTTGCATCCAGCTCTGGAGCCCTCAGCACAAGAAGGACATGGACCTGTTGGTCACAAAGATGCTCCGAGGGCTGGAGCCCCTCTGCTGTGGGGACAGGCTGAGAGAGCTGGGGGGGTTCAGTCTGGAGAAGGCTCCGGGGAGACCTTCCAGCCCCTTCCAGTCCCTAAAGGGGGCTACAGGAAGGATGGGGGAAGGTGCCGTCCTACCTCTCCACCAGAGCAGAGCAGGTACAGGAGATGAAATGACCTGCCACTCTGCTTATTAAAAGAAAATGGTGTTTCCTGGCAGCACTACAGATCTGCCATCGTGATCCGTTGAAACGCTCTCAAAATATCAATGGGATCAGTGACTCCAGGTATCAGTGATCAGAGCTCCCCCGGTGCCGGGAGAGGTTCTCCTCCCTCCCGCTGCCCTCCCCGGGGGTGGGAGAGCCCCGGTGCCCCGCGGTGGGGTGGGTGAGGATGGGGGCTCCCACCGCGGCACCGGTTCGCGGGGAGGTTTGACTGGGCGATGTGTGGCTGAGCCCGTCCCTCCTGGCTCAGCCCGGGCAGGTCTGGAAGGAGAAACTGATGGTGATTTAAAGATGTCAGAACGAGGGAATCCATCATGTCCCTCGCTCATCTGCTGCTGTGATTAATTACCCTCACCATTAACTGCCCGTTACAAATAATACACCTTATTTCAGGCTGAAATTAGTCCCTGGGCATGGCTGCGCCGCACAGTGATGCGTGGAGGAGCACAGAGGGGCTGGGGGAGCCACGGACACCCACCCGTGTGTGGCTACTGCCAGCACACACGGGCCAAGAGCGGGGGGGACAGGAGTGCCCCCCCCTCCAAGACAGGCGCCCCCAGAGTGGCTCTTCGAGGGGGATGGGAGCCCCCTGATGGTCTCAGGGGTGTTTCGGGGGTGATGGGGGCTGCAGGGGGAGGAGGAGGGGGACAGGGGGTGGTACCCTGCCCCAGTGCCTCGCGGGAGCATCCTCAGGACCCGCTCACAGGGTAGTACATCGCGTCCCCGTCCCCTTCCCACGCAGAAGGATCTTCCAGCAAAGGCGCAGGAAGAGCCGCCTTCTGGTTCTCAGCTAAATGGTGCAGTAAATTAAGCCTGATCAGCATGAAGTTTCCTCTGCACGTACATTGCAGGGTGAACCTGGAAACAGGCTTTATCCAAATTCTCCTGTCTTTTGTCTTTAATTTACAAAGTTTGAATCTCCTGTAATTGCCTCTGTGCTCGTGGATCAGGGGTGTTTCCTAAGAAACCTAAGTGGTTAATTGATAACTAAGTGGTTAATTGAACGCCTTATAAATGTTCCGACTGTAAGCAAAGTTCTCTGTCTTACATTATAAAGATATTTAGGCCCAATTCTGTGCTAGGGTGATAATTTTATGAGGGATTTTCATATCTTTTGGACGCAATGTGGAATGGATCATTACCTTTTTTTTACACCTAATTGCTTTTATCATCCAAGAAGTATTCCGCATTTAATGATAACAAAGCACTTCTGCTAAGGAGGCCAAACACCGTATACATTATCGCTTCGTGGTGCTATAGTGTACGGCTCCTGGGGACGGCATTTCTGTGTGGCATCCTCCCTCCTTGGCAGAGGGGGATGCTGAGGCCAGGGAAGCAGCAGCTCACCCCAAATCACCCTGTGGCCAGTAGGGAAGAGCATTTTGGCATCTAGAGGAGTCGTAAAATCGGGACTTTTCCTTGGTTTTCCTAGCATCCGTGTTTCCTGGCTTCCTGGTGCCTGCCAGCACACGGAGGATGCTCCTGCAGCAGCTGGGGACAAGGTGTCCGAGCTCCCCGCTGCGGGCACCGCTGCATCCCGCTGCCCAGATCAAAGAGCAGATCAGGGCTGGTCTGCCTTGCTCCAGCCCATGGCAGGCACAGAGTTTCTCTTGAATCAGCTGGATTGCCTTGAACGAAGGAAATTTGCTGCTTTTTGGGGAGCTGGGCTGCCCACCGGGCTGGGCTGGCAGCTCTCTGTCAGCTTTGCTCCTCGGAGGCAGGGATTCAGACCCAAGGATGGATGTTTCCTCACTCCAAGAATGCATTTTTCAATGGCCTTCTACAGCTCTTAATTAAGAGCACTCATTTATTAATTATTTATTAACTCTATCGATGGTACCAGCCCGTTGCAGACATCAGGGGAGTCCTACCGATGCTTATAAGCTCGTCAGCAGACATTGTAATTGATGGCTATAAGCAATCTGCTGACCTGTTGGGCCCTGCAACAATTGATTAACTCGTCATTAAAACATCTAGAAATCACTTACGGACCTTTTATAAAGTATTTATAAGTGAGCAGGAACAGATTTATTCATTACTGTTCATGGGCTTAGAGTGGAGGGACGGAGGGAGCCCCAAGCCGAGGCTGCGGACGGCACTGTGTCCGCAGGAAACATGCCCAGCGTCACACGAAAGCCTTCATCTCTCCATCCATTTCCCCAAATTACACTGGCTTCCTGCGAGCCCGGAGGGTCAAGTTCCCTGATGAATGTGGGTCATTCTCCCAAGGATCAGAAATGGCACAGAACGGAGAATTTTCTGCTGTTTTGCAGAGTCAGGTAGTTTAGCTAAGTAGGGTCTGGCGAGAATCCAGCGGCAGCTCTTTAATACGCTGTTGGGCTAAGCTCAGAGAAGAGGATGAGCGGGCTGGTGCGTTGCTTTGCTTCTAGCGGGATGGGATTAAATTACCCATCCCATTTTCCTCCCTATTAGTCTGCAGGGGTGAAGAGAGCCAAAGGCAGCAGCTGCCAGCAAAACCCCGCTGGCTGCTGGGCGCTCTCGGGCGATGCGCTGATTCCTGGTTAAATCGGGGATGGAGCGCGAGGCTCAGCTTCAGGGCTGGCATGGATTGTTTAGTTTTGGTTTTCTTGGTTTTTTGGGTTTTTTTTTTCCCCAACTAGATGAATTTCTAAGTGGATAATGAAAAAAAAAAAGAAATAATCTGTTTTCTACTACGTTCAGTGCAGTAAGGGAAGGGAAGGTGGAATGGCCTTGCTCAGCTTAGACTTCACGAATCTTTTCCATGTTCCTGATACGTAGCGTTTGCACCCAAAAAATGTAGGTTTTCCCAGGGGTTTTCCCTGGTGAGCACTGCCCAAACCGAGCAATGCTAACCCAGAACACTCACTGCCGCGTTGGGTTATCTCCAGCCCACGGAAACGTGTATCGCCTGGCACCGAGGAGCCTCCCTGTCTCTGGGAGCTCACCGTCACCAACCAGAAGTCGCAGATTTAAACTCCCCATGTGTTGACAGAAGAAATGACGCCTGTAATGGGATCTTAGCATCTACTATCACTTCCAACAGTCCATCTATAACCTTGCCTGCGGCGGATGCTGTCTGGAAAGACAGGGGGATAAGTGATGACTTCCTAGGAGCTGGTGTTCGGTGTAGCACGTCTGTCAGCTAGCAGGGAGGGGACAGATGTGCCCTGTGTTTAAGAGGTTCATTCTTTGCCTTCCTCCTTATCCGCATTGTTTTCTTACCGAAGATGCTCATCCAAGCACTGTAGGCCAGACTGTCTATGAACCGGAGGGAGGGCTCCTTGCTCGGCGGAGAAGGGGATCCCAGCATCAGTGGCAGATTTGTACGGTCACAAATGGTTAGTTGTGTTTGAAGACCTTGTTTATATTTACAAAAGGGGTGTGGGTATATATGCACATGTAACTCGTTCACTGGAAAGTAGCGCGTAGTTATTATTTAGTTATAAATCGTACCAATTCAGGATTTGCGCTGGGTCTGCCCTAATTAGTTTAAAGCGGACCTGAGGTCAAATTAGTGCAAGCCTGAATCCAGCTGGGCTCTCCCAGTCCTGCCACTGCTCCGGGCCAGAGGCTGGTAGGGTGTGCTGGGGGCTGTAGCTCGCACAACCCTCCTGCAGAATGGCACTTGTCTTTCAGCTCAGGGGAAAGAAAAGCCAGCTCTCCACAGCCCCCCCTACAAGTACACTCGAGCTGTTGTGGAGTACGGCACAAAGAAATCAGCTTTCCGCGGGAAGAGAACACAGGGATGCACCCGAAAAGCCATAGATGGCTCAGCAAACGCTCACATCGGCGTGCTCCTCATCCAGCTCTCTCCCAGGACCGGGGGAAGTTTGGAGGGCGAGAGGACCTGCCGCCCCAGCCAGGAGGCAGGGCTGAGCACCACAGGAGGTGTCGCACCCCCCAGCTCACACCGCCAGCCGGAGCTGCCCTTATTTCTTGGGGAGGGGGAGCGTATCCTGCCCAGACCAGCTCGCTCCATTCCTGCAGCAGGACATCAGGCTTCAGCTACACGGGTAGAAACACCTGACTGTCACTACAGGCGAGGTGACCAGCCCCAGCAGGTCACACAGGAGTAGGGTGACGGCTGTGACACACCAGGAGGGGCTGGGAAGAGGGGTTTGAGGAGAAGGGAGGTCACAGAAGGGCTGCGGGGCTCCTGAGGTGGGAAGAAACCTGCCCAAAATTGACCTAAAGTAAGATGCTGGGGGCAACAGCCCAAAGAGCCATCTCACAGAAGCAGGGATACATCCCTGCTGGCCGAGGGCTCCTCTGAGCCATGTCCCCTCCCTGGGCCAGCACTCATCAGGGAGAGCGGCAGAGCGGGACGGAGCTCATGGCGCTAATGGCTGTCCCCGGGGAAGGAAGCAGGAGCGCTGCGGTGTCGGCCAAGAGCGGCCAGTCCCTCCTTTGGCAGGAGCCCGCAGTTGAGTAAGCAAAAAGCTGAGTTAAGTGATGAACAGCTCGAGCCGTGCCCGTACCCGGCACAGGTCAAGGCTCTGTAGGACGCAGCACAAGGGGAAAGGAGGGTCCCACCATCTCCCGAGTCCTACAACAACATGCTGGGGGCGGGCGCTGCTTATCCGGGCGGCTCCATCCCAAAAGCACAGCTCCCTTTGGCAGAGCACCCAAGCCCCAGCCGTGGCGGGGGAGGTGGCTCCCCCCCCCCAGCAGCCCAAAAGAGAGCACCGCCATCCCCAGACCAGTACGCCCTCCCAGTGCGCAGCAGGAGCAAACGCAGCCCAGCCTTTTGCACTCACTTGGTTCACCGAAGCCTGGAATAGCAGAAACGGGATTGAAATCAGCCCCCAGGGTGCTAGAGATACTCCGTGCCTAGAGAGAGTGGGAAGCTGCTGCCGCTGGTTCCCCTGGAAGAGCTCAGCTGCGGTGGCTTTTATGTCTGAAAGCCATTCCCAGCTGCACAGACCCAACTCCTTAGTGCCTTGTGTTTTCATGGCATCATAGAATTGTAGAATGTNGGGCTCCAGAGCTGGACACATTTTCAGGCTTGAGCTAAGCCTTTGCCTGGTGCTCTGCTCCCTTCCACCCTGCCTTGAGTTGCAGCAGCAGAGGGTCCCCTTGGTCCCCCTGTGCCGGGCTGCCAGGAATCTTAATGAGAAACATCTGCCTAACGAGGCAAATGAGGCAGGAGGGGGCTGCGGGGCAGCCTGGGGGAGGGTGGTGGTGTGCCCAGCTGGAGGGTGGCCAAGGGCAAGGCTGAGCCAGGGCGGGAGAGGGAAAATGCTGGGGCAAAAATCAGTGCGAAGCGTTCAGGCAGGGCTCAGGGAGGTCGGGAGAGCCTGCAGAAGCAGGTTTCAGAATGCAAATTAAAACAAAAGCTGACGGCAAGTGCAGCCACAGCAACACCCCCCAGCCCCAGTCTCAGGGCTTCCTTAGCAGGGCGTCATCGCCGGCTCTCTCGCACAGGCAGGCTGCCTGGTGCTCTGCAAACAGCAATTTCCCCACGCCTCTTACAGTGAGAAATACCTGCCAGAAAGACACTTACTACATTTCATGTATTTTCTCTGAAAAACTGGGAAACGTCTGATCCATTTCACACTTTATTACCACTTCCCCAGGGATGGGCTTCCCTCCCACTGGGGGGAAAAGGGGCAAAGATGCGTCAGTGATGGCTCTGTGGCCATTAGTGGATAGAAAGCGATTTTATTGCTCTTTCCTTTGACGAACTTGGGCATGGGGTTTGAATCCTCTTCCCCTGGAACTGTGTTTTCGAGCAAACCTTGCAATGGGGAGTTTATCTTCTTTATTGTTCCTGAAAATTCCAAAGAGTTTGCTATTTAAAATCAATCTAAAGTTAGAGGAGGGGAGAGGAGAAGGGTAAAATAACCCCAGAGAGAAAGGACATCTTTCTGTGACTGAACAAAGCATCTCAGGTTGGCTCCTAACCATTCTTTGCACTTTTTTTTTTATTTTTCTCAAAAACCCAAATGAAAAATAATTAAACGTCAGTCAGACAGAAATAATTTATACTGGGTTTACGGCCTGTCCGCTGCACCAAAACCAACTTGTCATTCAAACACCCTCAACGGAGACGTGGCCCCGAGGGGGAGAGCTGTTCTCCCTGCCCTGGGGATGTCCCGCATCCCACCCTCGCTCCCCTGCCTCCGTCCTCCCCGGTGGGACACCGCCATCTGCAGCTGACATAATCTTTGGGTTTGGGAATATGTAGGATGGGGAGAGCCACGCTCCCGGGCACGGCAAGCCTGGCAGTGATTGCGTGATGGTGACTCACGGCTGTGATGTTGTGAGGAGGAGCTGCTTGGTGTAGCCCCCGCCGTGGGTGGACGTGGTTGTCCCCGTGGCCCACGTGCGAGACGTGGCGTCGGCCACCGCGCCTTCGCTTGGCCGCGATCAGCCGCCAGAGAGCTTTCCCTACGCACTGCGATTTCAAATGTGAAAAAAGAGAATGAAAACTCAGTCCGGTTTGAGCACAGTTAGAAAGAAACGACTGGTGGCAAGTCCTAGCCCACAGCCAGCTGGCCCGCGGGACCGACACTCTCAGATGACACTCTTAAGCCGTAGGAACGTGTAAGGGCAGGCGCCGCCTCCAGGGATGCCACATCCGAGTGCTTCAGCCTGCTTTCTTCCGATGTCCAAGCACAGGCTTTTAAGCCTACCAGCCCCCCCGGCTTCTCCAGGGGACCCAACTCAGCCACATCCCTGCTGGCAGGAGCTAAATTGCTCTTTTTACGATAGCCATCAACTCCAGTCGCCTCCTCTGCTTGCCCCGTCCCACGCATGGCGTGGCTGGGAGGCGGCTGCAATGGCAGCCCCATGGATGGCACCCTCCAGCGCGGGGCGAGCCACGGCCTCAGCCCGGGGGCCTTTGATGCCAGCGCGGATGTCGGCAGCACAGGCCACGCGGGCCCAGCAAGTCCTTTTTGTGGCCAAAGCACATTCATCATGTACCCTCTCCCCTCCTCCCCTCCCCTCCCTCCGCGGAGATGCCCGAATGCCAAGAGGCTGCTTTTGAGGTTGGAAGTCGGGTTTAGAATTTTAATGATATCCTGTATCCCCCAGCCTTTCATTTGGGGAGAAACTACTCTAAATGACCCATTTTTCTTAGTATAATGATAATCATTACCAAGAGGAAAATGAGCACTGAAGCCGGGGACAAATGCAGGCACAGAGTAGATGGGGTGGCTGACTCTGACTGGCAAAACGCTACATGGAGAAATAGACCTTTTATACTTAGAAGGAATGTAAAGATGTCTTTAAACATGCATGTAAATTTGTAACAAAGAAGTCACCGTGGCTTGAAACGGGAAGCAAGAGAGAGCAGCCATAAATATTTTATCTCCTTGGCAATGAGCTCCAGCACAGCAAATTGCCACATCCTCCTGGGGGAGAGGATGCCTGCTCGCGCTGTCGGACGGGGAAGCCGCAGCATCCCCCGATTTCCCTGCAGCCTCCGCGCCAAGCGCCCTCCTCGCCTGGAACCCGGCAGCCCAGGAGCTTCCCAGCGCCAGGGAGCGGGCTCCTGCCCCTTCCCGGCTCTCCATGGGCCGGCGTGACATGTGGGCCCTTCCGAGCGCAGATCCTCAACAAGGATCGGTGACCCTGATATTATTTTTATTTTTTGCAGGGGTGAAAGAATTTCATTAGCAAAGAAAGCCTGAAAAACCAGCGGCTCATGCAAACAAACTGCTCAATCCAAACACCCCCCCGGCCACACAAGCAGCATAGCCCTCCCGCAGGATGGGGTGCTGCCTGAACCGCAGCTCGGACCCCCCCAGGGGCACCACGCGGGTGTTTTGGCTGGGACACTGGTGGTCTGAGCTGGATGAGGCATATGGAAGTGTCCCCAGCTGGCTGAGGCCACAGGAGGGATGCGAAGGAGAGGGTACCAGAGACCCTGACCGAGAGATACAGGTTATTACTCCAAATCCCCCAGTACGTGCCTGCCCCGGACACCCCGACCTCTTCCCGGCTGGTGCCCGTGTATGGGGCTGCGGCAGTTCCCAGCACATCTCGGGTCCGGCTCCCGGGTGGCTTGGAGCGATGGAGCATCGCTGTGTCGCTGCCTGGGAGGCGGGTGGAGGACCTTCGGGAGGGCAGCGCTGTGGAAACACAAATCCTTCCCGCTGGGAGCTGTGCAGTAGGTATGTGACGCAGCATGGGTGATCCTCCTTGTGAAGATGATGAGGCGAGAAGCCTTTGTCGGTCGTGTTCCTGGGAGCTCAGGAGAGCGCTGATCAGTCTGTCTGAGCCAGGCATCGGCTGCCTCCGTGCTCATGGTCCCAGGAGCAGAAAGTGCCCCTCTCAGAGGAGGCAAAGCCTCCAAAGACCAGGTCAGGGCATTTGCAGCTCTGGTTCTGTGAGCCTCCCAAGGAGTGGGAGCCTGCAGCCGCTGGGGCCATGGACCAGAGGGTGCTCCATGGAGCAGAGCCACCTTCCTGCCCCTGTGCTTCCAGGTGCTGGAGCAAATCTGGGGAACTAGGCTTGGTGGTGGCTCTCCGTGTGACCTTGGAAGTCCTTTGCCTTTAGCGCACGAGTCAAAGCCCAGCTGCTCGCCGGCGGTGGCACTGGGCTGAACGCAGCGCAGATTGCCGAGTGCTGCGTGAGGGTAACAGGAGGTGCTGCGGAGAGTTGTCCTTGAGATGAAAGACAAGGCTCCTCATTTAGTGCCCAGGCTCCAGTCTAGGAGTCGCCAGCTGCTTCTGACCATTGTGTTCAAGCATCTAAATAATTCAATTAGGTGCGACCCAAGGAAAACCTATAAACATGTAATTGATTGGGAGAGCGAGCTCTGATCCCAGGTAATTGCTCTCTTCTGGAGAAGGCTGTGTCAGCCCCTTGGCCTGGCTCATATGCCAAGGATGCAGCTGGTTAGGTCTGTGAGTGATATAAGAAGTCTGGTCTCTGGATGCTGGAATTGAATTAGACACCAGCAAGAGAGATTTTATTAGATATATTAGATGGCTGGTAGAAGGAAGGCTGGAAACCAGAGGAAGAGCAGTGTCTCCCTGGCGACCTCTGGGCTGGCATTATTTTTCTTGCCCTGCGCCAAGATGGGTGCAATGTTTATCTCCCGGGTGATGTCAGAGCAGCAGACGCCAGCGTTGCCCCAGCCCCAGAGCCGGGGGCATGCACAGCACGGAGAGGGTGACCCTGAGGCTTGGCGTCTACGTTGGGAGGCCAACCGTATCCGCCTGCTGTCCTCCCGAGCCTGACAAACAACACGACCCACAGGCACGCTGTCCTGCGGAAAGCCTGCTCCAGAGGGATCTGCCGGTGGCATGGACCTAAATGATGGAGTACAAGTGTAGAGCAGAATTCACCGAGGCCCTTCTCCACCTCCGCGGCACCACCAGCCCCCTACCGTGACTCAGCGGTGATTTAAGAGCAGACAAGTTAATAGCTGTCTGCTGGAGGATGTGCCACTGGGAATTCTCATCCTACTAAGATTTCACGGCAACCGGCAGTGAGCTAGTACCATCAATGATTAACATTGGACCAGCCGTGCCAAAATAAATCCACCAAGTGTGTGGCAAGGCAGAGGTCCCTTGATTTTGCAAACCACCCACCCGCTGTCTCCTGCTTGCTGTCCCTGCAGCGCTGGGGCTCGAGGTGAGCTTTGCTGCACTTGAGCTCAGCAAAGACATGACGTTCTTGGCAAAGCTTCTTCCCGGGGTGCCGCGCTCCCCGCTCCCAAGTCACCGGGGAGTAAAAGTAGCCGAGATGTCTTCTTGTCTCATGGTTAAACCGCCTCAGCTGCAAATGCAAGAGGCTGAGCAGCTTCACGCCTGGTCCTCAGGATACCCCGTAGCCCGGCGCAGGGCAGATGGCTGCCCTAGACCTGGGTGAGCAGCAGCGTGCCAGGTCTCACCGCAGGAGGAGACCTGCTGTCACCCTCGGGAAGGCCTCCTCTGAGGAGCAGACGGGGAATAAACCCTGCGGGAGCCAGCCAGGCATTGTCAGCAGCACCATCTCAAGGCGGTTTGGGAGAACAGAGAGCAGCAGAGACACTCCAGGGATTAACTGAAGCCCCATCTCTGCCACTCATTCACACGGCGGCTGAATCCTGGCATCGCAGGGGAGGGAGATGTCCCCGGCGAGGTTTGGAGAGGGCATCGCACACAGCCCGGGTGTGCGGCAGAGGAGAGGGTAGCTTTGCCAGGCTCAGCAGGAGCCAGCAGACACGCTCTCCTTTTATCCCCATCACTGGGCTCCGCTCCTCCATCCCACCAGAGTGGCCAGCAGCTGCCTTGTGTTAATTAACAGGAGCACAATCACTCTTAATCAGAGGCCAGACTGATGGCAGCAGCAGCAGACTGCCCAGCTCATGCTCTGCATACTGCTCATCCCGCCTCCACTAACCCCGTGCTCCGGGCAGATAGGGAATAACAGGGGCATAGTTCTTTCTCTCCGATTGCTGCCCGGCTGCACCGTGCCACCACAGCAGGATGATCCCAAGGCAGGTCCCAGGGAGGGCAGAGATGCCCCCTTGCATCGTCCGGGAGGCTGGTGGGTGGGCTGGTTGGCCTCCAGAGGTGCCTCCCCACCTACCCGATGCTGAAGCGAACTCCTCTCCTTGAGCACCCAGGCCCTCTGCTCGCTTGGAGAGACAGGGAGGAAGCTTCCTCCTGGCAGCAGGACACACGCTGTCATTCTTGCTGTCCTTCCACTCTAGCACGGAGCTTCCCGTGGGAGCTGGCACAGTCCAGAAGGTGCTCAGTACCTTCAGGGTGAAATAGGAGGGGTCTCCAGGGCTGCGGTTTGATTCTCAGACCCCTCTGCCCTCCCAGCTCGTCCCTTTTGAGCTTGCCCTGGCTTAAATGCATCAGGCACTTGCTGCCCACACCCTTTCCTTGCATTGTGTGGGTGAGGGACAAGGTAAGAGGATAAGTTCCTCGTCTACTGCCTTTTGTCTGGCTTCAGGTGAGAGAAACCAGCAGGTGCTTCCCTACCCGTGTCTCCAGCAGAGGAGAGCCTGCAAGCCAGCCCCTCACTCCTTCAGCCATCTTCTGCAAAACCTTCCTCACCCAAACGCTGTCTCACGTAGGTAGGAGATGGCTGCAGAGCTCAGGTTCGTCTTCCCTGGGAGCTTTCTGGAGTTCTGCCCCAAAGCCCACAGCTCCCAGCAGCCCCCTCCCCTCCGAGCACGCTTCCAGCAGCAGGAAACTCCCCGCGCTCTCCTATTTATAGCTTCACACACTACCTTCCATTTGCTGTTAATTAGCTCACTCCCTCTCAATCATGCCTAGATGAGACGAGGGGCGGCCAGGGCCGCTTGGCTCTTGGGTACCTGATGCTGCCGAGAGCGGTGCTGAGAGCACGCCGGTGCGCCGGGTGGGGGTGCTGGGAGCATCCCAGGAAAAGCTTTTCCATCCTCCATCAGCGGAGGTTTATAGCAGGTAGTGGGGAAAGCCTCTGTGTGAGGGCTGTGTGCTGGCTCTGCATTTTCCTTTCCCCTAACACTGACAGCGTGAGGTTATCTGAGGACCTGGCAGTGATTCACACACCAAAGTACAGCCTCAAGCTACCGAAATCGGATCCAAGTTTTATGCTCCTGGGCGAGCTTGGGTCCCTGGTGTTTGCATTCATGCCTAGTTGTAGCGCAGAGGAAATCAAAGCTCTGGGCTTTGCTTGCAGGTGAAACGTGGTGACCAGTTGGGTTTGGTCTGTCCATCCGGGAGAAGTACCAGCAGAGGTCAAAATTGGTGGTGTAGTGCTGTATTGTAGTTGGATGACTTGCAAATGGAAGCTGCTGGGGCACTGTTGACCCTGTGGCACCTGTGTGACGTGCTTCATCCCCCAGTGTTGTCCCAAAACTCAGGGGATCGTTTACCCAGCATGGGAGCCAATACTACGCAGTCGAGGTATTAGCTATTTATTAGCGGTTTTGTGCAGAAATGGGTGCTAGAGGGGTATCTCCACAAAGCTAGCACGCACAGCATTGCAACAGCCGTTCATTTATACCCTGTAACTTAACGTAATTAACATATCGCTGTTTATCAACTTTTTACTGGCACTCATTATTCCTTATCTTGAAGCAGAGTGGTGTAAAATGTTCTCGTCTTCAATTAAAGGTACGGCAGCTGTTAATTTTGCTGTGGAGGCTCAGTGGGTGAGTGGAGTGTGAGGCTCAGTGAGTGGAGATGTGCACCCTAACTCCTAGAGGAGGCGTTTTCATATAATAATTGGTCAAGTTCCCCTAAAGGGCACATTTCCTGCTGTATAGCCAAGTTTCTTGGGCAATCAGCCCACTAAAATTTCCGGTACCTGGTTTTACATCCAGTTGTTCCTTCTATCCCATTGTCTTGTCAAGACTCGTTTACCCAAACGAGTTACAATCATAGAAATTTCGAGATCACCAGCACAAAGCAAAATATTTTCCCAGGCAGGGGACGGGTCCTGCTTGGGGAACTGGTGCTGTCACCCGTGGCCTGGCTAAAGGGACCAGCGAGGGTGGTGGTTACGTCTAACTGGCGGCACGCGGTGGGATGGGCTGGGATTGTGCGGGAGAAAACGCTTAAAAGCCAACAGCATCTCGACAAAGTGGAGAAACAGCCTGGAAAACAAACAAAAAAAGAGAGGCAGGGGTATAGTTGGGGCATATTCCCCCGGCAGGGGCGGGTGGTTTCCCGGCTGGGAGAGCCAATGCCGGGCGCAGCGTTTGCAGGATCTCCAGGACAGGGGGACAGGGAAGATGCTGATGGGCACGGAGTGAGGGTGAGGCAGGTTCGGAGAGACCCCTGAGGTAGCGGAGAGAGGAAAAACCCCAGGATCGGTGGGGAAAGCTCTGCTAAGGGGTGAGCAGAGGGTGCAGGGAGCCTGTAGGGAGGAGGAGAGGATGGGGACACCTCTGTGAGCAGGACCTGCACGCGGCGGGCACCGAGCCCCACGCGCGTCTCCCGCAGCGGCGAACGCACACGCAACCAGAGGTTTGCCTAACGCACCCCCTGGTTTGCATGCCCAGAGCAACAAACGCGGGGGATTTTGACACTCAAGTCTGGGGTTTGGTCCAGATCAGAATGAAATCTTGACGATCCACCCGCCTTGGAAACACCGAGCAATTCCTCTACAGAAACAGCACGTTTTTCTGGGAAAATGGTAAATTGTTTTGGTAGTGTCAAAACATAGCATTATAATTTAACGTTTTATGTACAAGTCAAAATGAATCACTTACCTTCTCTAAACACTGTGTTTAAACCCCCAAAAATATCTGAAAATCCTTTTTTTTTTTTTTTTTTGACACGAGTGTCAAATCTCATCAAACTCAGCGTGTTTGTGAATGGGGGGGTGTTCCCAGTAGCTCCGGCCGCTCGCACCGGTGGGAGAGCCCTGGCCAGGACGGCTGCAGGGGGACATCCCGCACAGGGCTCTGTGGCAGTTCCCCACCCCATCACAAAAATTACAGGATCCAAGAGGGTGGTGGCAACAGGCCTCATACTTTCCCCTTAGTTTTCTTTTTGGGAAAGGGGAGAGAAATGAAACCTCGAGGGAATCAATAGAACCATGGTCAACAGATCCAGAGAGAGGATTCTGCCCCTCTGCTCTGCTCTGCTGGGACCCCCACCTGGAGCACTGTGTCCAGCTCTGGAACCCTCGGCACAAGAAGGACATGGACCTGTTGGAGCGGGTCCAGAGGAGGCCACAAAGATGCTGGGAGGGCTGGAGCCCCTCTGCTGTGGGGACAGGCTGAGAGAGCTGGGGGGGGTCAGCCTGGAGAAGAGAAGGCTCCGGGGAGACCTTACAGCCCCTTCCAGTCCCTAAAGGGGCTGCAGGAAGGATGGGGAGGGATTCTTCATCAGCGAGTGGAGCCATAGGACAAGGGGTAATGGTTTCAGACTGAAAGAGGGGAGATATATATTGGATATTAGGAAGAAGCTCTTTGCTGTGAGGGGGGTGAGCCCCTGGCCCAGGTTGCCCAGAGAAGCTGTGGCTGCCCCATCCCTGGAGGGGTTCAAGGCCAGGCTGGATGGGGCTTGGAGCAGCCTGATCTAGTTGAAGATGTCCCTGCTCCCTGCAGGGGGGTTGGACTAGATGGCCTTTGTAGGTCCCTTCCAACCCCACACGGTCCGTGATCCTATGAATCGAGGGGTTTGCAGCGGAGAGCGCAGTGGATGCCCTCACTGGTGTAAGCAGGAGCTGGTTTGCTCTGCCAGCCCTGCTGCACTGTTTATTTTGGGCAGGTTCTGGGAACAGTTTGCAGCTCTTTCCCTATTTCTCGACGTGCCTACATGGTAAATTATCTGTAATCATTAGCAAGTGGGCTGTTTCCTCCTTCAGACACAATTAGTGGGCAGGGTCCGGAAAAAATCTTCCTCAGTCTCATTTCCTTCACAGGATGCACTTGAGATGCCAGTACTGCCTGGGAGGAGGCAGGGCACAGCCGCTGCCCAGGGGCGATTTTCCCCGTTCCCCAGGGTACGAGCATCCCCACCTCCATCAATCCCCAGGGATTGCCCTGGGTGGGGGGGAGGCAGGTGAAATCCCAGCCTGCAGCTCCCTGAGGCTGAGCGAGACGCCCACCGGCTCCGATTTTCAGTGCGGTGACACGGGGCATTGGCACTGCCAGCGGGGGAGAGGGCTTTGTGGGGCGGCAGCTCTTCGGAGGGCTGAAGGGCTGAGTGAAGGGGAGCTTTGGATTTGCACCTGGAAAAGCTGGAATAAATCAAAGCAATTAAAGTGCAAATGAATCTTTAAGCAATGCGGCATCCTAGCTACCTGGGAAGCACATTGTGGATGTGTGTATACTTTTGCCTCGCTCGCTCCCTCTTTTATTTATAGACAGAGTTCAAATCGCTTAAGTAATTTAAACTAATATGACAGGTAGAGCTGGGGTTTGGGAAATGCCCACTGGCATTAATGAGGCTGTGTTTTGACAGTGGCTCCACAAGCCCTCCAGGCTTGCCTGGGGCTGCCTGCTCTCAATCACAGAATCCCAGACTGGCTGGGGCTGGAAGGGCCCTCTGGAGATCCCCCAGTGCCACCCCCTGCCAGAGCAGGGTCACCCAGAGCAGGGGGCACAGGAACGCCTCCAGGCGGGTTTGGGATGTCTCCAGAGACGGAGACTCCCCCACCTCCCTGGGCAGCCTGGGCCAGGGCTCTGCCACCCTCAAGGGAAAGAAGTTCCTCCTCAGGTTTAGGTGGAGCTTCCCATGGTCACGTTTGTGCCCGTTCCCCCTTGTCCTGTCCCTGGGCACCACTGAGAAGAGCCTGGACCTATCCTCCTGACACCCTGGTGCCATCCCAGGTGATGCCGGGCACGAGTGGCAAGCGGAGGCGGGAGAGGATGCAGGAGAGCGCTGCCGATGGGTGGCTGCGGGTTGCAGACGCTGGTAATGGCAGAGTTTGCAGTAATTAATCACACCGCAATGAGCTGCCGGTCTCGCGGTGGAAAGCACAGTTTAATTTTCTTCCGAACTGCCTGGTGTAGCAAGGCTGTGGCCTCACGTCCTCGGGTAACCACAGTGCTTTATAGCAGCCGGGAGAGCTGGGAAATAACAGGTACAAGACCACGAAATAACTCCACAGCCAGGGCAGAGGCACCAGAGCAGTAAGGGCAGGGGCCGGCTGCACCTCCGCTTGTTTTCCCTCAGTGCCGAGGGGATTAGGATAGAGCAGAGAGTGCAAACCCTGCAGTTCAGTTGGGTTTGGACCCACCTGCAGGACCCCTGAGCCTCTCCGGGAAATCACAGCCCCCCCCGCCGCATTCCCACCGCAACCTCTCCCGCCCTGCAGGAACACCGGGAAAGGGAACTGGGAAATGGGGTGTCCCCAGGCAAGCCCCGGCGATGGAGAGGGGACAGGGTGCTGCCGGTCTTCACTGCTGCGGCTGGACGCTGCCCTCGGGTTGTGTCTCGCCAGCTGACCAGGAGCTGCCGCGGGTGTCATGGAGCGCGCTCGCTCGCTCCGATGCAAGCCAGGGAGCTGTTCGCGTGGGATAGCGGTAGAGGAGAATAAGTGATTATGGATTGAATTTTATCCCAGTAAGGAGCCCCGTAGTTGCCAAGACTGAGGCATCGCTGCAATTCCGGCTCGTGGGAGCCCTGGCACCGAGTGGGATGCAAAGGCTGCTAGATCCCTTCCCGTAGGAAGCCGCCAGCCTGGCTCGCTGGCATCCCTAACACCCTGAGCTCATTACGTTCAGGTGAGCTGCCTTTTATTTACAAGAATCCCCGCAGGGCGAGGAATTTTGTGAATACTTGTCGAAGCCAGTATTTGCCTCAGATACGCTCTTGTGGCTATCTGATGTGCTCATTTTCTTGTTTATCCAGCGCCTTTCTCCAGCGATTGCTGAAAGTATTGTCAAATGCAGTCAGTGAAGAATTATGAATCAGGATTTCCCAGAGTAATGGTTGTGTAAAAACTACCTGCTTTTGTTTTCAGTAGTCCTCTGAGGAGAGTTTT